>CM042323.1:9899987-10404987 GCA_023566125.1 Zingel zingel
TAGGTTTCCGCAACTGGGAAGACACGTTAGGTTTTATGACTGAAGCCTGAGCTTACTTGACCAAGTAGAGGCTGAATGATGGCACTCCTCTTCATCGCTCAAAGAGGTTTTTTTGTTTAGTTTAGTTTTTGTTTTCCACAAGTAAGGTAAATACCTTAAGAGTGTATCACTGTATACTTTGCATTAGTTATACTAATTAAAGATTCTATCAGCAAGTCTGAGCATTATCTAAAAATAGAATATAATAGTATCAGTTAGTACAAGGGAAAATATATATTAATTATATGATTAATAATTAATTATGTTATATTTTTGTATTATTAAGATATATTAATCTTAACATCAACCATCTCACTGGGTAATATAAACAGAGTAAATAAACTATTAATAGGACGTCAGTATTTAAGAAGAAAACATTGCCAAATCTAGCTGCAAGCAGTATTGAGGTAGCCAAGCTTCTCATTGCCCCCAAAATATTAGCATACCAGGTATTTACCTTCACTTGCACTATAAGGAGTAAGAGAACAAGAGTTTTAAAGCGTAACAATACAACCATAGAGTAGATGGAGAGTCTGGATTTGTTACAAACTATGGTCTTTGACCCAAATCAATCACTTTATATAACTTTGTTTTCAAGATATTTCTTTATTTGCTTGGTTTGTTATTGTTTTCATTTAATTTAATTTGTAATTTTTTGCTTTTGTTATTTAGTTTTGTTGGCAGATATTGTTGCATGTATTTTATTTTATTTTTTATTTCTTTTCTAATGTTTAATATTGATTGCCTAAATGTAGTGTTGGACCCCAGGAAGACTAGCTGGTCGTCAAGACGTCAGCTAATGGGGATCCTTAATAAACTAAACTAAACTTACAGATTTACTCTTTAAAACGTCTTGATCAAGTTCTTATTCGCCGCTGCCCAATGGCGAATGTGGGCGCGGTCGGGCAGCATCGGTACTTAAGACGGGGGGAGGCTTCGCTGTGGGAAATCCGGACGTAAATGTAGCGTTGATGAATTACATCGATGGTCAGCCCAGCATGTGGTGGAGTCAGGTGGTTGTCACTCATACATTTATTCCGTCTCCATGCACAATAAAAGCACAACCTATTTAGCTCCATCATGAAGCTCAGTGTCACAGGCTGCTCCGCACTGATCCCCCCCCTCCTAAACCGCTGCCATCTCTCCATCTCCATTTTTTATTAAATATGCTTTTTTGCTATCGATGTCAGGTTAACTTTTCCAAAGTTTCAAGAATACAATAAAAATAAATTAAGTAAAACAATATAATACAAAATAGAGATGCACCGATTGACCGGCCGGTGACCGGAATTGGCCGATTTTCACATGCTCGGCCATGACCGGCGACCGGCCAGTCAGTCTGACATATGTTGATTTTATGCCGGTCAAATTCACTCAGGCGCCGCATGATTAACGCAAGATCAGCGCACCGCCGCTCAATCAGCTGTTTATGAAATGTTATAAAGTCATAATTATACACGGCCGTCTGCTCTACTGGAACATGAAAACCGCGGGTGCGTGAAATATGACAGCTACAGTTTATTGGAAAATAGCGTTGGGCACACTGACTTTGATGCATTTCCTGTTTATCAGACCCCAGATGAGACAATAAGCTAACGTTAGAACGCTGCGGTGACGGTCCCTCTGCCTCTGACGTCTGGCTACAAGAGACGCTGTATTTAAAAAAAACAACAACAAAAAAAGACACGCTGTATTCCTCCGACACGATGTATTAACGTTATTGTTTAAAACGCTTTACAGCATTCAACATTAAAACGTAGTAATCTTCCCCCAGCGTTTAGTTTGTTGCTAACTGTGTGTAAAATGAGTGGTGATGTTTTCAGGCAACGTTACTGTTGACGTTCAAACAGGCCTGCGTGTATTTTGAGAAATATCTTTATACTGCAAGGCTATATTTATTATATTAAGTTGGATATTGGATGTGAAAAGAAGGAAACGGTTCTAACATTATACTTTAGATGTGCGTGAATTTCCCACACCAGGAGTAATTTATATAGTTCTAATTTATAGCGATCGATTATCTATCCAAAAAAAATTCTATGTAAAATGTTCTTTTAAAGAAAAGATAGAAAATAAATATTTGTGTGTTCTTTAAAGTGGTTAGAAAAAATGAAATCGGAATCGGCTAAAATCGGTATCGGCTGGCCTAACTCAAAGAAAATCGGAATCGGCCTAGAAAGTTGTAATTGGTGCATCTCTAATTCATAATAATAACAGTAGAAGAAACATTTGAATTTCAATAGGGCCTTCTCTGGCCCTAAAAAGCACAGAACAGTTATGTATTTGCATTTGTCCTGAAGGTCAGCCTGGGCTCTGTCCTAATGTCCATGCCATGCTGATCTTTAAATCTCACTCATAAATGAAATCATGCATCGCTCTGGCAGAATGGAGCAGTATTCATTCATTTGAACTGCAATTCATGACTTGTGTGGAAAGTTGTTATTGAAGTTCATATCCGAAGTTCAAAAGTTGTTTTAATCTTTGCTAAACATTAAAAAAAAAAATGGAATACAGCTGATCAAGAAAATGTGAGGTAACTTACTATTTTTTCTTTTTGTGGGGAAATGGGGTAATTGTGTATAATCTATCAACTTCTATCGCAATAAAGGTTTATATCTCTTTTTTTCGATTTATGCATAACTTTGCAGAGAGACAGGAAGGCATGTGTGAGAAAGAGGGGAGGACACCAACAAAGGACAGCAGGCCATATTCGAACTTAGGTCACAGTGTAACGGACTGAGCCTCACAGGACACTATCCACTAGCCACTGAGGCTCCCCGGTTTTTATTCCTCTTTAAGGTAACAGCTCATGGGATGGCATTGTAAGCTCTGTACATTTGTTGCATCATCAAAGGGCAGACTTATTAAACACTACCGACTGAAACGCGGAGATTTAGGTCGTGGACATTTTCTTCCTTGTATTCATTTGAACTGTCCCTGTTCTTTTTAAAACTTGGGGTGGCTCACATACACACTTGTATAGAGCTCATTAATCAGTGGAAACTGACAATCAGCAAGATGTCAAAGCTTTGAAATGTAAAATTTGGGACTTATGTTTTTCGAATACCAAGGATTATTTTCAACACATTAACTCACATCTGAAAAGACAAGAAACAATCAAGCGTGTGTTTGATAGTTGTGAGTTCAAAACTAACATATATGGGACTTATGCTACACATACAAGCCGACAGCACCAATCCTACTTGTGTAAGGACTTAAAAGCTGATGTTACTGTAAAACTTACGATTTCTACCAGTGTTCGACAGCATGACAGCCAGTTTGCATTACTGGAATCCACTGATGATGTGGAGTTGGATGCTACTGTAGATTTGGATTGTGAAACTGAAAGTGTGTTTGTGAAAGTTATCGTTTCTCTCTTGCTTAAGTTAGAAAGCATTTATAATGTCTCTGGTAAATGTAGAGATGACTTTGTGGAACAGCTTCAGTTCTGCACATCATCTCAGTATATTCACAATTTAGTGAGAGACATTTTGACACAAAATAACTGCACTGTTGATGAAAAGGTTGTCAGGGATTTAGTTGAAAATGTTTGTCCCTGCAATCCTCGAAGTACAGCTCTTGGTCCTGATGGTCTCTTTTTTTCTAAATATAAGAGGGGAATGTATTGTAACTTCAGTGTTATTAAGCCAGTTAAATAATCACAATCTCCCTGTTTTTTTAATGTATTTATTTTTAAAAAAGGTCAACGAGTCACCACCGTAAATCGTGAGGCAAAATTCAGGTCAATGTTGGACCTTTATTCCCCTAAACTACTTTCCATCTTCAAAGCCAAGAAAGGTGCTGCTGGAGAGAGACATTGTGCAAAAATGAATGCTCCAGGTATTTCAGTTTACTCCTCTGTTTCGCTGCTGCTTTCCCCCATCTGTCTTGTCATTAAAGTGCTCATATTATGCTTCTTGGCTTTTCCCCCCTTTTCTTTATTATTATTTTTTTTGTTTGTTCATGTAATAGGTTTACAAAGTGAAAAAGCCCAAAGTCCTCCCCCAAACGGAGTTACCATCACCAACAGAAAACACTGTTCACAAACTGCTCCAAACAGCTCTATTGTAGTCCAGCCTTTACTTCAGAGACAAACGTGCGTCACTTTGTAACATACGTTATAATGCTCGCCTAGCTGCTAGCGTGGCACACCCTCATACTCTGCTTCTAACTGGCTAGCAGTACTTACCGCGCATGTGCGACTCCCAACAAAGATGGAACAGAAGTGAGATGCCTCACTCTGTATCCAAAACATAGAGCTCAACACACAGGGTGAAAAGAGGAGCTGCAGCCATGTGCACTACATTTTTGAAAACTAAACCATAATTCTGATATAACCTCTAAATACAATTATTAACCTGGAAATACACGCCATTATGTAGCTCTAGCTGTCCACTAAAAATGAGACAGTACTGGTGTGGCTGATGTTGATGTTTGAAAGTGTAACCTAAGATAACCTAATGTAGCTCAGCGTAAGTTCTTACGGGAAGACTTCATATTTCTTTTTTATCACTCCTAGTTGATCAGCTGTTTCTGGCATGTCACTTGTCAGTAGTCAGTTTCAGCTGTGTCATTAGTTAAACCAATCAGAGTCATTTGGGCATTTGTTATGAACCTATCACAGCGTGACATCCCGTTTTTAAATCTGCTCTCTCCTCTGCGGTTGTCAGTTGTCGTTTCAGGAATAAAGTGCGTTTTGAAGTCACTTCATTGTTTGTTCACGTACGTGTCTTGTGGTGCTGACAGCTGATGTCTTTCTTAGCAAAAACAACTCTTTTCTAGCACTCGTTCCCGTCAAGCAAGTGTTTCTGCTGCTCCGGTGGATCAACTGGGCTACTACGGTAGTGACTTGGCAGAACTTTATGCGGTCCCAGCGTCGGTTGGGGGTGGTATCTCGGTCATCAGTGTCTAATCGCCACTCTACACTGCTCCGACATACACAGCACCGGGTTGCTTCCCGACGTAACTCCACTAACCCAGAACGTTTAGGGAACGTTGGGGAATGTTAGTTTCTAGTTCCCTAAAGGTTAGTTCGAACCAGACCAAAAACTAACGTTTAGCGAACGTTCCCTCATGGTTATAACGTTCCCTAAACGTTAAGGGAACCAACCAACGGGAACATTCTCCTGTGGTTAAACTGTACCTCCACACAACGTTCCCGTTTGGTTGTTTTTGGTTGTTCTGAGTGCGGTTTGAAAATGTTTATTTACCAGCTCCATTTAAGTTTTTGAAGTAGCATATAAAAGGTTTGCAGTCACTTGATTGGTCTTATAAAATATAAGTAAGATAAACAACATAGCAAGAGAATATATTTATTTTTAAGCTGATAACAGTTTTGTTAAAAACAATAATTTATTAGGTGAAAATACTTAAAACAAGAATCTATCAGTAGAACGATTTTCACAATAAGAAAATTCACTTCTTTTATTTCACATTTCACTTCTAACAAGTTGCTCAGTTCAGTGTACAAATCCAACCGTTACACCCCCACGCCAGTAGGGGGAAGACAGTGCCTCTGCGTTCAGGTGACCGATTCAAGTCCTGTCCTGACTTCCGTATACAACACATATACATACCTGGCGAACAAGGCAGGCAAAAGATCCGTTCGTTTGGTCCCAAATTCAAACTGAAATACTGCCATTGACTAAAACATATGCTGACTACACTTCACCGACGGTGTTATAACGCAAGGTAGCATGAAGATATGAAGAAAGACGTTGTTGGCGGTCAACAGTAAATACTTTTCTCCGCATAAGACTGTTAGCCCGTATGCTAACGCAGGAAACAAGTTAGCTTTCCACAGCTAGCTATGCCGTGAGCGCTGCTAGCCCCATGGATACATCAAAGTTGGCCACAGAGACTGAGCTTTCCCTCGGTAATGTTTTAACCACCATAAGGAACCTGGACAACAAGGTGAGAGATTTTGGTAAACAACTTAAAGAAAGCTCCAACATGGTTGCCAGCATTATACAGCAACAATGGAGCTAAGTAGCTAGCTAACGTTAACGTAATATATTATGTGTCCCTAAGAGCCTTTGGGTTTAGGGTTTAATACTTTTCTTACAATACATCCGAGGGCTGTATGCTGTAAAGCCTGTAACGTGGATGAGACATAAAGCCATGGATGTATTAAGAGAAGCTCTGTTCACGAAACTGCAGGCTAACCTAGGACATAATGATTACACCTCCTTGGTTGTCTAAATACATCCATCGTTTATTTAGATAAGCATGGTAAGACCTTAAGTACAGACTATGTATTATTATTTACACTTCTTTTCTTCTTCTTCTTTTTGCAATCAGTATAAATTGTATTTTCTTTTATTTCAGATGAATCCATTCCACAAGCAAGAATTCAGCATTTAAGGACGGAGCGTGTGTCTGGAACCCCTGTCCGTAAGTTAACATTTATGCATGCGTTTAAGAAACCAGTCATATTTCTTCTTCTTTTTGTTTCCGGCAGACTAGACGCATCTATGGCGTTTTGCTGTTCTCTAATCACTATTCAAAAACTTAATTAAAAGTCAGTCATATTTCCTACCATGGAACTACTGAAATTCAACCTGGTGCATATCACATGACTGTTCTGATGAGTTTGTCCATGCCTGCCCTTTTTCAGGTCAGCAGATGTTACTGCCTCCACCACCTGCGTGTACGTGTTTTTTTGTTGATTGTTTAATGTAACAGCATAGGTTCATCTTTTGCAATGGCATGTGCAAGAAACCTACCATAAATGAACTGACCAATATTCATATCTACTGTCTTTTTAGATAAGTCAACACCACACAGGAAACCAGCCGGTCGCCCAGAGCTGGATGGGTCTATTGTAACACAAGCTCTGCCTGTCACTTCATCTTGGGACCCAGTTGAAGGTCCAGTGGCTTTGAATTTTCCATTTCCAATTAAATACAATTTCATGACAAGGAACTTGAGAGTAAGTTAACTTGTTTGTTGTTGTAAACAGCAGAACTCATCACACAGAAGATGGAAATGAGGTAAGAAGACTCACTTAAGTTGTTCACATATGCAAGTATATAATTTATTACAACTAAAACTAACACCATTCATTTTTCCATAGCCATGAGGACAACCATTACCCGCATGGCACAGCAGATGGATGCATTTAAAGAGAAGATGGATGAGCTGCTCATGCTCCCTCTGCTCCAGTTGATGACATGTTGCTGTCGCCCTGCTTGACAGTCACCGAGCTGCATGAGTTCAACATGAGTCTCGGTCAAAAAAATGGTAATTAAGTGGCCATAGACCTGCCCTACCCTGCCCTAAGATTAACACTATATAATTGCATAAATTCAAATATAACTAAACTGACTTCTCTTACAAAATGAGATTGTACAAGCTCTCCACTTTGTTCTACATGTGTAATTTGTATTTCTATGTTTTACAGCAACTTTTCCTGACGACCTTTGGAGGATCAACCGGAGTTACTGCCATCCATCGCATGCTACTGCGAGTGGGAACCAATGACGTTCTAAAACCGTATAACCTGCGGGGTAGAAAGGCAAAAAAGGCCTTCCAGGACCTGACAATCTGCAGGGTTATAACAGGCAGGTGGCCTCCCAGAAAAACTTCCCCGTGCTGACTGCAGCAGACACGGAGGACCCCACAGTGCTTCCCCATATCCAACAGCCCAGTGTCAAACGTGGACTCATTCAAGTCTCTGGGCTCCATCATTTCCCAGGACCTGAAGTGGGAGTCCAACATCAACGCCATCCTTAAAAAGGCTCAGCAGAGCATGTACTTCCTACGGCAACTGCGGAAGCATGGCCTACCACAAGAGCTATTGGCCATCTTCTACACTGCTGCCATCCTTCTGCCTCCTCCCCTCTGGCAGGCCCTATAGATCCCTGCACACAGAAACAACCAGACACAAGAACAGCTTCTTTCCCACTGCCATCACTCTCCCGAACTGCTGATAAGTGGGGTCATCCCAACTTTGGCCCTTCACCTACACATTACATACTTTATCATTCCAATATGCATCTTGCACACTGCACTATTACTTTACTCTACTCCATGTGTACTAGGATTGATATTATATCTTATTTGTATAATTGTATTTTGTGTTATGTGCCTATATGTATATTGTTGTCTCTATTGTACAGTATGTGTCTATATGACCAATAAAACTGATTCTGATTACTATATATATATTTTTCAATTTTTGGTACCATGGTTTTTAAAAGGTTAGGAAATGTGAAAAAGAACGTTAGGGGAACGTTCCCCAAAGGTTGCAACGTTAGAGGAACGTTAGCGGAACGTTCCATGAAGGTAAAAACAAAACTAAAACTAAAGTTGCCAGAATGTTAAACCGACTTTCCATTTCAACCAAAATCTAACCAAACCTAACCATTAGGGAACGTTCCCGCAACCAAAAACGAACGAAAAATTGTTAGCTGGGAAGGCTGTCGGCAGGGGCCGGTTCCCACGGAGAGGAACCGGCGCGTTTTGAATCAGCTGGACCATCGCACGCTAAGTTGTCTCCTCAGGCTGCGTTTTTGTTCATTCATGATGCCGCCCACGTTAATAAGGGTCTGTGCTATGTTCCATGGCGCTGTCTAAACATCTGGTTAAGTCGTGTTTTCCCTGTCTCGGGGGGTTTAATTACGGTAATTGTTTTGGAGTCAGGCAGGGTTATTGTTTTAGGCTACTTTATTTTTTGTCTGAACTGGGCAGGGGCATTTTCTTTTTCTGTTGGAATGACCGCGATGGTGATTTGTCTCGGTGCTATCATATAGTAGTTTATTGCTGTTTTCAAGCAGCGTGCATGAAGGATGTTTTCGGCATTAAATATATTTATTGCCTCTGCTGCCTGCATATGTATTGCTGTGTGCCTTATGCTCATTATGGCAAGTAGCGTAAGCCTATATTCATTGTTTGGTAAGTGGTTTATCAATACAAGATGGTAAGAGCATTTTATTTTTCCATTGTAGGACACAGCTTATCCACTAGTTCACTATGTGCTTTCAAGCGTTGTATTTTAGGTAGGTTTCATCAACAGATAGAAGGGGTGCTGTTAATCGGAGGGGCACTGTGGACTGTTAAGTCTTTATTGTCAGCCCCTTGTCATATATATATATATATATATATATATATATATATATATATATATATATAGATGGTATTGGCAATATTGTATCTGTGTACAAAACGTCAATCATCGTTGCTGGCTATCTACTATTTTATTGGTGGTATTTGGTTTATCAAACAGGCTGATTTGCGCTTTGGCCACGCTCCGCTGACTTCCTGTCTCTTTTAGGATGGAATAAAGGATTGTATTAATTGTTATCAGGATCTTAAATGGGTTGTCACCTTCTTTTTATCAGGGTTACATGTTCACACACACCTGTCAAAGCACTGAGGTCTTTCAATAGATTTCCTCGGTGTGCCAGATCCAGGTTAGACCACAACCTTTGCTATGACAGTACTGAACCTCTGGAATAGTTTGCTTATTCATCTAAGACCAACTCGGGCCTTTGACACGTTGAGTCCATGCTTGAGACCTTATATGTATTCACTGACTTTCCATTCTAGTTGAGCTTAATACCTTGACCTGTTTTCTACTGTTGGTTGTTTCGTATTGTATTTTGTGTATTGGTTGTGTTTATCTCTCTGTTTTTTTTTGTTTAGTTTTTTTTGTGCTTTTTCGGCACTTTGGTCAACTGTGGTTGTTTTTAATGGTTGTGTTGTATAAATGACTTGAACTAAACTGAATTGGCCTACGTCTCACCTAGCTGGGCATGCACATGGTTGTGACTGCCTGTAGCCTATTTTATCAGTTGCACAGAACTCTCAAACTTTCCACGTAGTACTGTATTTCTGATGCAGTTGCATTTCACAGATGTCTGGCTATCAGGTAGGGATGCATGGAGCCAGTGGTAGTTCTGGTTTCATAATCACGGTGTTTTCTCACTTTTCGGTCATGGCTGTCTTCGGCAGTGGGTCAGGTTTCATTCACCGTGCGTAGACACACACATGACTTCTCAAACTCAGGTTGATATATGTATCATGGTCACGTGACCTGGCTGTATCATGGTTGTCTCGACCCCTTCTTCCATCACTTTTGATCCTGATCGCAGTTTCTTATGTCTGATCTTCTTATTCATTGTTCCTAGATATCTGCCAATGTCCGCTAAGTTTTTCACAGCTTCAGCCCCTTCCGCAGGGTTTTGGGGGTTATTTTCTAGGACAGTGGTTTGCTGGCCACAGGCCTTCCACTTTCTCACCTGCTGTTTTCATTGCACTTTATGAAATGTACCCGTTTCTATAGCTTGCTGCGTCTGGGGTTGTCATGGATTTCAAGTGGATTTCTGTCATGGGTGATAATCAGTGTCGTTGACAGTATAGAGGGTGCTCTTCATGTACAATATTATGCCTTTTGATGAAGCATCACCTGGTCAGCAGTCACTCACAATTTTATTATTACTGCTTGCTACACCCTAGGCATTATATCTCTGTGGCTAATTCTTGTCTCGTTTTTATTTCAGACCATTTTGGAGCATCTGCCCGGCAGCCAGCCCGGTACCAGTAGTGCTTCCTTCTCTCACAGATTTGGCTATTTATTAAATCAAAAATTCCCTTTCATTCTCATTTGACTCAGCTTGCCTTATATGAGGAAGGGCTTATCTGTGTTTCTAAACTCCTTTAACTTTTCTCATGATTTATTTACTGACCAGATGTGATTGTATCTGCAGTGGCTGTATTTTCATCAGGCTTCGGGCCATAATAAAAGCGAACTTGCACCAGCTTGATTGCCGAGTTATTCCATTGTGTTGCAACTGGCAGTTGCAAACGGCAGTTTGCCCTGTTACATATTTAGTTTGCTTTTATTTTTCCCCATCCCTTTGCAGATTTTATTTTACTTCCTTGTTTTGCATTTTATTTTGCCACTGTTCCCGTGGCAGATTTATTTGCCTTTCTTATTTTTCCGGCCTGACGGCTGAGGTTTTGTTTTAGTCCGGCACTTGCTGAGGTTTGGTTACGGCTCTCGCTGACATTTTATTTGCCTTTCTTATTTTGTTTTTATTCACAGGTCTGATGGCTATGATTCCATCTGTTTTATTATTTTGTGCCGGTCGTATGCCGAGGTTTTGTTTTGCTTATACCGGCAATCGCCGAGATTTAATTTGCTTCAGGCTTAGCCGATTTTTATTGTCATGGTGGTGAGCACTAGCCTATTTCTGGTTTTGTTAATTACTGCAATTGTATAACTTTGCTTTTTCGTTCGTTCTACAGATTTGTGTGGCTCATGTGGTATGTATATGCTGACTAGTCTTCACTAGTCGTCAATTTTTGGGGGATATGTTTGGGTTCATCTACCCTTTATGACATAGCCTATGGTTTCGATGGAGTTCAATCTCCAGAGATTATACAATTCCCATTGTGTTGGTTGATACAATAAATATGTTCATATTTGGTAATGAAGTCTCTCCTGATTGAAATACAATACAAAGCAAAATTAACCATAACTGTTTTTATTTAATACAGTATAAATGTTTTTACATTCACAATTTTAATGTCCATTTACCCTACTGCTGCACAGAGCGCTGGTCACTTGTTTATTCAAGCTTTATTTATTTTGACTGACCTACAGTATATTTGTATCGATCTAGATACTATTATTTGCATGTTTTTTATTTACCAACATTTGAACAAATGTAAGCATATATCATAAATAACCCAAAGCTAGTTAAAACAATACTCAACTTAGTATACAATATTTGTACAACTTATTGATTTAGATGTTTTGGTAATGGATTGACGTCCTGCCTGGCTGCCTGTTCTAACCAGTTTCCTTTTACAATGTCTGCAGAATGTTGATTAAGCTGTCAATGTGGAAGAAGAGCTGGCAGCAAAGGTGATGTCTGTGTACCTGGTCCGGAATGAAAGTGGACAGGTCAGTGATGTTGGGATCGTCCTTGAAGGTTCCACTGTACTTAACCATCTTGGGGATCTCAGCAGAGCCTGTTCCTACCTGCTAGGACTGACCTATGCTTTAGATCTGAAATATCCCAAAACTCATAAATACATTTTTAAGGTATTTCAAAAGATGCTTGTGGAAGTGGATTCCGGAAACCTTTCAGCAAACGTGCAAAGACTGAGAAACGGTGTGGTCATATAGGCCTACAATATCATCAGCTTTTAAGTCCTTACACAAGTAGGATTGGTGCTGTCGGCTTGTATGTGTAGCATAAGTCACATATATGTTAGTTTTGAACTCGCAACTATCAAACACACGCTCGATTGTTTCTAGTCTTTTTAGATGTGAGTTCATGTGTTGAAAATAATCCTTGGTAGTCGGAAAACAAAAGTCCCAAATTTTAATTTAAAAGCTTTTGACATCTTGCTGATTGTCAGTTTCCACTGATTAGTGAGCTCTATACAAGTGTGTATGTGAGCCACCCCAAGTTTTAAAAAGAACAGGGACAGTTCAAATGAATACAAGGAAGAAAATGTCCACGACCTAAATCTCCGTGTTTCAGTCGGTAGTGAACTGGAGCCAACTGAATCATTCACAACCAATTGCGCTTTTTTTTTTATCTTGAACCATCAACTGCCATTTAACCCATTGACAAATGTCTTACCACTTAAGGTATCTCCAGGTGTGGTCAGGCTCACAGTGTTGGACAGATATCAATGTGTTTTGAGTCTACATTTACACCTTGCATTAATAAGCCATTTCTCTTTTTTCATTTATAAGCAATTAAGCATCTAATTTAAATTTACAGGCAGTCTCCCCACAAATGACTTTAATGCATTTTAAGTTCAAAGTATCTTGAATTGTTAGAAATACAGGAGTCTTAAAAAAATGATTTTGCCTTATTTCACAGATTGGGATTTTTAAGCAGTAATCTTATTTTGAATGTAAAGTTACTCAAAAGGGTAATTCCAGGATTTTTGAACCTGGGCTTTATTTTTCCATGTCTTTGGGTGTAAACAAATTTACAACACAAGTTCCTTATCACTTGGCCACTGATAGATAGATAGATAGATAGATAGATAGATAGATAGATAGATAGATTATATCCATTTTAAAACATTTCTCTGGGTTGTCCTTTTATCATATTTTACTCAAAGTAGATGTGTATAAAATCTGTGTCTCACAGATAAAAAAAATAACTACGGTATTTTTTGATAATTGATTGTAAATAATTGATACCCCATGGCCGGAGTGATGTTTTTGCATCTAACAGGTTCAGATTGTTATAAGTGTCTAGCAACATTGTGAATAGGATACCTTATGCACTTATTTGCACTATACTGTGTCAATGATGTTGCTGCTGGTGTTTCACTTGTGCATGCATAGCTTAAATCAGCTGTTTTCACTATTAGACATTTTCATATACCTCAAATCTGAAGCAGCAACCTTATTTTTGTTTGTTGAAAAAAATTTCTTTTTGGCAAATGTAGTCAAATAAAATTTTCATGTTTCGTGAGATCTTGGTCATACTTAATTTTTTTTTAGGTTAAAATGTATTGACATCACGTAGAAAACACCTATACAATGTAGTAAATTGAGTAAAAGAAATAAATCAGTACAACACATACTTTAAATAAATATAGTAAGTACTCAGTTATATCATACTAATGGTTTCAGTTGTATCTACTCACTTTCTTCTGTGCCTTCTGCTAATGTTTTCTATGTGGTTTACACAGTCTTTACAATTACATTTACTTAATTCTATTCGGTAATTATACTAAATCAATTCATTCAGACATGATTCAAAATATTAGTAAATTCTACTCATTTATTTTGTTTAACTTGATTTCAAAGCTTTGTAAGCTACTCAATATTTTTGAGTGTAAACATGTTTCACTAATTGAATTAAGTAATGTGCAGTATTTGTTTTTAGAGTGTAGAATGGCTTGAAACAAGGTAACCAAGGCATTTTTTCCACAAAAAATGTTACAGAGTCCATGGTAGAACTTCAGACATTACCACAAAGTAATGAAATACGTGTGGCAGGGCACAACCCACAGTAAACAGCTGGCAGTTTACATATGTTCAGTTAAACAGAGACTAAACATAAGGGACTAGACAATTCATCAGGCACTGTGCAAAGGTTTCCCCTCCCCAAGCGAGGTTAACAGAGCTGTTTTGTAGGTTTACCATTGGGATGCATCATGAATAAACATCAGAAACCAACAAATGACACAGATTCGAGTGTCTAATAAACATAAGAGATGAAGCTCTCCAGTGTCATAACGAGGTACTATTTTAGTTATTCCTGTCTGGTCTGGTACATTAAAGAGTGACAGTGGCACACCCAATAAGAGTGTGCCACTGTCACTCTGAAATAAAGGGAAAAAAGCCCCCAAAAAATAATATAAAAAAGACACTCAACCAAAGCTGTGACAAGTCAGTTTAAAGAGAAAGATAAGTAAATAAAATGATTGGTCAAATACACAAGTTTAAAGAATGGTAGAGAACCCATCAGAATGTCTGTTCTCTATCGTATCTAGACTATTTCTCTACAGAGTTACATATTCCATATTTACGGGGGACTGACCCACTGGGGCAGTTGACATGGTTACCACTTCAAGACACACCACTACATGGCCCATGCTTAGGCATAAAAGGCCCAGGTGTGCATGGGTTCACCGATTTACATTGATTGGAACGGTATCCGTGCAGCCTTGCCCTGGAGAGATAGTCTCTTCACTCAGAGAACCAAGGTTACCTTGTAACCGAACAATCTCACAAGCTAAATTACATTTTAGGCTGAAAATTATTTCTGAGTGCACTAGAATAAACAACAATGTTGCTAAATGACTCTGATGTAAAAATTATTTTAAACAAAAGAATTAGAAATGCAATTAAAATTAATAAGAAAAGAATTAGAAATGCAGCAATTTAGTCACACACACACACACACACACACACACACACATTGCTCAGTGGGAAAAAGCATAAATAATTTTACAAGTATTTCAAGTACACAGGCAAAGTTGGCCCTCATTCATATGTTAAACTTCCTATTAGATGAATGCACTTGTGAAGATTATGCTTTATCTTTGAGGTATTCCAATGCAGATATAAATAACACTTTTTTCCATTCCCCAGCAAGAAAGGCCTCTACTTCCTCCTCTCATATAAGAGTGGGGGTTGGGTCAGTCTGCTTGACCATGAATGAGCCTTTGTGTTCACCAGTCAGACTGTGGCATTAATTTAACAAATGCCTGCGGCTGGAATAGTGACTAAAAATAAATCAATTACATTTTCTCAAAGGGGATTTATTGAATGAATTAGCTGACAGCCATAACATATGCCAATGTTGAAATCACTATTTCCCTTTAAAGTTATTTATTTTTGCAACAAAAAGCTTTTTTTTGTCTTGCTTCTTTTTTGTTCCCAAGCCATGGGCACTTTGTTATCATTTAGCATATTTATAAGATAAGAGAAAAATGACTGTTTTTGTCTTCTAACACGTCTTCTAAATGAACGACAACGGAGAGAGACTTGCAGACCTATGCGTCGCAAACAACCTGGTCATCGGAGGAAATGTCTTTCCCCACAGGCGAATACACAAGGCTACCTGGATATCACTAGATCTCTCCACAGAAAACCAGATCGACCACTTTTGCATCACCAAGAAGTTCAGGAGGTCACTTCAAGATGTACGTGTCAGACGAGGTGCCGACGTTGCTTCAGACCACCATCTCCTTGTCGCCCGCATTAAGCTCAAACTTAGGAGAAATTATACAGGGGAGACAAACCAGCGACAAAAATTCAACATGGCACTTCTGGGGGATTCAACCAAGCAGGAGAAGTATAAACTAATACTTGGGAACAAATTCCAAGTCCTGCAAGATTTGATAGAAGAAGAAGAAACTATAGACACGAAATGGAAGGCGGTGAAGACAGCTTGCCAGGATGTCTTGGGCCCGCAGAAGCACAACCACAATGAGTGGATCTCAACAGACTCACTGAAGAAAATAGAAAAGAGAAGAAGGCAGCAGTTAACAACAGCCGCACACGTGCAGAGAAAGCCAAGGCGAAAGAGCTGTACACTCAAGCAAACGAGTGTGAAGAAAAGTATAAAAGCGGGTAAAAAGAACAATGTAGAGACTTTAGCGACAGAAGTGGAAGAGGCAGCTAGAAATGGAAATATCAAAGCCCTGTAAGCCACCACAAGGATGTTATCTGGAAGGTTCAGTAAACCAGAGAGACCAGTAACTGATAAAGAAGGAAAACAAATCAAGGATGAGGAAGGACAGAAGTGATGATGGATGCAGCACTTTGAAGAGCTACTAAACAGGTCAGCTACGCAGAACCCACCTGACATCCAGCCAGCAGATAGCGAACTGTCGATAGACTACAGTGCACCAAGCAAGGAGGAGCTCTGCAAAGCCATAAATAAGCTGAAAAGCGGCAAGGCACCAGGACCCGACAGTATCCCTGCAGAGGCGCTAAAGGCTGACACGGAGACTACGGTAGAGATGCTCCATCCACTCTTCAAGAAGATCTGGGAAGAGGCAACATCCCCGCAGAATGGAAGGAAGACTACATCATCAAACTACCAAAGAAAGGAAACTTAAGCTCCTGTTCAAACTATAGAGGGTTTGATGACGACCACCAGCTGTGACACCAGCAGGCTGGCTTTCGCAAGGACAGATCCTGCACTGACCAGATCGCAATGCTGAGAATTATCCTGGTAAGAGTATCTTGAATGAAATTCATCCCTATACATCAATTTCATTGACTACAACAGTGTGGACAGGACTTCATTCTGGAGGTCACTTAGACACTACAGGGTGCCTGAGAAAATCACAACATCAACAGAAACTCTTATGAGGGACTTATCTGCAGACGCCTTCCATGTACAGACAGGAGTGAGGCAGGGCTGTCTGTTGTCGCCGTTCTTGTTCCTGCTGACCATTGACTGGGTCATGAAGATATCCATGGCTGAAAAGTGAAATGGAATCCACTGGACACTCTGGATGCAGCTGGACGACCTCAACATCGCGGATGACTTGGGCCTTCTCTCTTACACCCAGCAGCAGATAAGCAATAAAAGACCACCACCGTCGCAGACAACTCTACTTGCTTCGGCCTCAACATCCACAAAGGGAAGAGCAAGGTCCTGAAGGTCAACACCACCCCCACATTACCCATTATGTTGGAAGGTGAAACGCTGGAAGAGGTGGATGATTTCACCTTCCGTCAACAAACAGAAGGTTTGTTTGCTAGCAGAAACAGTCTGCTAGCAAACAGAAAAATGCCTAAAAGCTCCCGTGTTGTGATATTCTCTACCAACAATGTAAAGAACTCAGAACGTTTTTATATGCTGACAAACAGAAAAACTGAGCTTTTATGAAGACAAAAGTGGATACAGATGTGAGGGAATCAGCAGCAAGAATGAGGAGACTGTGGGATCCTGAGACCAAGCTAACGATATGCCTAACATTACACATATTAGCTTAACTTACAGAAATAAATAGCCTATTACTGATAAACAATGATAAACTTTCTCACAGATCTATTAAGAATGACCTGGCGGCTAAAACAGAATTTATTTATTGATATAAACCTCCATCCTTAGGGAGAAATAGGCCGTGCAGTTTCTGAATCTGTCTTCATTTCAGATTGACAAAAGTCAGTTTAAAAGATTTCCGTCAGATTTTGAGAGGCTCATCCGCTCCCCACTTCCGGTCCCGACTGCCCTCTCTCCGACTGAACATGTTGGGTCGGCCCAAATGAAGGCCGACGGCTCCTCAGACGGCCGACGGCACGGGACACACTGAACAGACTCGAGTCACCGACCTCGCCAAACGGTCCGACGGCAGATTATCGGGCTGGTGTGTCTTCTCTCTAAGAGTGGAAGAGCAGAGGACTTTTATTCAATAGAGGCCAAAGGGACCGGAAGTGATGGGGGAGGGAGGTAAGACGGAGACTATGCGGAAGCAGAGCATGAGGAGAAGTGAATTTTTGAACACGTTGAGGGTGAAGGGGAGGTATATGTAGACATCAAAGGACTTTTATTCAATAGAGGGCATAGCAAGAATGCACCCGATTTGCCAGGTCTTGCAGTTGCTGTTGCCATCCTGTACCTGTCCCACAGGTGTGATATGCGGATGTACCGATCCTGTGCAGGTGTTGTTACACATGCCTCTGCGAGGATGATTAGCTGTCCTTCCTGTCTTCCTGTAGCGCTGTCTTAAGCCCTATTTACAGGCTTTGCTTATCCCGTGCAAATGCCCCACACGAAACTCGAACGATGTTTCGATGATCCTAATCCCGTGCGAATAGGGATTTAGGCGTCTCACAATACGGACATTGCAATTTATTGCCCTGACCACATCCGCAGGCCTCATGCCTCCTTGCAGCATGCCTAAAGCCCTATTCGCACGGGATTAGTATTACCTGGTGACCTCTGTGATCTTAATCCCATGTGAATCAGCCATGTCTGTAATTTGTCAAGTAAAAATTCCCCCGCAAATGACCTACCATATTTTGCTGAACACCAAAGTCTTGTGATAATAATAGGTCCCGTGCGAATCAACATGGTTTGGCAGGGTTGTTTATCATTTTTTCAAGGTTTTTGTTTACTGTGCACTTTTTTATCCCTCTCAAGAAGACGGATATGGGATGGCGGGGGGCTGCGGATGCCGCCTTTCATGGCCAACCTAGTCTAGACCAATGCCCGACCTGTTGGGAAGTTTAAGAACACAACAGGACAGGACAAATGGGCCGTTTCATTCACACTTTCCGCTGCCGCACCACCTTTTCTTGGTGTGAATGCCCACTAAGGCATGTTCAAGCAGATTCATTTGGTGTTTTTCAGTCAGTAGAAAGGCACTTTCCAAAAAAAATTTATAACTGTGATGTGAGGGAATCAGCAGCAAGAATGAGGAGACTGTGGGATCCTGAGACCAAGCTAACGATATGCCTAACATTACACATATTAGCTTAACTTACAGAATAAAATAGCCTATTACTGATAAACAATGATAAACTTTCTCACAGATCTATTAAGAATGACCTGGCGGCTAAAACAGAATTGATTTATTGATATAAACCTCCATCCTTAGGGGCAGTCCACACGGAAACGATTTTTGGTGCAAACGCACATTTTTAGCATCGTTTGGGCCCGTCGTCCACACGAATCCAGTAAACGCACTGCCTGAAAACGCACTTTTTTGAAACCGGGTCCCAGGGTGAAGAAATTCAAAAACGGCTATCTTTTGGCTTCGTCTGGATGGTGAAGCCGGCTTTTTATCGTATCGATGATGTCATTGCCACACCCCTCGACCTCTCACCCGCAGCCCCGTACTAGTGCGAGGCCACACACGACTGCAGTGAAGCTAAGCGAGCATATCCTAGCTCAATGGTCAAACCAGCTCACTTCATCTAGCTAAATAGTTTGTCTCTGCTCCCTCACTTCCCTCTGCTGTGCCAGTCCTGGATTCTACACAAGATATATTGCTAACGTTATATAGCTAATGTTAAACATAGCTAAAGTAGCTGGCCGTTACAGCAGCGACATAACATTAAAGTTAGCTGCTATGGTTAGTTAGCTGTTTATAAAGTGGAAGCTAGCTAGCTAACCTGTCTGCTTAGCAACTCCTTGAACGGATTATAATAACTTTTACCACGGCTTATTGTAGAAAAGCTACTGCAAGAAAAAGGTGTAGATTATCAAAAAGACATTGGATCATTGATGTTTGTTTGACTGCCGATGTTAGCTAGTTAGCAGAGCTAACGTTAGCGTGCTAAGCTAGCGCGCTGTAATCATGTCCGATGGCAGACAGAATAGCAAAATAAAAAGCAATCCAACAACACATTATATTGCGGAGGCCTTTATAAAATGAGGAGTGGTGAAAGTTATTGTAGTCCATGGATGTATTAAGAGAATGTTAGTCTAGCTAGTCATGTTATGATGGGAAGTTAACTCTTCTTCTCCGTGTTTTGGTGAATTTCTGTAGCAGAAACAGCGCCGCCTATAGGCCTGGAATATGAAGTAGCGTGTTGAGTCATTTATAACCGGATACGTGTGGATGAAAAAAATGTTGGAACGAATCCAGGGAAGACGGGTAAAAAAAAGATCGTTTTGGTACGTGTGGACGTGGCCTTAGGTGCCCCCAGTATGTGAATACCCACTGTAATCTGCCTCATTCAAATGTGTGCACCCCCAGTATCCATGTGTCTTTTCACCTGCATGCCTGCGCTTGTCATGCCTTGTTAGCCAAACTATAAAGGCTGTCTTGGGACATTGGCTCAGGGTGTCACAGTTTCACACCTCAGGGGAGCACTAATGATTCCTCTGATTCAATTTAACAGCCCTCCTCAGCCACAGTGCATGATCAGCGACACTATCTAAAGGCCCTGACACACCAGCCAGACGGGCCGACCTTTGGCAGAAAAGGCAGTAGGACTGATCAGTCGGGTCCGCGAGGTCCAAAAAATGCCTCAGAACCCACTGAGGCGACGCCGACTTGAGCGTATGCTCTGCGCGTAAAACGTCTCCATAGAAGCAGGCGGCGTTGCTCTGTATTGTTTCCATTAACAGTCTGATTATTTCCCAGAAATTGAAAACCGGCAGCTGATTGGACGAACGTGTC
Source organism: Zingel zingel (assembly GCA_023566125.1). Lineage (NCBI taxonomy): Eukaryota > Metazoa > Chordata > Actinopteri > Perciformes > Percidae > Zingel > Zingel zingel. The sequence continues at coordinate 9,920,604 of CM042323.1, forward strand.
ACGTGGTTCTTTTTTCTCCGGAAATTCACAGCCAGACTGTCATGGCGGCTTGTTCAGAATACGATCTCATATTGTACTAAAATAGTTCACCGAAACGTGTTTCTGACAACATTTTAAGCAAGAAATAGGCCGTGCAGTTTCTGAATCTGTCTTCATTTCAGATTGACAAAAGTCAGTTTAAAAGATTTCCGTCAGATTTTGAGAGGCTCATCCGCTCCCCACTTCCGGTCCCGACTGCCCTCTCTCCGACTGAACATGTTGGGTCGGCCCAAATGAAGGCCGACGGCTCCTCAGACGGCCGACGGCACGGGACACACTGAACAGACTCGAGTCACCGACCTCGCCAAACGGTCCGACGGCAGATTATCGGGCTGGTGTGTCTTCTCTCTAAGAGTGGAAGAGCAGAGGACTTTTATTCAATAGAGGCCAAAGGGACCGGAAGTGATGGGGGAGGGAGGTAAGACGGAGACTATGCGGAAGCAGAGCATGAGGAGAAGTCAATTTTTGAACACGTTGAGGGTGAAGGGGAGGTATATGTAGACATCAAAGGACTTTTATTCAATAGAGGGCATAGCAAGAATGCACCCGATTTGCCAGGTCTTGCAGTTGCTGTTGCCATCCTGTACCTGTCCCACAGGTGTGATATGCGGATGTACCGATCCTGTGCAGGTGTTGTTACACATGCCTCTGCGAGGATGATTAGCTGTCCTTCCTGTCTTCCTGTAGCGCTGTCTTAAGCCCTATTTACAGGCTTTGCTTATCCCGTGCAAATGCCCCACACGAAACTCGAACGATGTTTCGATGATCCTAATCCCGTGCGAATAGGGATTTAGGCGTCTCACAATACGGACATTGCAATTTATTGCCCTGACCACATCCGCAGGCCTCATGCCTCCTTGCAGCATGCCTAAAGCCCTATTCGCACGGGATTAGTATTACCTGGTGACCTCTGTGATCTTAATCCCATGTGAATCAGCCATGTCTGTAATTTGTCAAGTAAAAATTCCCCCGCAAATGACCTACCATATTTTGCTGAACACCAAAGTCTTGTGATAATAATAGGTCCCGTGCGAATCAACATGATTTGGCAGGGTTGTTTATCATTTTTTCAAGGTTTTTGTTTACTGTGCACTTTTTTATCCCTCTCAAGAAGACGGATATGGGATGGCGGGGGGCTGCGGATGCCGCCTTTCATGGCCAACCTAGTCTAGACCAATGCCCGACCTGTTGGGAAGTTTAAGAACACAACAGGACAGGACAAATGGGCCGTTTCATTCACACTTTCCGCTGCCGCACCACCTTTTCTTGGTGTGAATGCCCACTAAGGCATGTTCAAGCAGATTCATTTGGTGTTTTTCAGTCAGTAGAAAGGCACTTTCCAAAAAAATTTTATAACTGTGACCTTAATTGTCTACCACCTGTAAGCTGTTATTGTCTTATCGACAATTCCACAGGTGCACGTTCATTAATTGTTTATGGTTCATAGAACAGGCATGGAAACATTGTTTAAACCCTTTACAAAATTATCTTTAAAATACAGTTTCCTGAAAAAGGGATGTTTCTTTTTTTGCTGAGTTCATAAACCCATAAATCCACTGTATACACTACCAATAAGAATGAGTATGACTTAAAGCTATAGTGCAAAGTTCCGTGATTGCGCACAGCCCCCACCCCTCCTCCACGCAGTTGCTAGTAGCCAAGGAGGACACGGAGGATTACAAAAACATGATGGACTCTTCAGAAGAGGTCATTATCTTTACTCAAGTTTCTGCGCGCAAAAGTCGCCGGACAACACAATCTTCTGAACATAGCCATACTGAGAAATACAGAGAGAGTTTTGTGCCTACACACCCGCACCCCTACCCATGGGTCAGCCCTATGTTCTTTTTTGTTGTCTTTTCTTTTTTTAGAGTATTTTTGGGCTTTTTGGCCTTTAATGAATTGGACAGCTGAAGACAGGAATGTGGGAGAGAGGGGTGGGGGGTGGTGGGGGGTGACATGCAGCAAAGGGCCACTGCGGTAATGACTGATCCTTGGTACAACCAGGTGACCTACCAAGGCTCCCCGGGTCAATTCTTCTTTCTACAGTCATTTTTTTAGTTTTTATTTTACTTTCCTTTTTTGGTTTTGAATCATTTGTTGAAAGCCGGACTGACTCAGGTTTTCACGCGTCATCTGTCACTTATGGCCCTGCCCCAGTATCAGCCATAACTACAACAGATAACTTCTAAAATAAAATTAAAATACAATTAGGCCTATATAAAATAAATCTCCTGCTACCCTTTACCTGGCTGGATACTCACTAACACAGGCTTTTCCAGTGTTACACTGAAACCTGTGACCCATCAGAATGTGTGCTCTGTAGCGCCGTCTACCTGCTGTAAATCATTTTGTGACTTCGTGGGAATAATATGATCCGGGCAAAGGCCTTAATAAAAACTATTTTAAAAAGCGTTCTTTTCACTGTTAGTCTCGTTTAGAGTTACAGGTCATTTATGATCATCAGATGAAAAATAACACAGTTTCAGAAACATTTAAAAGTTAGTTATATTTACTTTAAATGTTAACTGTTCAGAGTTTACTTGTCTGTGTTGTGGACAGAAATATCTTATGAGTATGAAAGAAAAAAAGAAAGAGTGATGCTTTTGCGGCAATTTTTTTCTCCCACATTCCACACACACGCAGTGTGTTTATCAGACACACCAGGCCGGAAGACGTAGTTTGTGTCATTTTAGCCAGTGCTTAAAAAGTGCTTCTCTCTCCTCATTACATGTGCATTTAAGTGAGGATTGCACAAATAATAGGAGACATGTTTACAGAAGTTGATGACAAGGTTGATTATGTGTTATTTACCAAGGTCATGCAATTTACATTGGTCAGCTCTGCTGGGAAAATTCTCCACCTCCTGAAAAATAGACGTGATCACGGTGGGATTTAAAGTAATGACTACAAATTTGACAGCTTATCTCGGTTTTACATCAATTGTATCGCTACATCTCCACCTGCTGCACGTTAAGGTTATAGCGCGTTGTTTCTGTCGCCCCCATGAGGAATTCTATGTAATGACTAGGGTTGGGTCAGATTACTTTGAAATGTAATCCATTACTGACTACAAATTACATGGCGATTTTTGTAATCAGTAATGTAATCAGTTGGATTACCCAAAACATGTAATGTAATCTGATTACTTTAGGATTACTCTTAGATCACTTCAATAAATATGCAATTAAGTAAAAGACACTGCCACAGAATTGATCAATGAATTCTTATTTTATTTTTCTCTTTATTATTTCATTACATCTAAGAAATCTTTTTGCTCTCATTAAAGCATTACTGTGTGAACTAATTAAAAATGTTATTATAGCTAGCAATGTTTCAACGATGCCGAGCATGTTCCTGTAATGTTAATGTTAATGTTCAACTTACCTCCAAGTGTTTCTTCAGATTTGAAGTAGATGTTAGCGTCGTTGATAATACTTGCACTTTTGGTTTGCACAACTATGTCTTTAAATCGCAGTTGTGGCGATATTGCAAGTAGTAAACGCATTTTTCTCAACTGAAACGAAAACTGCTGGCTACAAGTTAGCAATCAAACACAACAAAGGCTGACGCGACTCACACCGACTCCACTACCCGATGTAAGTCGATTGCAGATGTGAGTTGCACATGCCTACCCGATGTGAGTCAGTGCAGATGTGATGGTGCGTTCTATTATTCTCAACGAACCGACTCGGACCTCGGATATGACGTCGCTTCCACACTTCAAGCGTTCTGGTATGTTTTGCGCGTCCGAGTCGGAGAAAAAACATGGACGCCACCTGGAAAGATGTTGCTATGGTAGCACTGGCCGAGTTAGCAACGCTAGCCACGTTAGCAAACAATGCTTCATTCAATATTGCACTCACAACAAGACCGATTCCCATACCAACAGGCAGTGAAACAGACGCAGTAAGGTATTGCAGTAATACGAGTTATTAAAATCTTTATTTAAAACAGCCAAAGCGGTCCAAAAACAATGACAACAATTCATACTTAAAAGTCACACAGGGCACTGACACCTTGGAATCCGTATCGGAATTCTTGCTCGGTGTCCTCACGGTTGTCCGAGGAAAGGGGGCGTGTTGGTGCGTGTTGCTAGGCAACGTCTGTTTTCCTAGTCGGAACTCCGACTCGGATAAATAATAGAACGCACCATGAGTTGCGCATGCTCAGATTCAAACGGTTTACGGCATAACGTGTTATACTGAAATTTGTGAAATCCATAAAATAATAAACTTTTCTCATTACAAACAATAACAGAAGATGGAAATCATTTCAAATACATTTTAGCTATCTATGATTGTTTGATTGCTAATGTTAGCTCAAAACGCCATTCAAGTGACAGCCTTTGTTGTGTTTGATTGCTAACTTGTAGCCAGCAGTGAACGAACTTCGTTATGTAGGTCCATTTTTATTGTATTGACATTACAGAAGTCTCTCATTAGAAGGTTCTTGTAGGGTACTTGTCGCAAAGTGACGCATGCGCAACTCGCATCTACACTCGACTCACATCGGGTAGTGACAACGGGTCTGTATTTCAACATCGATGACTCCTCCATCTTGAGTTTTGATTTGAACCTTTTTCTTGTCAAGAAACTACACAGGCAATTGGATGATAGTGACATCTAGTGGACAAACAAAATGAACTGCTTGTCAAATTAAAACATAGTTAGGCTACCATAAAAAAGTTGCATTGTTTGCATGATGAAATGTAATCAGGTAATCCTCAACAATGTAACTGTAATCTGATTACACATTTTTTTATTGTAATCTGGGCTGATTATAGTTACTTGATTTTTGTAATCTGATTATATAATCCAGATTACATGTAATCCGTTACTACCCAACCCTGGTAATGACAACAACACTGTTGACGCATCCACATAACGCAAGCCTTCAGTGATCACGCTGCTAGTAGCGTTTATCAAATCAAGGAGGACATGGAAGATTATTAAAAACATGATGGACTCTTAAGAAGAGGTAATTATCTTGTGAGTTTTTTGTCCTCCTCGTCTCCAAAGCTGAAGTAAAACGCAACACTCGAGCTGCTGCGCGTGAATGTCGCTGGACTACACCATTTTGTAAACACAGGCTTAAGTGTTAACGCCTCAAGTTACGGGTGTCCATTGTCAGGTAATGGACACATCGAAGGGCATTAACCCGCTTATACCATGGTCACTTGCCAATTATTTTTTTAAAAACATGAATTAATTTTTGAATACGTCTTACAATCGAAATCTGAAGTTTTTCCAAACAATAACTGTTTCCCTGGTTACACCTGAGGGTTTGACTAATACCTGGAACAATCCTTCCCATCACACAAGGTTATGCAAATGTTGGTCATTGCTCCAGGGAATAGAACAGACCTTAGATATGACTTGCCACCCTTAGCAACGGGAGATATTTATATAGTCCGCTCAGCTCGTAGAACCCTTCAGCTCAGCTACGAGCCAGAGAGCTAACACTATGCTAGCAAGATTCAAAGTCAATAACATTGTGTACAGTTGGCAATCCGTAAAAATAATTTGACAGTATGTTTAACATCAAGACAAGCGATCGCTATCCAGCCATGTCATTGTCCCCAAAACAATAAAACGACTTTTACGAATAATTTTATCCGCGATGTGTAACGGCTGCAGCCTGAAGTAGCGACCTGAACAGTGAACGGGATGTGAGATTACGTTATTCGCTGTGAAACAAAGTCAGTTCAGAGGGGAATTTCTTGCAGCTTGTAGCGCATTAATGTAGCACATTAATACATTTTTCGCCCCTGTGTCGTTATACTTTATAGGAATGTTTGATTTGAGAAGTTGAAATGATGAATCCATTTTTATTTTAAGTGACTGCATATGCGGTGACCTCCATTCCACACAAACGCTCTATAAACCCAGAGTCAACCTGTCACGCAGCACACGGCTTTAAAGGTAAATATAGCAGCTCCGGTTTAGCCCTCTTGTTTCATTCATCAGCTGTGTGTCATGTTACATGTAAGCAGAGAAATGAATCTCCACCTCTGGAAGTCGCTCATCCTGATAAACCTATGACCTTTTTTTCCTGTGAGAGACGGATTCTGCAGAAGAAGACAGCAGACTTCAAATGGAGTCTGGGGGAATGCCCTTTCGCTTCATTCATCCATGCACGTTGTGCTCTTCCACGTGAGCTGAGCATTAGATCTGCACCAATCCTGAAAGCCGAGCTGGTGAATTGTTTTCCCCTTTCATTTAGAAGATGAAGCAGGCAGATTCAGAGGCAGAGGGAGAGAAAAAGGTAGCCAAGTTGCTTGCACCACATTAGGCCCCGGTAGTAGAGCTCTTGTACTTCATTCAACAACACATGCTGTGTGCACCCACAGGAGCTGAGAAATATCCTGCTGATCCATGCCCTCAGGATACCGACAGGACTTTTTTTTTCTCTGTACAACACTGAATGAAAACTAAAAAGCTACTGTGCTTGCTGTACATGCTGTACAGAAGGCACCGTACTTTCCGAAAAGTATCAAGTATCGAAAAACCAGCCTCATCATTCAATACCCAATTTCAATACCTAAGAAGTAAATCTCATCTGCGTCAGTGAGCCAATAAGCATGCAGCATGCTTCATGCTCTAATAATGTTTGTGATTGGCTGTCTAACATTACATGCCGTAGAAACACGCAGGAAAAACTCTACTTTACGCACAGAGACAGGGCTCACATAGTAGGAGCTGAAAATAAATAAAGATTTGTGCCGTAATGTGTAATGTAATTTATTTTTCTTTTGTAAAATTGCTATTGAAAAAAGTACTGTTTAGGAACCTGTTTTAAAGTCACGGTATTGGTATCGGTACCAGTATTTAACATTTCTTAACGATACCCAGCCCTATCACTGTACGTGTCCGAGTCCATTCCACTTCCGGGATTGCTCTCATTCCGCTGGAAATTCCGCAGGATGACACTCTTTTCGAATGTCCATTTTCGGATGTCCTTTATCTTCCGCTTTCTTTGTGCTCTGCAGGGTAAATCCAGACTGTTAGCTAGACTATCTGTCCAATCTGAGTTTTCTGTTGCACGACTAAAACTACTTTTGAACGTAGACATGTTCCACCAAAACAAGTTCCTTCCCGAGGCTATTTTGCAGACGAGAACGAGAACAGCGCTGTGGAGGAAGGTCTGGAAATGAGAGACTATACCTGCCCCAACTCATTGCTTTCTCCATCATTCATTATTCACTGTCCTTGCATACAAGCTACTAAATAAACCAGCCATCTAGCATTCAAGGTGCTTACCATTGTTGCAGTCAGTGTTTTTGTAGTGTTTGCATATAGAGCTCAACAGTGGTTCCTGAAGTGAAAATTCCATTATTTTTCGCCATAAGGGTTTTGATTACTAGCCATAATGTCTAAACCATCCAAGGTATGCTGACCATGAGCTAGAAGATTGTGAAACAAATGCAAATGTTTATGCCCCTGTAGAAGCCACAAGTCCGTGAGAAATCAATCTTGGGGCGGCCTCTATCTCACCTGGTAGAGTGTGCGCCCCATGTAGGCTCAGTCTTTGCCAGCGGCCTGGGTTCAAATCTGACCCAAGGCCCTTTGCTGCATGCCATCACCCCCGACTGGCTTTGGCAAGAGTTTGAATGACAGATGATTCATCCAATTACATGCCAAGAATTTTCTGAAAGTGCCTGCCTTTTTCCGAACAGTTTCCTACAACTGCTTCTCAGATGGTTCTTTGTAACAAACCATCCGGCGCATCAGGTTACCAAACACCGGCTGTAAAAACAATGTTTTTGTCATTTGTGTTGTAACTCTGATGGAAAGAAGCAACAGAAACAATTATTCATACAGTAATGTTGCATTTTATTACCTAAATTGCACATACCTGAACATAGAGCCATAAAGCTCCCCGATTTGAATCTCTGGGTTGTCTGGATTGCATATATCGTCTAGATTAGAGAAGTCAAGTAGACAAGTCAAATTACTTCACTCAATGTTTAAAGGGAATACAATAGCTTGCCAGCCTGCTTACTGGAGTTCCACATATCCTATACAAGTTTGGTTGTATCATTTGTGTCCCCTTCAAAAACTGCTCTTAAGAAGATTAGATGAAATTTAGCCCCATGGTTACAAGTGTAGTGTGCATTACTCCTGGACTTTCAAAATTGCTCTCAGTGAACACATACTTCAGGAAATACCATTAACTGCCATTAAACTGCCTTTGGATTATACTCCCACCAAAGCAAAGAGCAGATGCTGCTTAATTGGGCCCTTTATCTACTTTGTACCCGCTTAGGCTTAATGTCTTGACTTTTGGTTTTGTTGGCTAATTTGCTCATAACATATGAAAGATCCTTATTACAACTTCATACCAACTTATCTTTTTATAACAAGAGGTTTCCAGTTATAAGTGTGTTGATATGTTGTTAGCAGTGTTGGGAAGGATACTCAAAATGTATTCCGTTACAGAATACATGCCCAAAAATGTAATTTGTAACATATTCCGTTACATTACTCAATCTGAGTAACGTATTCTGAATACTTGGATTACCTCCACATTGAATTGCATTTTATAACTGTAGGAATGCGGCCATCACACACAGCTTACCAAACAGGCCTATTCTGGTGTGTTCTTCTGTTCCAACTGGCTGAATGTGTACCTGAACAAGCAGATAGATTTTTGTATTTGTAGTCCCGGACTGCATACTACAAAAATCTAACCGCAGTCTAAGCTACCACAAGCTAATTTTAGCTAACGTTAGCTAGCATGTCAAACGGCAAACGGGGCTAGTCAGTCTTTCAACGGCTCTGGAGCTAGTAAATCAGCACACAGGAGAATGTAAAGTCGCTGGTCAACTATAAAATAGCAAGGTGACCAGTAAAACTACAGCAGACCCTTGGCTAATTAAAAAAAAAAAACTTACTTTAAGATGCTTTTTCAGGTTGGAGGTGGAGTAATTTAGGCGCTGAAGGGAGGTTGGTTGCTGGCAAGCAGAGGTTGCTCTCCGCAGTTATATTTCGTTCTCCCTTCTCCTTCTTTAATGTGAAATGCTGTTATAATTTCCAAGATAGAAACACATTCCTGCCCTGGCTCTGTTGTGCCGGTTCCGGCTCCATCTCTACCTCTATCAGTGATCACGCAAATAGCTCATTTTTTCATTTTCATATTGGGGCTTCTGGGAAATGCATGGAGTTGCCTTAATTTATTCAGAGAGTGAATAAACTCGTGAAACAATGAAGTATTGTCATGTAATCCATTGATTTTAACAATGTAACTGTATTCTAAATACCAACTATTTAAATTGTAACTAACAGAAAACAGTTACTCATAATTTGTATTCTGAATACGTAACGCCGGTACATGTATTCCGCTACTCCCCAACACTAGTTGTTAGGATGGTGTTGTCTTGTTATAAGGAGTAAAGATGTTGAACAGATTTTTTAAAAATAATTTCCTGAAGTAGACACGGCGCATTCAGTATGTCCTTTATGACTCACATATTGACAGTCTTGGCACATCGGTTCAATCTGAGTTCAAGTCAACCTTTGTCAGTTCCTCTGCTTTTGTTTCTGTCATTTTCTTCTGCTCATTATCTGAGGGGGAAAAACAACCACCTCTGTAATTCTTTCACATGAGAAAGTACTCTAAGTAAAGGCATGCTTTGGGTGCAGAAATGCTGTGTGCATCTATCTCTAATCATCAACTGGTCGAGTGATTGCAGTAGCAATGCAATCATGAATAATCCCCAAAAACATTTATTCAGCAGAGGTTGTTATTAAGGTTGTTTTATTTTACAAGTTGGATATTTTCCAATAATTTTCCAGGATGTTTCTTCGAGAGAACTATGTCATTTGATACAAATCATGTTAAAAAAATAGACAGAGACGGTGTTCAGCTGCAATCACAATTGATTAATACCAATGAATGTAATTAGAGAGCCCTCTAGTCAGTGCAGAGCTCATCTCAAAACATGCAACATTTTAAAATTTGTCCCCAGGCAAGCAGTTCATTATACTGTATATGAAGAATAAAGTTTATAATAATATATCAGTGATGAGTGAATTTATTTGAGTTTAAAACAGAGCAGTTTTCTAAGGATATTAAAATGTATCTTATAATAAGTACAAAATTACAGTAAATAACAGACCTGGCTTCTATTAGGGTCTATTCCACGTTACTATTTAAAACTTTTAGTCATTATTTGAATATTGGCTTGTATGTCAGAATTAACGGTGTATATATATATATATATATATATATATATATATATATATATATATATATATATATTCCCTATTTTTAAAAGCATATTTTATCATATTTTAGTATGGCATTTGCTTATTTTCTGATCTGCACCCACTCTTATTTGCTGTTAATAATAACAGGGTTTCTGCAGGTTTCAACAAGTCAAATTTAAGACTTTTTAAGACCTTTATGAATGAAATTTAAGACCTATTTTACGACATTAAAGTACAACAAAATGCAGATTCACAAAAGTACTTGCAAAGTAAATAAATGTATACAAATTAAATAAAAAATGACAGAGTAATAATAATCTACATATAAAGCTAATTATATTTGGACTATTGAAAGAAAAAAAAAAAGCATTTCAAAGAACATTAAGGGTAGCGTTACATGGACATATGAAAATCAAGACATGTTTAAAATTATTTAAGACCTAGAACACAATACTTCAGCGAATTTAAGACTTTTTAAGGCCTACAATTTAAGGCCGGAACCCTGAATAAACTAAACACATCTTCCAGGTTTAGCTGTCTAAATACTTTTCATTTAATGTACATTGCACAGTAAAAGATCTGCAGGAAGCGTTTTATAGTATTGACAGTAAAGCTTAAAGGGGACATATTATGCTTTTCAGTGTTTTCTGTCATATCTACAATTGGATTTTAATGTTAAACGTGGCCAAAACTAATAACCTCAAATAAAGAGGTGAACGTGTTTTAGACAAATCCCTATGAGCTAAAACGTTCAGATTTCCAACTATTCTGAACACTTCAGTTTCAACAGTTTTTTCTACTCTCGGCTAAGTCTTCCGCAACTCTAAGCCGGCCTACTATGATTGGTCATCTGCTCCAAGTAGGCAGGACTGGAGTATTTTTTTTAGCGACTGCGGTGTTAACATTGTTATATGTAACGTTAACTACATGCAGCAGTAAAATGTCATCTTGGCTGCCATTGTCGTTAAATTCTCCCCAAAGCTTTTATTTGCAATTTTGACTGTAGAAATTGCTGCTATATTCTATTAGTGTCCACTGCTAACTATAGTAGCTACATGGCTAACGGCAGTAAACAATGTCATCTGGGCTGCCAATGTTGTTAAATTCTCCCCAATTCCAGGTCGCATTACTGCTGCGACATGTCCGATTGGGTAGTGTTTGGTTCAGAAGCCTTTATTGGTGATTTTTCACGGTACAAAGTCCTGCTATATACTCCGTTGCAGTAGCTCCAGCTTCAACTAGTGAAACATGGAGTGGAGGCTCCAGAGTTTCCAGGAAGCATGCTGGCCAATCAGAGCAGACTGGGCTTTTTCGGGAGGAGGGCTTAAAGAGACAGGAACTCTTACAGAGCGTCTCATTCAGAGAAAAACAATTTAAATTACTTTGTGAATAAAACAGTATTTCTGTCAGAAAGAGAGGTCAGAGCAGCTGAGAGCGAGTATAACATCATGTTGTTGTACTGAAGGAATAAGTGCTGTGTACATTAAGCTGAATTTGCCAAGTAAGCAGTAAGAGTAGAAGAAATTCAGGAATACAGGATTTCCCTAATGATTTTTTCCCAGCCCATTGCAGTGTATGGCCTTTATTTGTTTGTGCTGGCCATGCCACCTGCTATTATTTGAGCCCTAGCCATTATTTGGATACTGGCTTGTATGTGAGACAACAGTATATTAAAGACCATCGCCCCTATTTTTAAATGTATCCTTTCTCATATTTTAGTAAGACATCTCCCATTTTCTGATCTGTACCTGTTTTAATTTACTGTCAATGTAAATTCAACACCTATGTCAATTTCACCAATGGGGAAACACTGAAGCACATTAAAACACAGCAACGTAATTATCTGTTCATTGTCAAATACCGTCGCTTTGTATTATACAGATGCTAAAAGGTGCCTTGTGTGTCAGTATCAAACGCTGAGGGTTGGGAATGAGAATGTGCTGCACACCCTGGACACAGTTATTGGCTGGGGGTACACACCCACTTGGGGCCCAAAGGCTCTTTGTTGACGCCCATAAACGTCCCACACAGTGAAATAATAAGAAAATAGAGAATCCAGGCAGAGGGCAGGGTCTCTGCAGATACAGACACCTCCACACACTTCTATGGTATTAAGTGATGATTGAAAGGGATTACTTTTGTATGAGTCTATACATACTTTTTAACAGTGATGTCTGAATGAAACTTCATGAAGCATTTTCTTTATTTTCTGAGCCCAATAGATGTCGCTCTCTGTTCAACAAAAGGTTGAAAGCACAGATTTTGCCATTATTTGAGCCTTTTTCTTAAAACCAAAAGCGCCATTTGGATCAACAAATACAACTAGTGGTTCATGAAGCTTCATTCGGACATCACTAGTTTTTAAGTAAAATCCTGCATATTATACCTTTAATGCACGCTGAACACTTCATGTGTTTCCTGTTGTCTTGATAAATGATCGTGAAAGGTATATGCACAAGTGTTTAGTTTCACTAACAGTAACCTAAAAAAAAACTGTAGTAGTGATTGGAAGTAATAATGTGAGTGTTTCTGTTAAAAATAGAAAGCGAAGGCAGCACAGTGGTGAGCGTGACATGATTCTGTGAGCCATTATTAATGACTGTACCAGACTGTATGTGTTCATTCTGGCATATTATTTGAATAAAGCATAGCCATAGTTTAGGCTGAACATTGTGCTTTAATTAGCTGATTGGTACCAGCTGTGTCATTCATTCTTCACAAATGTCTTATTCACAGCTGGTAACATCCAATCATATTCACGCAGGTAATAGTGCAGCCATCATAATGTGACACTTCTCACTGTTACTCCCCTGATACACTCAAGCCAACACAGTTTGCTGCCGTTCTCCCTCCACTACCCCAACCTCCTTATATGCTAAGTTTTTGGTATTGTAGATTTAATTAAATTTAATGTTCATGTATGTCACATGTCAAACTCAAGGCCCGTGGTTTATAATACTTTTTGGCCCTCCTAGTTCCTGTCTTTTTCGCACCAAACCAAAAAGACGGGAAAGTTCAGTTGTTTTTCAAAATGCAGTTACGCAACACCCAAAGCAAGAATTTGGCAGATTAGTTGACTTTGAGACTCAGAAATTCCCACAGAAGCAGAGTGTTTTCATATTAAGACTGTGAAACAGGTTGCTGTCAGTCAGCTGTGTGGTAGCCTGCTTTTAAAAATGTAACTACTGTTTTGCGTTGTGAAATTCTATGATGGCTAAGGGACTTTTTTGCTGACTTTTTTGGGGCTTTATGTGGACCAAACTGTAAATGAGAAAGCTTTATGAGACATGCAATAATATAGGACTTTTAAATAAAAGCATGTCAAACTCTGCATGTTGATGTGTTTCTCAGTTGATGTGATTATCAATTTCCAGCCCTTAATGACATTGAGTTTGACACCCCTGATGTATGTGGTTGTTAAGGGTATTCTTTGGGAGCAGCCAGGGAGCTTATGGGGCAATAATTTGATGCTAGCAATGCAAATGTAAAGACATTTAATATTAATGGAAATACTAGCATCTTTAGTTGTGCGAAGTCCCCTCATGCTTCAAAAGCTCCACCATCATCCCAGTCCCCAAGAAACCCTCCATCACTGGACTGAATGACTATAGACCTGTGGCCTTGACTTCAGTCGCCATGAAGTCCTTTGAACACCTGGTGCTGACCCACCTCAAAAACATCACAGGTCACCAGCTGGACCCCCTGCAGTTTGCCTACAGGGCAAACAGGTCAGTGGATGTTGCAGTGAACATGGGGCTGCACTTCATCCTGCAACACCTTGACCAGCCAGAGACCTACGTCAGGATCCTGTTTGTGGACTTCAGCTCTGCGTTCAACACCTGAAATCCTTACCGCCAAACTCTCTCAGCTCACTGTATCTCTTGCCATTTGTCAGTGGATCTTCAGCTTCCTGACTGACAGGAGTCAACATGTGCAGCTGAGAGATGTCACATCTGGAACACGGACAATCAGCACTGGTGCACCACAGGGATGTGTCTTTTCCCCACTGCTCTTCTCCCTCTACACCAATGACTGTACCTCCAGTGACCCAGCTGTCAAACTCTTAAAATTTGCAGACGACACCACTGTCATTGGGCTCATCCAGGATGGTGATAAGCTGTGGTGCAGTCAAGTGGGAGTCCAACATCAACGGCATCCTTAAAATGTGCTCAGCAGAGGATGTACTTCCTACGGCAACTGCGGAAACATGGCCTACCACAAGAGCTGTTGGCCATCTTCTACACTGCTGCCATTTAATCCATCCTCTGCACATCCATCACCGTTTGGTTTGGGGCACCCACAAAACAGGACAAACGCACATTACAACACACAATTCGGACAGGTGAAAAAATCATTGAGGCCCCCTGACCTCCCTCCAGGACTTGCACACTGATACGACCAGGAAGCGGGCAGAGAACATCACCAAAGACCCCACACATCCTGCACACACTCTCTTTAACCTCCTCCCCTCTGGCAGGTGCTACAGATCCCTGCGCACAAAAACAACCAGACATAAGAACAGCTTCTTTGCCACTGCCATCACTCTACTGAACTGCGGATAAGTGGGGTCATCCACTCTTTGGCCACTCACCCACTTCTCTACACATTACATACTTATCATTCCAATATGCATCTTGCACTTTGCACTATTACTTTTTGCACTTTACATCCCATTCCATGTGTACTTGTCTGATATTACGTCTTATTTGTACATTTATATTTTTGTACATTATATTGATATGTGCCTATATGTATATTGTTGTCTCTTTTGTACATTATGTGTCTATATTATTTGTCTACTGAATGTTCACTACTACATGTCTATTTGTTGAATGTATAGAGAGTTACACCTACCAAAGTCAAATTCCTCATGTATGTAAGTATATTTGGCCAATAAAATAAAACTGATTCTAAAAAGTATCACTCCAGGTGTTCATGAGTGTCTGAGTCTTACAAGTCACCCTGATACTTTGTGTTAATCCATCCTGAACTAGGCCTGTCCTGTTTCCTCTCAGATCCAACTAATGTCCCAGCTCACTTCTGTTCCCCTCCATTTCTCTCCCATCTTTATCCTGTCTATCTTTTCTTTAACCTTTCCTGCTATCGCTGTCATTCTCTGTATTAAGATCAATGCGTTTCAGCTGAGAGGGAACGTCCGCCGGGTTGCGAGCTGGTCCGCTTAACCTTCTGTAGTGGCTTGGTGTACCCTGCTCCATCACACACATACACACACACACACACACACACACACAGAGCGGCAGACACACTCGGGCAAACCTGCAGACACGTACAGACGGAGACATGCACACCAGCGTACAACCATGTGTGCACATTGTGACACATTGACAAAGATTTAATCTGTCTGTCTCTCTCTCTCTCTCTCTCTCTCTCTCTCTCTCTCGCTCTCTCTCTCTCTCAGACACACACACACACACACACACACACACATACACTATATATATATATATATATATATATATATATAAATATATATATACACACACACACACACACACACACACACACTGAATCACAGAGCCAGGCAGAAAGGTTACATTGATCTTAGTCATGGGTGAGATTGCAAAAGCCTTCATCCCTCATCTCTATCTCTCTCCGCCTCATTCACTCTCTCTCCCATTGCATGTCTATACCTCGCTCGCCCATGCTTTCTATTCTTTATTTTGGCCCCTTTTTTTGTCCCTCCCACCACACTCCCTCTCCCCCATCCTCCATCACCTGCTTCTGTCTCTGTTTCTCTTTCATTTGCTTCCCCTTCTCTCTCTTCTTCCTCCTTCATCGTCCTCCTCTCTGAGTGCTGGTAATATTCACTATAAATCATAACCACCCTGACAAACACACACGCAAACACACTCTGCAAGACAGCACACTCGAACACACACACACACACACACACACACATACGCACACATTGGGACAGCCAGCGGCTTGCTTGCGTTAACCATGCACTAAGTATGCATTGGCTCCTTTCATGTATTTTGGTGTGTGTGTGTGTGTGTGTGTGTGTGTGTGTGTGTGTGTGTGTGTGTGTGTGTGTGTGTGTGTATGTGTGTGTGTTCGCTTTATAGTCAAATAGCTGCATTAGTCACCAAAGTATATGCACACAAACACACAAACAAGGCACACAACACACACAACACACTGAGATAATCACCACATCTTCTGAGACAACACTGAAGTTCCTCTTATAATAACTTGCCACTATTCAACCAGGCCATTGAGTTGGAAGCCGACAGATCTCTGTGATGAGATTCTCAAATACAGGACGTGATCAGAGTTCAGATTTCTTTCCAACTCCTAAAGTAAGAATGCCATGTAGTTGGCATCCTCATTTGGACATTACTACCCTTTACACAGCCTGTTTAAGGTGGGACTGTGTTATTACGCAACGTTATTCTGCCTCGCTGTATATAAGGTCCGTACCTTTGTCCCCCCTACTGGATCAACTCTGTCCCCCCTACTCTGTGTCCGTACACAGAGTAGGCGGGACAGAGTTGATCCACGCTAAGCCGACAGTGGAGGTAGTCACAGAGCAGAATCAACATCTGTGTAAAAGGGAAAGCCGGTATGACGGGTCTCACACACACACACACACACACACACACACACACACACACACACACACACACACACACACACACACACACACACACACACACACGCTAGATGCCAACGCTGTTGTGTTACATGTCACGCCAGATTTAAAATCACAACTGGGGCAGCATTATGCCGGCTTTGTTTGGTTCAGTGTAGCGATGGCCAAAAGAAGCCTCATATAAATAAAATATAAATTTCTGTTCACCGGTAACATTCAGTACCATTGCAGGTCTGTTCACCTACTGTTTACATGCCATTTGAAAGGCATTTTCTGAATATCGCCCCTCTCTGCAACTTGGCTAAGGGCTATGGTTTGGTAGTGATGGCCAAATGAAGCCTCACAAAGATTTATGAAGCATTTTCTTTCTTTTCTTAGCCCACTAGATGGCGCTCTCTGTTCAACAAAGCGTTGAAAGCACACTGAATTGCCATTTCTTGAGCTTTTTTTCTTTGTACCAAGAGCGCTATCTAGTGGGCTCAGACTAAAAAATGGTTCTTGAAGCTTCATGAGGCTTCATTTGGCCATCACTAGTTCAGAGTAAGAAAACAAAGCTGGCGTAATGGTGGATCTTCTTTACGGCAGTATTGCGGAGTCTGTGTAAAAAGGGCTTGTGTTACAATTCTGACAGAGAAGGAAACAAGCTGCTAGATGATCATACAGATGGTTGACAAGCCAACAGAATAGCAAGATTATCTAAACCACTTCAATTGGAGATTAAATTGAAAGTGAGCACACCTATGGCATATGTCACAACACCTGCACCCATTGTTCTTTATAAAAGCCCAAACCCAGGCAGCATCTTGACTTTGTACATATCTTATTTCCAAGCCTCAACATGCATCAACAAGAGTGTTTGAGGCAGAGTCCAGAAATGAAGACACATTTCACCACATTTGCTTCATGGAGAATATCCTTTCTAAGAGGCCGTGACTATCTGTATGCACAGCATGTCTGTATATACTGCTCTAAACAGGCTCATACAGACTTTGTGCAGGTTTGCACATTTAAATGAAAATATGAGTCTGACTGACTGGTGAAGAGATTGTGTATTTCCAGATTGTATAAGGCTGTCTATATCAAGAGCCAAGCCAACCTGATAATTGTTATTTTTCATTTTGTAAGAGGAAAAAAATGTATTTCTTCTTTCATAAATTACAAAGTCTAACCTTAAAACTATAAGTGACAGTACAGAGGCAGGAGCAACCAAATAGACTGAAGTTTAAAAAGTAAAAGGACTTGTTATGTATTACTGCTGGGTAGTTTTATCTGAAACAAGGCATCATAGGTGAGGTGATTTGTTTTTGTGTAAAATTTAAACCTGCAAAGAAAATACTAACCACACTTTCAAATAAGGATTATTACATTAATTGTTAATTAACTGTCAAGCACTGATATGTGCAATGAAATGCATACAAACCAATATTACCTGGAAAATCGCACCCTGCTCAGCTGCTCCGAGCTCCATGCACTGGCGCCACGAAGAGAAACAACACATCCGCAGACGGTGCCCACACTGCCGTGACACAGTGCTGGATTTAAGCAAAATATCTATTTAAGTATAGTGCAAGTACCTTCAAATTATAACATACTCTAGTAAATGCACGTATTGTAGTTACTTTCCAGCACTGTAAAAACATCACCAGTTTCACCTCAGCTAAATTCCATGCAGAAGAAGAGGAGAACTCATCTTTACAATAACTTTTTTGATAACCTGCTTCAGATCTGTTCATTTTTCCTTGCAGAAATATCCCTAATGTATTTTTAAGGGATATTGATTTGAATAACCTACCCTAATTTATATAAAAGGCGGTGATCCAATGCCTATGAAGTGACCCTATGTCTGCGTCTACCTTAATTATGTTTCCCTATAGAAATACCCCGACTGCATATTTGAGGAGCAGTGGCTTATATAAAAGCAATAATTCAGAAAAATGACTTCAGTTTGAGCTTTGGATGATTACATGATGTCAGTGGCTAATGCTCCAGTGAGGCCAATGATTAACCAGCAGAGTCAGAGGTGCTTGGTCAGAACCTACATTAAAGGGAAATGTAATACACGGACACACTGCAGCCAATCAGAATCCGGACATATATGTGGCCATTGCCCCAGCAATGACCTTTACTGCTATATGAATAGGTTTTTCTTCCATCAGCATCTCCATGACCTAAGTGTCTCTTTCAATCACATCACATTACAGTAGCTATAGTAGAGTTGCCAGAACGCAGCCAGCTGTAAATCAATATATGACATGATGCCTGCAGTCAGGGGATGAAAGCCTCTAAAAGGCAACCTTCACACACATTGACATTTGTCTTGCTGTAACTGTGTGGGCCTTGTGTTGACTACTCTCCGGATGTTCCACGTTGCCTGGCCCATGACATCAAGCACTAGCGACAGTTTGTTTGAGTTGTCATAGCAATATTGCTCGTTCATGGGCTTCTCTCTTATGGGAACAAGTATGTGCGGAAAACTCGTGGTACGTTAAACATTGTGTTTTCATCGTTTAATGCTTATCTAAATAAACGATGGATGTATTAAGAGAACCAAGGAGATGTAATCATATGTTGTGCTACTAGCTTATGTTAGCTAGCTGTTTGTGGTACTTTGTAAACAGAGACTTTAATAATGTTACATCCACGTTACAGGCTTTACAGCAATCAACCCTTGGATGTATTATAAGATGATACACATGATGAATTACAGCCATGTAGCCATTATTACAGCTACAGGAATTTAGAAGAACCGTCAAATGGGCTTGCGGTGCAGGGCGATGTGGGCGCAGGGCGATGTGGGCGCAGGGCGATGTGGGCGCAGTCCTGCGGGTCGGCTCGCATTCATTATGTCATGCTACTAGCTAGCACTAACGTCAGCTAGCCCCGGGAGTTTGGGAACAGAGACGTTAATAACGTTACATCAACGTTACAGGCTTTAAAGCATACAGTGCTTGGATGTATCATAAGATGATACACAATGAACTACAGCCATTATATTCATTTTACAGCTACAGGATCTCAGGAGAACTGTCATATGACCCTACAGTCCAGGGCGATGTGTGTTCATCATGCCTAGTCAAATAATTCTGGATTCAGCTATTAGTGCATGTTAAAAGTTTGAAAACATGATGGTTTAAACAAGGACCATTTAAGTGTTTTCGGACTGGTAAGTTGATAACCCCCAAAAAGGTTATCCGCTGAAATAGAGACTTTTTTTTTTTAGCCATGTAAAGTCTATGGGAAAAGTATTTCTGGGCCAGAGGGTTGTCAGACGTTGCAATTCCACCGTTGGCCGCTAAGGCCATGGTTGCTTTAAGACATGTTCCTGGGGGCTTGGTTGGGACACATACACTGATACAGATATACATGGTATAATTCAGAACAATTACAGCAGTTGGCATGATGCGTTGTGGCACTTATAGTAACAATAAAGATAATTACACATTAAAAGACTTGTTTGCCTTAAGTTAGTGATGGCCAAATGAAGCCTCATGAAGCTTTGTGAAGCATTGTCTTCATTTCCTGAGCCCACTAGATGGCGCTCTCTGTTCAACAAAGGGTTGAAAGCACACTGAATTGTCTTTCCTTGAGAAAACACTCTTGGAAAGCACTACTTTAACTGCAATGTAAGATCTGAGTTGGAACATTTGCTAAGTAGTTAGAATAGAAGTGAGAGTGCAACTTTACATTTCAAATTTAAAGGGACAGATGGTAGTAAGCAACCTTTTCTCCTTATGACATTCATATTCAAATATTTTGCATTAACCAGGTACATTTGGGGGGAAACTAATCTGGATTACATTTTATATCAGACAAATACATCTATCTTTTAAGTATCAAATACTCGCAACATACAGTATGTTCTTTAAAGGTGGCAAAAGGACATGTTTAAGTTTTCTAAAGGTTAACACTGACATCGAGCATGAGTCGAAATGAGTCTTTGTACAGTTGTCTATCACCCCAACTTCCACACCTTTACTCCCCTGTATTATATCAACGGTTTCCTGTTTTAAAGCTTCAGTGCGTAACTTTTTGATATTAATGAACGTCCGTTACATTCAAGCCATTGCCAAATTAGTTGCTACAAAGCTATTATCAGCTTTACAAAACTCTCTCTGTATTTTTCAGTATGGCTATGTTCAGAAGATTGTGTCATCCGGCGACTTTCGCGCTATTCTTTTTTTTTTTTTTAAGATTATGTTTTTGGCATTGTTAGACCTTTATTGCTGAAGACATGAAAGGGGAGAGAGGGGGGAATGACATGCAGCAAAGGGCCGCAGGTCATCAACTGCATGGAGGAGGGGTGAGGGGGGTGCGCGATCACGGAAGGCTCGTTTCATGTGGACATGCCTCATGGGTGCGACAGAAACTACGCACTATAGCTTTAATGTTGATATGTGTTGCCCTAACCTGGACTAGTGATGGTCAAGTGAGCCTACTAGATGGCACTTTTGGTTTAAAGTAAAAGGCTCAGAGAATGTCATGAATCCATATTCTGGCAATTCCACCCCACCCATCGGGCGGCTTTGCCTCAGGTGGTGGAGCGGTCCTCTACCAATCAGAAGGTCAGTGGTTCGATCTGCAGTTCCCTGCAGTCTACATGTCTAAGTGTCCTTAGGCTTACTGTATCCCAAATTGCTCCCAGTGCTGTGCCATCTGTGAGTGAATGTTTATCTGATGAGCAGGTGGCACCTTATATGGTAGCTTCGGCCACCAGTGTGTGCACTATATAAATGCAGTCCATTTACAGGGTTTTTTTTCTGGCTCAGAATGAGCCTTTAGGGGGGAGAGGACTACGCACAACAGTAAGCATGATCAGTCCGCGTACAGTAAAGGCTATGAGTCTGTCTACTTTGTTTTTGTCCCCTACACTTTACAGCCTATGTGAAGGAGAGCGAGCAGCTGAGCTACAACACCAGGCTCCATTGCATCATTGCATAAGTAGAGAGTGGGGAAAAATAGTGGCATTTATAGAAAATAATTCATTGCACACGCACACATACACGCACACCTTGTTAACCTCCATATATCACCTCAGTCTGACAAAATCCCTCGCTTATTACACCTCCTGTTTACACTTCCTGTCTTTGGCTGCGGGGGATTGTGGATGTTGTATTGAAACATTGACTTGAAATATTCCCACAGGTCCAGCCCGCACCGACTCGTTGTCGAAAGTATTAAATGTCGCAGCCTTCAGCAGTCCACACACACACACACACATAAACACGGATGGCGATGGACACTAACACACACAGCGTCATGTTGTCAAAGAGACTCGCTGTTACCAGTCAGACAGGAATAGAACTGCATACTGGTGCACTCATCCAGCTGAACAGCAAGACTAATGCCTGTACGCCACACACACATTAATGCATAAAAAACACACACACAGTCAATGTAATAAACAGCATGCCCCCCCCCCCCCCCTCCCCCCCCCCCGCCCGCTCCAGTCTCAGGGATCTTTGCTACATTTCAAAATCACTAAACTGTACCCAGCCTGTCTGTGTGTGTCTGTGTGCTCAGGCTGGTGTGTGTGTGTGTGTTGTGTGTCTGTGTGTGTCTGTGTCTGTGTGTGTCTGTGTGTGTTTGTGCTTATGAATAAACATGAACCTTGCCGTGAGCACTTTTCCAAGAGGCCTTAACTCTTCCCTCCTTGGAGAGAAAGGCCCTTAACCAGCCCTATCTGATAACTGGCTATTGATTTAGTCTCTCACACACACACACACACACACACACACACACACACTTCAGCATTGACTGGCCCTCCCTACAGCTACACACACACACTCAGAGTGCTGGCATGTCAACAGACTGCAGCAGCTAGACTGGGCAGCAGACAGCACATTCCCCGGCAATGAAAGGCAGCTAATTAGGAAGGAAATTAAATGGAGAGATTCAATGATAGAATCCAAATAGAGTTCAGCTGAGCAGCACAGAAAGGAAAATAGAAATGGTGAGAGAGTATGTGTGAGGCACCTCTCATCCCTCACTATTGCATTTTCTCTCTTCTCTTCTTCCCTTGTTCCCCTCTCATCTCGAGCCTGTAGTTAATGTCGAAGGAATCGTTTTCCACACTTGATAATACATGAAAGGTCCTGAAAGATGGCTGGTTATTAAATGAGATGGAGAGATGCTTTGATGACGCTCAATAGAGTTGAGATGCGCATGACCAGTAGCATAAGGTAGTTATGATGGGCCCCAGTGCACGCTATTATAACAGGCCCTAGTGCACCCAGGGGCGATTCCAGGATTTTTTAAAGTGGGGTGGTACAGGGGGGGACCAATAATCAGTCAGGGGGGGACCGGGGGGTGGGGGGCATTTTATCAGAATACAGCATAGAAAAATCTGCTTAGAATATAGGAAATATTGGATAGGATAGAACAACATCATGTAATTCTGCTAAATAAAACATCACATGAAAATAAAAACAATTGAAATTAATAATGAATGGGATGTGTTTTATTTAGCAAAATGGCATTGTGTTGTTTTATCCTATCCAATATTTCCTATATTTCTAAGCAGATTTTCTATGCTGTATTATGACAAAATCCCTTGGGCCTCCCCTGACTGATTATTGGCCACCCCACTTAAAAAATCCTGGGATCGCCCCCGTATAGATCAGTCCAGCAGTATAAGATTTCTAACCTTCAAAATAAAAGGCGTAGTTGTGGTTAGATAGTGTAAAGGTAATATAATGTGTTAGTTCATCTTTGTACCCCACTAAATAAAAGCATGGATTAATAATAATTTTCAGAAAAATAAATGAGTCTAGCATGTGCTTATAGAGGAAAGAGGAATTCAACAATGGCTTACCAGCTGTTACTCACTTATTTTAAGTCCAAGCGCATCACACAAAATACAGTAGCTTATTATAGCTGTGGTTCAAAGTTTAATTTCAACCTTGGAAACAGCAGTTGAGAAAAATATAATACCAAAAGGCCTATAATATGACACTCAGGGACTCTGTAGACATCAATTGGAAGGACGAAATACTGTATGCAAAGCTAGAAGCAGTGTTGTGGGGGCAAATGTACATCTGGAATCTGATTTTTAAAAGCATAGCAAAAAAGTAGCAAGGACAAAAAGTATAAATCAAGGAAGAAATAATCAGTATGAAGCGGGAAAACCGTTGCATAACTTAACAAATGAACAAATCTATCAGTGAATAATAGCAGCTCACTGCTTCCCAGGAGACTCAGGTGTTACCTTGAGTGTGGGGGGGGGAGTGCGAGTGAGCATTGAAGAGAGGAAGAGTCTCTCTTCACATTGTGCTGAGCCATGCGGACAAGCAGCAGTCTATTCAAAGAGCAAACAGTCAACACTGATTCCTCCACGATTCCTCCATTCACTCACTCATTTATTGTCCACACAGCCTCCAACAATAAAATAACAATTGACTGCTCTTATTAACTGATGCAGTTCTATATGCTGGAAGTGTACGTAGAGGGGATTGCTTTTTTGCTTTTTATTGTTGTCATCGGCTTTTATTGTTTTACTGTGATGTTATGGTTATTGTGATTTAAAGTTTTAAAATGTGTCACTTCTGTAAACCTTTGTTTGCAAACTATATTATCGAACCTTACGGGACTATAAAGTTTGATCCAGACGAGAATTAAAGCCCCTGCTCTACTTTCTCTCCTTTTCTTCTTTCCTTTCCTTTTCCTCCATCCATTCTTCTTCTTTTCATTTCAAACTCATGATCAATTATCACATGCCACTCACAGAAACAATTCTATTAAAGCTGTACTTTATTAAAAAAAAGAGGTTTAGCAGTGATATGAAAATTATAATTTCACTGTTTAGCCTCAGGATTGAGTTACTGTTAAATTAGTGTTATTCATCCAGTATTCATTAATTCCACAATCTTTTCTTCCCTCCCTCTGTTTCATCATATCTTTCTCTCTTCACTGCTTCATTAATTTCTCCTTTACTTCCTTAGTTTCTTCCCTTCCTTCTGTCTTTTTATGTTTTCTCTGACTGGGGTCCCTTTAGTTCTCCATTTTGTTTCATTATGACAATTTTTCTCCCTTTCTCCCTTCTTTCATTTCTTATTTTGCTTGCTTCGTTTCCTTCATCACTTTCTACTTGTCTGATCATTCTTATTCTTTGTGCACTGCTTCTTTCTTTCCTCTCTGTTCCCTTTCACTCCTATCCTTTCTTCCTCTCCCTTTTTCTCCCACCCCTCGTTTAAAATTAAAGAGGATTAGGGCCACATCTGAAAAATGTATTTGAGTTCTGAGTTTAGTGACTTTAAACTCAGAACTCAAATACATTTTTCACATGTGGCCCTAATCCTCTTCCATAGGAACACCTAATATTGTTCAGTTAAAGCTATAGTGCGTAGTTTCTGTCGCCCCCATGAGGAATTCTAAGTAATGACAACAGCATTGTCGGCGCGTCCACATGATACAAGCCTTCCGTGATCGCGCACACGCCCCCAACCCTCCTCCATGCAGTTACTAGTAGCCAAAAACAAAACGGAGGATTAAAAAAGCATGACGGACTCTTCAGAAGAGGTAATTATTTTCACTCTAGTTTCTGCGCAGGAAAGTTGCCGGA
Organism: Zingel zingel; assembly: GCA_023566125.1. NCBI lineage: Eukaryota > Metazoa > Chordata > Actinopteri > Perciformes > Percidae > Zingel > Zingel zingel. The sequence goes on from CM042323.1 coordinate 9,946,024, forward strand.
CGCCACAATCGCCATACTGAGAAATACTGAGAGAGTTGCGTGGAACTGATAGGCTTACTTAGCTTTGTAGCAACTCATTTGGCAACGGCTTGAATACAACGGACGTTCAATAATATCAAAAAGTTACGCACTAAAGCTTTAAGCTTGAAGTAGGAATCCACCAATCCAACTTTTTCAAGGAGTGATCTGAAACCATCTATTTTCCAAATTTAAAATCAGCATATAAGACTGCATGGAAATCATTGGAATCATTTTTAAAGATACAGGATTAAATTAAACTTAATGAATGAATGAAGGGATAGAAAAAAACAGTGGAGCAGTGACATCGGGCCGATACCTGATCCACTCCAAGAGGACAGTATTAACTACTGTACTAATACCAATCTGGTGGATCAGACCATCCTAAAGTGAATGCATAGCTTGAAACCTTCAGCCAATGGGGTTTATACTCCAGCTCCCAACAGTTCCTGTTTGCACTGTAGATAATAATCACCTGGATTGCTTTTGATAATAATGAAACATGTTATAAGATGGCTTGACAAATCATGTCTTAAGTTAAATGTTAGTAAAACTGTTGGTATGTTCTTTTCAAAGCGACCATGTAGCACTCCTGACCCAGATATAATGATATCAGGGCAAAACTTGCAAGTTGTGAAAAAATAGAAGTATCTGGATGTTTCTCCTTCAAATCTCATAGTATATGCAAAAGAGTTAGATTTAATTTTATGATTTGTGTGATGATTATTAGGCAAAATCGTCTTCTTTCCAAGAAAGATGTGATATTCACTGGTATCTCTTTATCTATAAGGCCCTTGTTGGAAAACTGCCATCTTACGCCAGAAACACACCGCACGTGGACGCGCTGCGAATAGCCGCGAAGCACCGTCAAGCTGAGCTATTTTCATTTCGGCGCTACACCGGCTGCAATCAGGCTGCAGAGATCGTTTCGACGTCTCCTCTATTTCTTCCACAATCAGGAAGCAAATGTCTCAAGCCAGGGAGGTAATCACATAAAGGAAGGTCACAGTGCAGCTGGATACTTTACAAAAATAAAACATTTTTTAAGTTAAACACCCAGGTTCGTAGATATTTTGGTCCTGACTTCTCAGCTATGTCTAGCGAGACAAGCAATCAGGCACACGGAGAGGCCGACAGAAGGACAGACAGACAGAGAGACACACACACACACACACACACACACACACTAACAGAGAGAGAAAAAGATAGAGAGCCGAAAGGAGAAGGGCGCCTCTGGTATGAATAGCCAGGCGCACGATCAGGCACGCATCTATGCTTTTCGTACTATTCACAGCGTTTCCACGTGCGGTGTGTTTTGGCTGTCACCTTACATTCTTTGTCATTCAAAGAAACATTGTTAGACTCGCTCTGCTGACTAGCTTTTACTTATGTTCCATGAGCTCAGTCTGAACTTGGAAAAACTGCTTTTAGTTTTAGTTCACCTGACTCGGCTGTATGTGTAGAATCCATGTGCAAGACTGGATTGCAAACTGGGCAAAGCAGGCAAATGCCCCAGGGTCCTGGCCCCCCAAAGCCCTTCAATTTACTGTGTATCATTCAGTGTATTGTCACTTGATTAATTAGGTATGGGAATATGCACCACTAAAGGGCCTCTAGTCGTACATTATTTTTAATCTTGAGACCTTTTAACCTTTAAATTCTCAGTAGGTATTAAGATTTCATGATGAATAATCCTATAAACTGACACAGAGCCAACCTGGGGTAGGTGGACTCCGCCACGGATCAATTTGCCTGGGGTCTAGCGGTTTAATCTGAATCTTAATCTTAATCTTAATCTTTAATCTGAATAACTTTGGTCATTGTTAATCCACAAAAAAATGTAAAACAGGTTAGAAATGGACTTTTTGATTTGTGTGTAGATAGTTTCAGTCAGCAGCCACTCCACAACAAGACTTAGTGAAGAGCTGCTTAATTTTCTGAGCCCAATTGATAGCCCTCTCTCTGTTCAACAAAAGGTTGAAAGCACACTGAACTGCCGTTACTTGAGCCTTTTTCTTTAAACCAGAGATCTTCAACAGGGGGTCAGTGACCCCTAGGGGCTCCTCAGAGTAAGTGCAACGGGGCCGCCAAAATATTAAAAAATGTGTTTTTGAAAGTTTCTTTTTTTCAAAAATGAAAATATACATGAATTTGAATCTAACATATCAATAGCAATGATAAATTGGCCTATTTTTAAAATAAATATGTATGTTTACATATTGACGATAAGCTTACTATATATGGTAGCCACTATGGTAGCTGTACAGTTAAACTTAAATATTCACTTTGCCCTCCACATGTATGTTTAACATTAAAAAATGATATATATAAATAAATGGTATAAATAATATCCATTTATTTTCATCCATTTGGCCAAGTTTAATTGCAAGGCAGTTGTTTACAATCTGTCTCTTTTTCAGCTAAGGGGTCCCTGGCCTAAAAGACATTGAAGACCCCTGCTTTAAACCATCTAGTCAACAAATACAGCTAGTGGTTCATGAAGCTTCATTTGGACATCACTACTGAACAGACCTCAGGGTTGGCTCTTTTAATTTTTTTTCCCTTTTCTCTCCCTCTCTGTCTTTTTATTGTGTCTTTGTTGATTTGAGGTTAGTCTATATCCACAACATTCCATTTCTGGGATTCCTCCGTTGCTGCTGGAAATTCCGCCGGATTTCACTCTTTCTGGCCGGATGTCAGTTACCTTTCGCTTTCTTTGTGTTGGAATTTTAAACTCTGGTGGATTTATGAGGACTAGGGTTACCTTCTCTAAAACAGCTTTTGAATGTACACATTCCACCAAAACAAGTTCCTTCCTGAGCATGACGATTGTGATTGGTTTAAAGAAATGCCGATAATGCCAGAGCACGTTTTTCTCCCAACCCGGAATGCTGTGTGGACTAGCCAGACTCTCGTCCGCAGCGCTTTGGAGGAAGGTCTGGCAATGTGAGACTAGTTTGAGGTAAATCCCTTTTGACCAACAGTGACTAGCTCAAGGAACCAGCCTTGAAGCAGCCTTGTAACGCACACATTTAAAGGCACACACAAACAAACACTAGTTAGTTAGTGTAACATGTCCAAACACACATTACTACACACCAATGAAGTCTGGATTATGGATCATCAGTCATTGGCAAAAGCAATGAGCCTATTGAACCAAGTCTATTGATTCTTTTCACCGTCTTCCTCTCCTGTCCTGGCCTCCACCACCCTGCTGTATCTCTGTTTTCCTTCCCTTTCTACAACGTTGTTCCTCTGTCCCACCATCTCTCTCTGTCTCTGTAATTGATTATCGTCTCTCCTCTTGTCACAGGAAGTGCTTCCTGGTTGAGCTCCTTCGACCTCGACACAAACCCAAGATTTTAGATAGAGGGAACTCTAATCCCTCCAGCAGCTTACCACCTCTGTCCAGCTAAAAAAAAAAAACTGAGATCTTGACTGAATCCTCTGCTGTAGAACTACCTCAAGGGTAACACCCAGTAATATAGATAGACCACATTCAGCTGAAGAACTACTCACAGAAATACTACACACTGGAGGCAAACAGTGTACAATTAAGGACTTACCATGTGAAAAGCTTAGCTAATGGTTAATGTTAGGTAATATATAATACAGCTTTATTATCAAGAATGCTCTTGATATCTTAAAGTTGCAAAGAAAATCTTAACTGCAGAAAACATAGCTTTCAACCTCATATTACAGTTTGCGCAGTCAAACTCAGTCCACTGAGGAAGTCCATGAGAAACAGCTGAAAGCTTAAAAGTTATTATCAAACTTGAGCATTAAGTTTGTTGCCTCAAAAAATAGATTTGTTTATGTTTATAAAATAATTCTGGGTTTCTAGATCTGGGTCTTGTTATCTTAGTTAATTACTTAGATATGAGAACAGTTGTATCACTAAAATGAAGTCTGATTGGGAAAGAAACATTAGCAATCAGAAAAACAAACATATAAACAAACAAAAAAACTGGTTAGGCTTCTTTAGAAGAGGAAGGTGAACAGTACCTCAAATGTTAACTGCTAACCCAAATCTATCAAAGATTGACCCACTGTACTTGTGTGTTTTTTTCTGTTTTTTTCTGTGCAATGATGGTTGATTAACAACATTTTGGATGCTCTCCCTTTTGGTTATACCTCCAAATAAAAAATCAGGATTTTTTTTAAACCATTTCATTGCTCATCTGATTGCCTTACATAAGACCCAAGTTGTACCAGTGTGTTTGCAAGTTTTAGTTGTTGTGTAACTCCTCAACTCCTCAGCTACAATCATGTATACTTTAGATTTTAGAAGATAATTTTAAAATGCAGGTTAGACAGTTTCTGAATTTGCAGTGTGTCTCTTCTGCCATTCCTTGATTTCCATGTATTCATCCACTGTATGGAAATCCAAAGGGAGTGTGTGAGGGAATCACACAACTCAAGTATTAAGTGTCTGCTTGTTGATTATTTCGACTGTAGGAACAGAAATGGAAATCAATGGCTGTCTGGAATGGTAGGGATATATACATGTATTTATTGATTTTTTTTTTTGGCATTTTAAGGCCTTTATATTCACAGGACAGATGAAGACATGAAAGGGGAGAGAGATGGGGAATAACATGCAGCAAAGAACCGCAGGTCGGAGTCGAACCCTCCACACATGCAACTGAGTCAACCTGGCCACAAATTAAAACATTTTTAAAACAGAAGGCCTATAGACTGCGTTTGAAAAATCCCTGCAAAAATGTGAGTTATGATGATTTGTAGCTGAGATCGAAGCAGTCGTAAAAGAAAAAAAATACCACAATGTGATTTCCATGTCACAATATATTGTTATGTTATATTGATGAAACATCCTTCCGTTTTGCATGAATAAAACACATGTTTTAAGACCCTACTTTATAAAAGTCCAGGCAATATAAACCTAACACTGCAGAAGTAGTCAGATACAACTTGCAAGACAACCTCTTACACCTAATACCAAAGCACTTTGGATCAGAGTGGTATCACTCTGTTGGATTGAATGCAGCCCTGAAACAGATACAACCAGGTTCAACATCTCTGATATCCAATACTGTAGACTGATAGGGGAAAGTTGAAGAACGTTGATCAGCGTAAAGCAGCATGTAAGAGCTAGAATGACTTGAAACCAAATTAGACTGTCTCATGCAACCTTTTAATCTCCAAAAGGGCAAATGAGTTACTGAATCACTGGCAGACTGGCAGATTTGGTCCTACATGTCTGTTGTTGTCTGTTTTATCATGTCTGTTGCATGATACAGTAGATGATCTGGCCAGTACAATGTGGGATGTCAGATAGGAAACATTAAAAGTGAAATTGGTGCAGTTTTCCTGCAGGATCCTGTCAGAATACAATCAGTTAACACACCTCGGGGAAACAGAGACCCGAGACTGCAGCGCAACAGAATCTGCCCGTCTGCTTCAAACACCTCTGACATTCAACCCTTTACACAGACAAGCTAAACCTTCTTATCACTCTGGAATTCAGCTGCTGCAGTCAGTGTCATATACACGATATCACTGCCTGAAGATATCAGGAACAAAGAGCAGCTGATAGATCCCACTGCCAAATACAACTGTGTAATACTCCTTTGACATCCTGTAGGTGAGCGAGTGTCGTACTGTGTGCTGCAGTAGGGATCGATGCCAACAATACCACACACTCCAGTCACACTTTCTACCAACACAGTGTTGTTAAATACTGCAGAGTCAAATATAGGGCTGCAACAATTATTATTATATAGAAATACTCAATAAACTAAAGTGCAGCTAGTTTCAGGGTGTTGTAGTGATGGCCGAATGAAACCTCATGAAGCTTTGGGAACCATTTCATGAGGCTTCATTTGGCTATCACTAGGGTATGAATGGAAATGAATGGGAAAATAGCAAGTTTCAAACTTCTTTTAAAAAATGGCTTTGCAAATGTTCTATGAGGAGGGAATTGCCCTCAGGATGTTTAAGTCACATACAGTGCGTTTTGTCAGGAAGTAACTACTGAATGTGAACATACATTTATTTGTGAACTTAAAGTGGAGTTTTCTCCCTATTCTTCCCATTGCTAATTTGTTGGAGGAACAGTCCCAAACTTAAAGCTATTCAATTCACACTGATATAAAACAGAGCGATCCTAACATTTGAGAAGAACCTTTTCAGAAGCTGAAACCAGGCACTTTTACTTGATAAATGACCTAATTCTTAAAATTGTTGGATTACTCTGTTGATCAGCTAGTTGTCTTCATTCATTTCAGCACAAGTCATGATATAAAAGGGATGGTGCTACAGACAACATTTGGACAGGTTTTTCATAAAATATAAAATATTTAAAGCTGCAGCCATTGACTTTGTTTTTTTTTTAAGTGAATTGTTATGTTAAAGGCCCAATATTGTAAAAAATGAGATTTTTTTTGTTATAAAGCAGGTCGAAGTGCTATATAAATACTGTGAAAGTATCAAAACACTCAATCAACAGAAAAATGCGCACAGCCTTTATCCAGAAACTGTGCCTTTAAGAGTAGCATAAAGCTGCAGCACCAGAGGCTGCACTTTCAGGATCGCAATTCTAGGACCCTAACTAGAGGGCGGGTCTTGCCAAGAAAGCGAGTTGGATTCATAATAAACACGACCGCATTTCCACCAAAAATGGAAGAAGAGCTCGTCAAGAAGTGTAAGTAACATTACTAATTGTGAATAACGTTATTTTTATCTGTTTAACGCTGTTAGTGTCTTGAATTGGACAGTAAAGTAACATTAACTGTCTAGCCAAAGATATGAGGTCCCTCAGTGTGGCGACAGAGGAGGCCATGAGTTTCCTAGTGTATCTCGCGCTCCCACACTGAATAGCTTTATTAAAAGATGCCTGTGTGAATGGTGGAAGGTCCTGCAGTTGTGTAGCAATGACTGTGTCGTAGTGATCCCTAAGTATGTTCATGTTGTTGTGCATCCATGTGTCTGTGTTGAGTTTAACCAGATCTTATGTATTATAGTTAGGTGAAGAGGGTTTGATAAAGGATGTAAGCCTATTAATTTGTCTCATCGTTCCCTGTGGGAAGGTGCCTATATGTAGTGTTTTATTTATGATTTTTGAGTGGTGGATAGCCTGTTTGAAATATGTTTTGGTGTGGAGGTAATTATGGTGGACTGTAATGTTTGGAGGCTGGCTGTTGACCCATGGGGGGAGGGCAGAAGAGGAGCGATAGTTCGCCATCCCCTCAGCCCTACCCCCCGGGGCCAACGGCATCGGTGTGAACCTGTTTTGCAAAGTTATTGGCATAGTTGCCACAAAACTGCAGGACAGTCCCAGCCGACAAAAACACCTCCACAGAACATGTAAAATGTTTGACGACTCTATGTACTTCTGTTCTACTTCAAACTTCAAGGCTTTTTGTAGCTCTATATATAATTTGTTTTGTCTAAGAATGAATGTGGATAACGTTAGTGATATTGAGATGCTTGCTACACTTATAGTAATGAATCGGCAAAAACACATTTTATTTCTCTGATTCACGGCTTTGTTCTAACGCCACTGGGCTCTCTCTCTCTTCAGTATCTCTCTCCACCATATAACGTTACTTGCTTTCGGGCGCTCTTGAGGCTCCGTCTAAAACGCTGCTTTTTCGACAGCTGTTTGTAACATTAAAATAAAATGGATTATGGATCTTTTTATTTCTATAGTTTATAGTTGACTTCTCTATTGGCTGTTGAAACAGGTGACGTCCCTTACGTTCTGCGACTTGAACAGCTGAAAGTCTAGACCCCGATTATAAGACGTCCCCACTTTTTCAGACTTTTTTCTAGGAAAAAATATTATTATTATTATTATTATCTTATATTCGGACCAATACGGTAGTATTGGCCTTTAATCGAGCTGTCAGGACTTCCTTACGGTTCTAATGTCACAATATATGTATAAAGTGCCATTACCGCCATTCCCCAGCTGCAATAACCGTGCGGAGTGGCCGAGTATGAACTTGAAAATGAGCATAATATGGGACCTACACTGTAAATCCGAATTTGCTAACTCAACCTAAATTCTTTGTGGAAACGGCTTGCACTCAAAACTTTTAATTTAGTACAGTATGGTAACATTAAAGTTTTGAGTACACTAAACATAAAATAAATGTATCACATGAGTGTTATCTGAAAGGAAATTTATGTCAGTTTAACATAATTTTTTTTAGTCATGCAACACAAATAATTAGTATTTTCTTAACATATAATTCTACGTTATATTAAGATAGAATGATCAGGTTGCTTAATGTGTATTGTTATGTTTATTAAACACAAAAAGTTATGTGTCATAACTAGTTAATTTTATGTACAAACAACAATTAAACAGTTAAAACAACATAACCACATCTATAGCGGAGATAGCATAAGTGTTTGGGTGTGGCCACCCAAGGTCCCCATGCGAAATAGGGGCGCCTCTAAAGCTGCTGATCTTGCATCACTTTACACACCACACCACAGCTTAATGGCTGAAGGAAGTCTATTACTACTCAAAGTCTAATGCTGCAATACTCCAGCTCTTATCAAACGTAACAGTCACTTAACTCATGGTTACAAATGTAAATCAGCACAACAATGACAACTACCAGGCAACAAAAATTCTAAGCAGACACGTTTAATAAACGGAATTCATAAAGTTACAATTGTATTTCGAACAAACTGCAAACTTTTCAGCAAATTTTAACACAACTCTATTTAACGCCTTGCATCATGGGAATTGAAACACAAAACTTTGTGGCAGTTTTATGGTAAAACAGCACAAAATATTTGTGTTCAGCATAACTCTGGAACTTATGTTGTAATTATGTGTTTTTGTTATGTTAAGTGAACACAATATTTTCATTTTTTTGAACATGAAAGTGACCGCTTGTCATATGAACATAAAAACATTGAGTACATATTTTGACAACCATTTTTTAGGTTTACTTAACTATAAAAATATATGCTAAGTGCACAGTATATGTGTTGTTAATTGGCCTTGAACTAATTATGTGATGTTGACGTTATACATTTAAGTAGAATGAACTCAAAAGTCAAAAATTGTTGACTTAACATAAAATAATTATGTCAACCTCACATGGGATGATTTTTTTGTGTCAAATGAACATAAAGTTTTTATGTTGTTTTGACAATCCTGAACATTTGTGTGGACGTAACATTAAAATTGTGTGTCATGGATGGATTGGGGTATAGTCCCATTGTTGTAGTTGTTCTGGCAAACATATTAGCAAACACTTGCCTATTTGCAGATACAGCAGACACAGAGCAACTTTCATTGAGAGTTGTAATTCTTGCCACCTGACCAATTTAAATCTAGTATTCAGTCTCTTTTTTCCCCCGTTTTGGTCTCCACCAACTCCAGAAGGAAATATCTGTCTCTTTAGCTGCTAAATACTCCACTTTGATCACCAGCTAGTCTTAACTTTGGTCTGTTTGCCATTCATCTGAGCTTTCTTTCTGGAAACAGCTGCCTGCTTTGGCTGGAAACCAAGGTAATGAGACTTTGTTGAATAACCATGAGCTACAACAGTCTAAAAAGCTCTGTACAACAAGATAGCAACTGGCATGGATGCAACTGCCTGTACATGAAAGACTGTAAATCAATAATCCAATCGAGCACAATCACAGGAAACATCAATATTTAAGCAAGCTCACTAATTGCATGCAAAGGAGTCAATTACATTTTAATTACATGTAACCACCTCGCTGCAGTATGCCTTGCATCCGGAACAGCTATCTCTCACTCTGCTTGGTTGACTGTGACAGCTCAGCTGCTGTGGAGCAGGGGGAAAGCTCGACACAGTGCGTTTCTCGCTCTAAATTACAGAAGCAGACTTGCGTTTAGCTAATATTGCATGTGCCATTGAGTGTCTGTTGAAGACACTTAGACCAAGAAGTGTTTATGCCACCATTTCTCTTTCAAACAGTAAATCATCCACAGACATGCCACATTGCTCAGCCAGATAGCTCTGTATAAATGGCTGATCGTATCACATAAGTGTGACACGTGCATTTTATACACACACCAGATGGCAGTTTTAAAAGTGTCACCTAGGTCCTTCCACTGATAAGAAACCTGTTAAAATGCTGATTAGTTTGATCTAGTCTTACTCAAGTGTTAATAGAAGGTTGTGTCATTTTCAATCAGTTGCAGCAATTTACAGATCACCAGGTTACATGTTCACATGGTCACTGACATGGAGAAAGAGTGAAACCCCTTGAGTCAAGGCATGGTCTGAACATATTATCTGTTGGGCCCCTGTTGAACACCCACCTTCCTGTGAATCATTATGTACCCAGTGCACACAGCTCACTATACTGTACATGGCAGCTTCATTATGTACACCCAGAAGCCAACCAGAGCACTTATGCTGGAATATTACTGCCTAACGCACTGGTTTTCTGTGTGTGAATTATTGTGCAACAGTGATGCAGTTTCCCTAACACATTTGCAATTAAACAGAAAAAAAAAAAAAAAAAAACAGTTGAGACTGGCACTTTAAAAACCCCTGGGGGCCTTTTTGCCTGGATGGTAATCCAGCCTTGTCTAAAGCCCAGTTCAGACCAAAGATTCACGACAAGACAAGTTGAAACTTGCAACTACTTGCAACGCGGCGGTCTGCAGCGTTCTAAAACCTTCCAGTTCACACCAATGCGACAAGACGAGATGGTGTATCATCTCCATAGCAACGACTCTACGTACTTCCGTCCTAACTTCCAACTTTTAGGCTTTTTGTAGCTAAATATATCATTTGTTGCGTCTAAATATGAATGTGGATAACGTTAGTGATAGTGAGATGCTTGCTACAGTTACATTGCTAGTGAGGAATCGGCGAAAACACATTTTATTTCTCTGAGTCACGGCTTTGTCCTAGGCGCTCCCTCTCTTCAGTCACTTTCTAGCTCGCTCGACAGTACAGTACGAGCCTCCGTTAACAGTTTGTAACAGAAATAAAATGGATTATGGATCATTTTATTGTAGCTGACTTTTCAAGATGACTTCTCTGTTGGCTGTTGAAACAGGTGACGTCACTTACATTCAATAAAACCAGCGTCTGGAGACTCGACCAGCTGGGTCGCAGGCGACTCCATCAGATGGTTGGAGTCGAGCTGATTTGGGCCGGTTCACGGGCCGCTGCAACTTTTCTCTGCGACGTTCCAAAACGGTTTCGTCTCGTCACAAATATTTGGTCTGAACTGAACTAAAAAATATAAACAGTTCTCTTTAAAAAGGTGAATCGAAAAGATCTAAGAACCTTCACGCAAAGCAGGATTACCAAGATTAAATGGTAATTACACTTTTTGTAATCTTGTGCCCTGTCTTTTTAAAGGGCCCAGTGTCAAAATCGAGTTTTAGCAATTAGTTAATATTTTACTAATATGGTACACAACAAATTTGTGTTAAATCAAGCAAACAGCACTGATTGTTTTTCTGGGTAGTTTGTGGCGTAATGGGCTGGGGGAACTTGTATTTCATATGGGCTCAACAACTCAATCCGGCCGTGTGTACAGGCTAAATTAAAGACAAGCATAAACATTTAACAACATAAATAGACTCAAATGCAACCCAACAAAATGTGCTCCAAAGCAAAACTGTCAAAAAACACAAAAAGAGACATTCCACAACCTCTAAATGAAACAGCAGTAAAATGACAAATGAAGCCATAATCTTTGTCTGTCAGTCTGCCTCTCATTTGCAGACACAACTGAGAGGCAAAACTGGGTCTATTAGATGCTCTAAATGTTTTAAGATGATCACAAATTTCTCTCTTTTACACATTGATCGTAAAAAGAAAGTAAAATAAATCACTTGCCCACCATCCACCTCTGCTAAATATGACACAATGGTGATATCCAAGTTCAAGAAGCTGGGAGCATGTCGCAAAGCTAAATGAAACAATTGCTTCCGGAGTGCACAGTGGCTTACATTAAACACAAACCTCAAAATAAGAAATGACAGCGCAGGATGACGTGAACATAACTGAAAATGAGTTAAGGGGAAAGGCTAAATTGACTGATGGAATAAGGATACACACATCGCCGGGAGCACACACACACACACACACACACACACACACACACACACGCACACACACGCACGCACACGCACACGCACACGCACACACGCACACGCACACACAGTGGGCAGTGAGCAGTGGGAAATAGTTTGCAGCAATCTGCGGCAAAAATTATTAAAATTGTATGTGTGAAAAGCTGGCAATAAATGCAACATAATGCAAAAAAGTCAGAAAACGGCAACATGCACACATGCATACACACATACAGAAAAGGCAGACTATTCTAAATCAACTCAAAGCAACAGCCCTTATGCTTCAAAGTCATCTCTGAATCGCTTATCCACATATTGAGCCACACTATAGGAATACCAATTTAAAGTCCTCTATCAAATCATTCAGAGAGAGGGACAGAAAGAAAGGAGACTGTGTGAGGGAAGGGGTGAGAGAGGTAGCAGTATCCACAAAATAGCTATTATTACATTTCAATCTTATCTAAGTAGAAAAAAGAGAAAATCTCTGCAGGGATATTGACGTACACACATACAGTATGAATATATAAATACACTAAGTCATTCAGTCACTCAGTTACTCATTCACTCACACACACACGCACACACGCACGCACGCACGCGCGCACACACGCACACACACACACACGTCAAGTCCCAGTGCTGCAAGATAAGAGAGGAGAGTGTTCTGCTTCCTCATTGGTTTGCAAGGCTGCACATGTTCCAACCCTCCCTTATATCCCCTGTGTGTGTGTGTGTGTGTGTGTGTGTGTGTGTGTGTGCGTGTGCGCGTGCGTGCAGGCGCATGCATGCAAGCTCTCCCTCTCTTTCCTTCACTGCCACTAAAAAGACACAGAGGACCTATTGTGCCCAAGGAAGGAAAATCACTCCATTTTCAGAAAAGGAGAGGAATGAACAGCGCTCTCTCTCTCTCTCTCTCTCTCTCCTTCCGTTCATCTCTGCTGAACTCTCTCCTTCCCTCTCTTTCCCCCTCACACTCTCTTTCTTCTCCCCTCCCATTCACACAGCAGCTGAAATGGCGAAGCTTGTTAAAAAGGAAGCCCACATGACAGCATTCACAGCTTTGCTTACCGCAGCATCTCCCCTGCTCCCCGTGAGCCTTTGCACCAGAAACCATGGATGAAAGCAACTAGATATGACATCTTACAAAAAAAAAGTTATGGCACTAAGAGTAAATGCAAGAAGGGAAAAGGAAATAAAGGGAACAGATAGAGAAAATGTGGAGGATTTGGAGTAAATGAGGTGTTTGATGCAGCAGTAACAGCAAAACAACATTAAAGGGAAAATGTCTTTTCAGGTGTTCAGAGCTGCAGCTCGATCGCTCCGGAACACAATTTTGCAGCAAACAATATTACCCAAAACTCTGCTTACTGAGAGAAACTTAGGTTCCTGCCTAATTCTGGTTTATTGAAACAATCTATCATGGAAGGATTGTGAACCGGTGGGGATTCTCTGATGTCAATGCCCCAATTCCTACTAGATGGATGGGTATGTATGTTCCTTCTGCGGAGTCCAGGGCGGAAGATGTGATAACAGAGGAAAGCCTTTATTATTGCTTAAATCTGGGAATGCAGCAACATCGCGTCATCATAGTTGTAAACAAGTATAACCAATCTTATTTGAAGGACGAAGGCAATTTCGTACCCAAACTTTCTGAAATCAGTTAAAGATCACTGAGTTCAACTGTTGCATTTGCTGTAGTTGTGCGCACACTGTCTCCCAATGTCTTACAAGTATCACTATTTAGTGTGTTCATATGAGTGAAATGGGCAAAAATAAAGCACACTCAAAAAAGAAAGAATGCAAAAAAGTATGAAAAAAATGTCATGCATTGCACAAAGGAAGCTGCTCGAAGCTGGGGGACAAAATCAAATGTTGCTGTTTGATTGACACGTCAGACTTTGTTCCCAGATCTCAGCAATCAAATGATTGACAATGATGTTATCATAACCATTAGAAATGATGACTGAGGTTATTAAAAAAAGGGCTGAATTAGTAATAAAGTTATCCTTTCACTATTAACTAAAAAAACAAACACTAGATGCCTCATAAACAGCTAAATTTAGCTTACATGGAACAGCAAAAAAGCTAATTCTCTCATCAATGGCAAACCTGCATACCTGCAAATATATCTGGAGATCCTTAAACTGCATTCACAGTCTTCAGAAGACCATGTTTTCAAAGGGAACAAAGGTCTTTGGAAGACTGTGAGAGGTAGTTGAGAGCTCCAGACAAAAGCTAGCAAGTGGACCCTGAATTAAGGTACTGTTTCTTCCAATGTGCACAACCAACCCATGTCGTCACCAACAAAGAGCAACAAATACAACCAGCTTACATGCAATATGCAGGGCCTCCCCCCAATGCACAAAGCTTGTTGGTCTAGGAGCCATCGCAAGACCTGTTTTTTTAGGAAAGGATTTCCAGCAAAACACTATTTTTCTATCTATTGTATCTACAGACCAGCACAAAGCACACCACTTTGCAACCTCACTCTCAAAAAAGAGAACTCGTTTGTCTCCTTCGCGCAGGGCTCATAGGTCCCAGCCGTCAAATTGGAACGAGGCCCTGTTGCAACATTTCAGCACCTTGGACAGTTACACAATAGCCAGCAGAGATCCAGCAGGGGGAAAAACACGAGGACAAAAGACAGAGGAGGAGGTGGAGGAGGGCGCTGGGCATACAAAAGGGAAAAGAAGGGGGGGTGGAGAAGAATTTGGCCGCTGGGAGGCCATTCACAGAGGATACAAAGAGCCAATGTCAACTCGAGTTGAAGGACAGAAAACAGAATTAGCATTAGAGCGGGTAGCACAGTTCGTCCATGTCACACGGCTGGAGAAGAGAGGAGGACAGGCCTATAAATGCACAGGGGCTCATCATACACACACATGCACAAACTTGCATTAGTTTTGAATGGCAGGTTGCGGAGAAGCGCTGTATTTCCTAAAAGATGGTTTCTAGCAGAGTCAGTGCTCTTTATGCTGCAGACTGTATTTCCTTTCACTGCCTTATCCACAAGAGCAATCCACGACTGTCAATTGCTATACTAATTGCAATTCTTCGCTTTCTGTAAGATTCAAATGCCAGAGAAGTGGCAGCTGTTTACAAATGCCACATTTTTTTCAATCTACATAACTGCTGTCATTTTGGAACGGCAGGATGCGGAGGAATGCTGCATCTTGTGAGAAAGGATTTCCAGCAGAGACAGTACTCTATACTGCAGTCTGGTCTCCATTTTCACCACCACATTTGCCTTTATTGCTTATCCACAAGGGGCAATTCACTACTTTTAATTGCTATACTAATGCCAATCCTTCCCTCATGTAAGATCGCAGTGCCCTAGAAGCAGCAGGTGTTAAAGGATGCCACATTTGTCCTTCTTTTCAATCTACATATCTTCACAATCACAATTCGTTCACAGCACTCAATGATATTTTGACACATCCTGCTGGAGAAATATATTGACCCTCTACATCAAACTAAAAATTAGTGTGGCCTGTGCACCATCAGATGGATGGAGTGGAGGGAGGAGTGGGAATATGGAGGAAACCTTGAGATGCTGTGTCAGGGAGGAAAGACGGAAGCAATGACCATCATTCAACTTAGAAGGAGGCCCAAAAATCCACCTCGTCAATCATTAGAGGAGGAGCTGCAGGCAAGCTCTATTTTCATTTTCTCTGGCTTCCACCACGCGCACACAAACACACACACACACACGCACATACTTACACACACACACACACACACACACACACACACACACACACACACACACACACACTGTTAGAGCAGATTATAGCACACCGCAGCATCCAAAATAATCAAGCACAGTGTATACAAAATTGAACTCAAGCTCAGGATCTTGACAAAGTGCTTCAGTGAAAGTTTAATGGCGCCATTTCGCCGCGCTGTATTGCTCCCCTATAGCATACAATATTCTCTATAAGTTGTACATCTCCAAAGACACTTCATATTCAAAGCAAAATAACACAATTCTCCCCGTCAAGAACTCATATATCATTTCACACCCAGTCTCCCGTTCACTTTTTTTTTCTTTTTTTCTTTTTTAAACAGACAAATATCTTTCTATTTTACATAAAGATTTGATTCTTTAAAATACAGCACTTTCAAAAAAAAAAAGAAGGAACATTTCCATTTTGCAGAGCATTGTTGATAAAATAGTTGAGTGCAAAGGCACTTTCTGGAGTAAGTATAGTAAGATTTTGCCGCTTGTTGGATTTTGAAAAGGTTCTCTTTTATGGTTTAACACTCACCATTTATCTGTGTATGCTAAAAGTATGTACAGGAATGCCATTCTGTAGCATTACCTCTCCTCTACAAAGATAATCATTTCAGACATTTTCTGTTTTTCACAGGGAGAATAAAATACAGTTTTATGAAAAGCACAAAGCCGTATTTGTGCACAGTCCTGCCCATGGTATACCTGCCGTCATCAAAGTCTTTTGGAATTTCATTATTCAAAAAAGAAGAAATAATTTATACCTTCCAGGAGAAAAAAAAAATAGAACTGCATAATAATATACTTCTTATACTCCTTTTATACATCTTGAAAAGAAAGAAAGAGAAGAAACAGGAGAGAGACAAAAAAATCATCAAAGGATTCGGTTCGCTTCCAGTCAATGCTGTAGGAATGAACACGGATAGATAAGATAGATAAATAGAGAGAGGGCTATCATTTCAGTAACTGCGTGATTATTATGAATGCTGTACAGAACCTGGAGGGGGGGGGGGGGAACATTGTTGTTGCTATCTTACAGTTGGCTCATCGCAGTCTGTTTCTCCAGAACCTCCAAATAGTCTGGTTCTGTTTTTAGCTTCCCAGGGAGCAGAAGCGGATGCTCATTGTTTTTGGAAAGGTGTTCAGCCCCGTAGTATTTCTTGGGGGTCCCGTACAGGACAGTTTTGTTCAACCTGTCCTGGTTGGTGATATGCCGCCGGGCTGTCGCAGCCTCGTAGGGGGGCACGATGCAAGGTCTCTTAGGTAAAGTGCAAAAGTTGTAATGGAAAGGAGGGGCGCCTGCAGCTGTGGGAAGCTCCTTGTGGGGCCTCTCCCCTAAGTTTTGATACAACATCTCGGGAGGATCCGGGGTGGCCAAACCACATGATGTTGGAGATTTATCCATAAAATCCATTGTGCTGATTGTGTAGGCCCCTGGACTGCGGCTGAGGACGTCTTTCTTTGCGTCAAGGGGCCCAAAGCTGAGCTCCTTCAGGTTGCGGTAATACGCCACCTGTTCGCCATCCTTCTGCATGTAAATTGGGTTTTGGCACATGGAGCCCACAGGTGGGGGGATGTAGTTATAAACGTGGCTCTCAGAGGTTTTGTCTTGGGTGGGTTCAGGAGTGTAGGAGCCATATTGCACTTGAAAAGAGTTGAGATCCAAGTTGTTGGCGCCTGTGGGGACATGCTCCACTCCTTTGCGCCGCTTCAGGACAAAAACAAAGAGGCCTGCGCCGAAGCAGACTGAAAGGATGAAAACAACAAGAAGTCCGAGAATCAGGACTGAAAGTGGGACCTCAGGGTGTAACTCAGGAGTGTGGATTCGGGATTCGGTGGGGCTGACTGAGCTAAAAGAAGAAGAGGAGGAAGGGGTGGTGGCCTCAGTGCCAGGGCTTATTAATGTGGGGGCTTTTGTAGGGGGTGCATGTTGTGGCGGGGGCGCCTCGCTGGGCTCGGGGCAGATGGCCTCGTTGCGAAGCGAGCGCAACAGGCGACCTGCGTGTTTGGACGGCGAATCGCAAGTGATTTCGTTAACCACGACGCTGGTACTGGACAGCTCCATCCAGTTTTTGAGTGCCACAATGTCACACGTGCAGTCCCAGGGGTTCTCCTGTAGGTCGATCTGGATAAATGCTGAAAGCTGGTCTAGAACCCCTCGAACTGCAAGGTAGGAGAAATGGTTATTCCTCAGGTTGAGTCGTGTAAGCATGGTGCCGCCGAAAACATTGTCAGGGAGCGATCTTAACAGGTTGTTGTTCAGGAAAAGCAGCTGAAGGTTATGCAAAGAGTTAAACGTTTGCGGTAAAATGTCTTTGATAATGTTATATTCCAAATACAGATACTGGAGCGACTGCAGGCCAGCGAAAAGGGATTGAGAAAGGGATTCAATGTAATTCCCATTCAGATAGAGCCGTCTGAGGTTTGTTAGATTCTCAAATGCAGCTTCCTGAATCACTGCTATCCTGTTGTTTCCTAAATGAAGCAGCTCCAGTGAGCTGTACTCGGTCAGATCCGTTCTGTAAATCACTTGTAAGTAGTTACC
Organism: Zingel zingel; assembly: GCA_023566125.1. Lineage (NCBI taxonomy): Eukaryota > Metazoa > Chordata > Actinopteri > Perciformes > Percidae > Zingel > Zingel zingel. The sequence continues at coordinate 9,964,375 of CM042323.1, forward strand.
GGTCAGGTGGAGTTTCTTTGGGTATGAGGGCTTGGGGTTCAGCTCACTGATGTTATGTAACTTCCGCTCTTGGCAATTGATGTTCAGTCCACTGTCAGGGTTTTGTGACGTGCACACGCACACACTGGGACATAACATGGGCACAGGTGAACGCGTCTGGTAAACCATTATAGGCCCAAAGACATGTTTGTCCTTTGTGATGCGAGGGGTGGGCCTGTAGCGCATTTTGGGCGGGCGGGAAGCTTTCGGGGGACGGCTGGGGGTGATCACGCCGGGGTGGTAGGTCGGGGGCAGGGCCCCTTGAAAGTGAGAGTCAGAGGGGGGGTGAGCACGCTCACCAGCATTCCTGCGCGGGCACAGATCCTGCTTTATGAGTTGAGTGATGTCTTTCCCGTGCAGCCTGAACGGCGTCTCGCACACTATGTCCCCCACAAAGACGGAAATGGTGTCCAGCCAGGATTTGAGGGGAATCAGATCACAAGTGCAGTTCCACGGGTTCTCCTCCAGCTGGATCTCCATGATGCCGCCTATGTGCTCTAAAACCCCGGAGAACGGCAGCATCTTGAGCCGGTTGCCGCGTAAATCCAAATGGGTGAGGAGCACAAAGCGGAAAATGTTGGGAGGCAAAGACAACAGCAGGTTGTCGTTCAGGATCAACACTTTGAGCTTGTTCAGCTTACTGAAAGCGCCCAGCTCTATGGTGCTGATGTAATTATAGTCTGCCTGTAAATACTCCAAACTCTCAAGTCCCGTGAATGTGTCCTCTTTAATCACTTCCAGGTTGTTGTTGTTCAAGTGGAGCCGTTTCAGGAAGCGCAGCCCGTTAAATGCGCCGGTTCGGATCTCCTGCAAGCCGTTATTCCCCAGATGCAGTGAGGTAACATTGCCATAATTGACAAACTCATTGGCGCTGATCCGTGACAGGAAGTTTCCGTTTAGAAAAAACTGGGAGATTTTATTTGGGGGCGCCTGGAACTGACTGACGGTGGTAAATCCTTTACTCTCACAGTTGATGTTCAGGATGTTCTCCCGCTCGTCGCAGGTGCAGCGGCTCTTGCAGATCTCTTTGGAGGCTGAAGTTTTGCGGCTCTCCGTTTCGGACGGTGACAGGCTGGTGACCGTGAGGACGCTCAGCAAGAGGACGCCGCTCAGCATTTTTACAGCCAAAAATGGTCGCTGGAATATAGATCCAGCATTTAACTTTGCAGCGTGAGCCTTGGATGGAAAGAAAAAAGAAATCAGAGGGTGAGTTCTCAGAGCAGGGAGAGGAGGTTGACTCGCTCACACACACACACACACACACACACACACACACACACACACACACACACGCACGCACACACGCACGCACACACATACACACACACACACACACACACACACACACACACACACACTCGGGAGCGTGAAATCTCTCCATTTACCTTCACTTTGAATCCGAAATCTTTTTCCAAAATCCTTGCCCCCCAAAAAAAATCAATCCTGAAAAAGAAAAACAGCTAAATCATCGCAAATCAACGGGATCCTGTGTGGTGGATGGACTTGGCACATTTTGAGAGACAGAGGAGAATCGGAGGGAGAAAAAGCCGCTTACTGCCACCCTTTTTTCCTTATAAAAAGCGCCGATTTATTCAGTGGCTTCACGCAGATCACCAGCAGCTGCAGCCAAATTCTCAGAGAGAGACACGGGCTGCGAAACGCTGCCTCTCTTCTCCTTCACACAGAAAAAGCGCTTCATTTTAGTCCAGGCAAAATAAATCACTTTTTTCTATAGAGATCCAGAAATAATGCGCAAAGACGCACCATGACGCACGGCTGGCTTTCCTTATCGCCTTCCCCAAAAGAAAGGAGACCGGTAAAAGTGAACTCTAGCAGAGAAAACAAGAGGAAAAAAGCAGCGCGCTTGACAGAGAGAGGGGAGATATATATTCCCGGAGCTGAGGCATAACTACTGTGCCGTCGGTCCTCCTCCTCCGCTCTGCACACTGAGAGCAGCACTGAGCGTCTGCTGCTGCCTGACTGCGTTGTGTGTGTGTGTGTGTGTGTGTGTGTGTGTGTGTGTGTGTGTGTGTGTGTGTGTGTGTGTGTGTGTGTGTGTGAGTGACTGAGAGAGAGAGAGAGAGAGAGAGAGAGAGAGAGAGAGAGAGAGAGAGAGAGAGGAAACCAGGGGCCGTTACGTCACCGCAACAGTCAACATGAACGAACACACACACACACACACACACACACATTGTTTTGGAAGTAAGAGACCACTTTCCTCCAAAATTATTTGATTGTTTTAACAACTCCTCATATCGAATCCCATTTTATTTTAAACAAAGTGATACATTTCTCCCTAAAATAGTCCAAATGTCACTTGTTTTCACATGCAATTTTTGTTCTTAACACAATTAATATTACTATTATTATTGTTATTGTTGTTATTGTTATTACAGCATCATTCTATCTGGTACCTGTCTTCTAGAAGAAGAAAAAAAAATCAACCTTGAAACTGGAAGCAGTTACATTATGTTACTCAGATTTATTTTACGTTTTGCTAAAATGTTCAGTTTCACCATTTCAAAGCATTTCAGTGCATTCCTTAAGTCCAGTATACAATAAATACCTTTACACCTTGATGCATAACATGAACTCATTTCCATAAAGCCTCTAGATAAGCAACAGAAAAGTATGATGGGATATAATCTACAGTATATATCATAATGCAAATGCGATGCTACGGACTCAGAGCCACATCCATTGTATTGCTGCCACCTCTATAGTCAGTTTATCAGGAGCTTTTTTGTTTTTGTTGTTTTTACCCATGACGCCACTAGGAGGCAGGAAAGGTCTCTTCTCAGGCTCTCTCTGTCTCTCTCATTAATTCTCCTATTTCCCTGGGTGCAGTCTTTGTCACTCACTCATTCACACACACATTTGTTCTGCCAGTTCATAGAGCTAAACATTATTATCAGGGAAAGAATGACACTTTTAGACCAAACCAGGAGCAGCGTCCTCAGTTTTCCTTTGTGACAGAAGGTAGTATATACAGGAACCAGTTTTATAATCAAGTGTAATACATTATAATAAGTTAACAACAAATACATAGGAATATGATACATTTATGCATGTTGTATTGTGTGTGTGTGTGTGTGTGTGTGTGTGTGTGTGTGTGTGTGTGTGTGAGAGAGAGAGAGATGGAGTAGAGGAAACAGGGTAAACTATATCAGCAGTAAGTTGATATAAATCACATTACATTGATTACATGAATATATAGGAATATGATACATTAATGCATGTCTTATTGTGTGTGTGTGTGTGTGTGTGTGTGTGTGTGTGTGTGTGTGTGTCAGTCAGTCAAAAGTTTTGAATTGCCTGTCATGTTGATGTTTTGCTTCTTTCCTTCGATAAAAACTATTTTAACAATTTATAGTATTCATAGTTATTCAATATATTTTTAAACTGACTTTACAAAGTGCTTTACAATTCAGGATCAAATGAAAACGATCATTGATGGGATGATGATGCTCAAATATAGGCTAAATAAATAGAAGGATGAAATCCATCACTTATAAAACATTTAAAAGGAAGTTTAAAAATTTGTCTTGGACATTTCACAAAACGCTGTGTACAAATATTGTTAATTTGTAAATATCAATAATTTTCTTTGTATAACAAACACAATACCGATAGTTACAATTAATTATTTCCATGGAAATCAGTTCTATTTGATGGCCTTGCTACCCTGGCATTCGGCCGTTGTGCTCTCTAAATAGTGACAACACCAAAATATTTGTGAGTTTATTTCAATAGAGACCCATCTGTAAATATATCATCCTAATTATACAGTAGCATTAATGATAATGATAAAGAATGATGCACGTAATGAGAGTGGCATTCAGCTTTTTTGTTTGTTTACTTTTTTTTGATTGAGAATGATGGCCGCCTCAGATTTCAGCAATGATTGATGGGTAGAAGACGTGTTGAAGGGAAAAGCCTCCAGGTTTCCACATGAGACCAGCTGGGTATATGTTGTCAGAGCACTGTTCCACAGCACATTTGTCAAGTCAATCAAAGGCCACTGAGGAGGACTGTACCTGAAGCGTGTGTGCGTGTGTGTGTGTGTGTGTGTGTGTGTGTGTGTGTGTGTGTGTGTGTATGTGTGTGTGTATGTGTGACAGAGAGAGAGAGAAAAATGGAGTAGAGAAAACAGGATAAACTATATCAGCATTTTTAAGTTGATATGAATCTTTATTACACGAATATAGAAAAATAAAACACAAGTACTGGTGAAGCTTGGCCACTCCATCATTTACAGTATATGTTGATGACTGACTGCAATTTCCTGTTGCTATTGATATTCCTGTGTTTTGACCGAATTATTTGATTTTGAATCAGGTTTGTCGTGTTTTGATAGAGTTAGTGTGTTAAAAGAACAGGTTTTTTTGCATTTTGAAATGTATAGTTGGTATTTAATGAACAAAATGTGATTTTGAGTAGAAAAAGCACTATTTGGCTAATTGTATGAGGTAGGTGGGTTGCTGTGTTAAGAGTTTTGAAAAAGTATCTTAAGTATGTAAACGCTTGTTAGCAATCCAAAAAAAAAACCTGTAAAACACTTAAAGCTTTAGTGCTTAACTTTTTGATATTAATGAACGTCCGTTACATTCTAGCCATTGCCAAATGAGTTGCTACAAAGCTAATTAAGACTATCAGCTCCACACAACTCTCTCTGGATTTCTCAGAATGGCTTTGTTCAGAAGACTGTGTCGTCCGGTGACTTTCCCGCACAGAAGCTCAAGTGAAGATAATTACTTAGATAATTAAGACTGGGGCAAAGTAAACCCACACAAATCGTTCACGTTAATTTAAACTTTGAAAATAAACTAATTCTTACTGTTCTTTACCAAGAGCAGACCTGACCTTTGTGAAAATGGGGAGCCGCAGAGTCCAAAACAGAGGAATCTATTCTGCGTGAATTAGGGCTGAACACATTCTCAGTGATGTTTGGGTTCATCACCGGGGCTGGATTAACCTGTTAGCGGACATCAAGGTAAAAACATGAGCTGTGGGCCCTTATTGAGCCCCCAGTGTTCCCCAACTTAGTTTTTTTAATGAGTTAATTAAACGCTAATTCATTTAAATTTATTACAGGGCCCTTCTACTGTATAATACCCAACGGGCCTTCAGATTAGATAAAAAAGGCAGAAGGCACCTTAAGGCCAATTCCATCTCAGTTTATATTCATTGGTTATCTAAATTTCCACAATCTAATTGACACAGTAAATGTATTTACGACAAATGAGTAGCAGATATACAATCAAATAGTGAGTTTATTGTGATGGCTGGTTGACTGTTGATCAGGAGTGTAGGGAGTGGGAGTACTTGACTGGCAGCATTTTCTGGGTGTTTGTATGGCAGCCTCGGCCACAGTGTATGAATGTGTGTGAATGATTCCTGTAAGTTGTCAAAGCATTAAGTCGTTAAGACTAGAAAATCTCTATATAAATACAGTCCATTTAGTTTTCAACCCTGCAAAGTCCAAGAAGGAAGCCATGAGGATGGCTCAGCCACAAGCATTGACTTAAGAATAGGTAGGGAGGCTGCAAGTGAAAGGGTTGTCTTGCTCCAGTTTATTACTATTGCTCAAAGTCATCAATAGACTTGAACCTGAGGTACATTGGCCCTCATTTATCAACCTAACGTAGAAACCAGCGCAGCTATGAGTGCAGAAATCCTCTTACGACAGGCTTCACGTGTGATTCATGAAACGTTCATATCACACCAATCAGAGCGTAAGAATGGTCGTACATTGATAAATGCAGCGGCTGGAAACGATCGTAATTTAAATATCACGCCCCTATACATTCTCGGTTTTGAGGCCTCGCCCCTACAATTTATGACACGGCGAGACGTAATCCGGCTGAGAAGCGGCACTTTTCAGAGGTGGAGATTGAAACCCTGATATCTCAGGTTCATTTGCACCTACGTGTGTACTGTTTGGCAGCCTGAAAACTGGTATTAAAGGCTGTAGAAAGAATGCGGAACAGAAAGAGATCACTGATGCAGTCAACAGTGTTGCCATGGTAAATCCAGCTAAGACTAAGACGCCAGCTGAAGTTTATTTAATTTATACATCCTTGACACATGTATGCTATAGTCCTAATAGTAATAGTTTTGTTCATGAGTCAGAGCCAGGCAACAGCTGTGAGAGAGAGTGTGTGTCCTCTGCCCCCCGTGCTGGACCACCACCCCGACCCTGTCTCCTGACAGCAGAGGGGCTGGAAAAACAAGCCGAAATATGTCGGTCAATGGCAGAAATAAATCGTTCACTATGGCCATTAACGAAATTTTAAAAGTGAAATGAAAACCTGAAGAATAAATAAAAATGTTGTGCATGTTTCCTGTATTGAATATCATTGCCAAACATAACATTATACCTTTTAAAAGTGAGGAATAATATCCTGTCTCATTCGTATAGCCCCAGGTTGGGGCTGTGCTGGACACTAGTCTCTGGGCATCGGGTCATCTGGCTCCATCACTACATTTATAGCACCCTGTTTTCCTGTGCGATGTTGTGCAGAACCCCACAGGCTAAAACTATTTTGCAGACTTTTTCTGCCGTGTATAGTAGGGTCCCTCCCCCGCTGATGCAAGACAGAGCCATCTGCCCTTAATCAATCCGATGGAGCACTCCACTGTGGCCCGTGCGCGTATGTGTGCACTGTTGAACCGACGCATAGAGGTCTTCTAAAAGAGCCAGATCGAAAACTTGCGTACACGAGTTCAGACCAGACGTGAGATTTTATCGCAGCCTGCACTCACGTTCAAATTGATAAATGCCTTGCTTTGTGTAGAAATCGGCAAAGCAATTACTCTCTGCTATTAGAGAATGGTACAAATGTGTCTCTTGAATAACCTCTGTTAACTTATTATCAATTAGCAACTGAGGTGCCTAGCTTGCTGAGTTCCCGAGCTAGCTTGGAGAGCATGAATGATTAGAGCTAGCATGTTCCTGACACGCTAGCATGTTAGCTGTTAGCTCAACACACAGTGATGGCCAAATTAAGCCTCATAAAGCTTTGTGACGCATTTTCATTATTTTTCTGAGCCCACTTTATGGCGCTCTCTGTTAACAAAGGGTTGAAAGCATACTGATTTGCCATTCTCTGAGCGCCATCTAGTGGGCTCAGAAAATAAATATAATAGTTCACAAAGCTTCATGAGGCTTCATTTTGCAATCACTACTCAACAGCTACAGTAGTTTGCCAACTAGCTCTGCTAATATGTGTGGATTAACAATGTTGTTAGTAGTTGTTGAGTTCTGTTATTTATATAGAATAGGATCATAAATAAACACCATACATAATTATTATTTTCTGCTGATATCTAATTGACCTTTTTCAGACTGGTGTCTGTCGGCCTAAGAACGACTGTTACAGTTATTATTCTTTCATTTAACACTTCATCAAAAATCTTTTTGTGTGTGCGAGTGTGTTTGGGAGGGACAGAGAGGGGTGTAGGGTCGAACTGAGGTAATGAAGAAGTGGATAAGATGAGAATTGGGAATGGAAAGAAAGAATTCTTAAAAAACTGATTGAAGGATTGCTGTTTTAATGGTTTTGACACCTGTGAGTTTAGCTGCCATGCTAATACGTATACTAATACGTCATGTCAAAAACATTACAAATCAAAAATATGAAATAGCCTACTCTTTACTTTTGTGAATATAGATGTTTTATTGTTTATTTTTTTCACTTCAAGCTAACTTTAATTGCAATACTAGCATCTTTGAAACCTGCTAACACATGCATGCCTAGACTTTGGTAAGATCAGACTCTGATTGACAAGCTGTTCTCCCAACACATTCTCACTCAATTCAATTCAATTTTATTTATAGTATCAAATCATAACAAGAGTTATCTCAAGACACTTTACAGATAGAGTAGGTCTAGACCACACACTATAATTTACAAAGACCCAACAATTCCAGTAATTCCCCCAAGAGCAAGCATTAAGTGTGACAGTGGCGAGGAAAAACTTCCTTTTAGGGAGAAATCTCAGACAGACCCAGGCTCTTGGTGGGCCGGTTGGGGATGTGATGAACAGTGGCAATTATAGTCACAATAAAGATAATGGAACTATGACTAGAAATAGTAGTTGTAGTAGTTCATGGTGTAGCAGGGCACTGCAGGGCATAGCAAGACGTAGCAGGGCACTGCAGGGCATAGCAGGGCATTGCAGGGTATCGCAGGACGTAGCAGGGCACTGCAGGGCATAGCAGGACGTGGCAGGGAGTAGCAGGGTATGCAGGACGTAGCAGGGTGTAGCAGGACGTTGCAGGGCACTGTAGAGCGTAGAAGGGTGTAGCAGGGTGTAGCAGGAAATAGCAGGGCGGGGACCAGGGCCACGGCAACTCACAACTCGTCAACATGTCACAAAGTAGACATTTAGGTCCTTAAAATCCCGAGGCTTGATACACCCACCCACACATGTTTGGTGCGATTTTAAAATTGTCTTTATATGGATTAATTTTACTAGCAGCAGCAAAAGTACACTTTATTTTTTACACCCATATTGTCCAGCTGCCTACACAAACTATGCTTGAGCACCTGCCCCTTTAGCCCTCGAGGCCAAAGTGCCCTTTTTTCTGTCCATATTGTTTTTTCATTTATTAATTTTTTTGACGATGGCCCATCGTGGTCTGTTTAAGAAGAATATTTAACAATAATAATTAGCTAGAAAAAACCTAGACCTTCATATCAGATGATGACGAGGGTTATCGCGTGACGCGTGTCCTCTTCCTGCCAGGCACCCCGCTTGGACACGAGTCCGTCGATGGCCAGCAAGAGCAAGAGAAAAGTGGAAGTTGAAGTGCCGGTAAGTGGGCTTTGCAGTGAAATGATGTTTGAGTTGTTATATGTATTTTACAAGAGGAAGTGAATGAGAATGCATGCATGTATGCACATTTGGTTTGTTATAGTAGCCTCTAGCCGCTGCCGCTAGTTAACAAGTCTCCTCCAGGATGAAAACAGCCAGCGGGCAAGCTAAATTTGTGGAGGCGGCAGCTAACTTTAAAGTAGTCACATTTTGCGGTAACTGCACGAGCTGCCACTGCCACAATTACTCGTTTTATTAGGGCACACACTTAGAGTCATCGTGTGATAGCCTTATAGCGTCATCGTTTCATTCTCTGATACACAAGACAAGCAGCAGCTCTCTGTATGTTAACAGGTGTGTGTGTGTGTGTGTGTGTGTGTGTGTGTGTGTGTGTGTGTGTGTGTGTGTGTGTCTGTGTGATGGGGACAGATGACAGCAGTCAGAATTAGGCTGTAAGATCCTTCGTAGCAGGTGAATTATTATCAGCAAAATGTATTTAAGTTCTAGGCTATACAGTGAAGTAAAATGTTACCTTTCAGTAGTTTATCACGATATTTCTGGATTAATGTTAGCCTTCTGTTACATTAATGTTTATCTTGCATCAACTGTATGCTTTTGTATGCCAGTTTCAAAGCTACCTTGTGCCTGTAGTAGGTTCTGTTTATAGTGAGGTAGGATGTTTTATGTTAAAGCATATTACCATTAAAAAAGTCAATACATTTCAGTGTTTATTATATTGGGATATACATCAATATATTGAATTGTGACTGCTCTCCTGCCAGTCAGCCCTGCACTACATCAGGCTAGTCACAGTGAGTCCCTTCCTAGCTGTGTCATCAAATTTTACATTTTGCCATGCTAACATGTAACACTTCTTTTATTTAATTTTCTCCTGATGTTCTTTTTCACGTCTATAATTCCAAGTAGCATGTGAGTCCAGGCAGCAGTTTGCTCCTATGGTTGGGCTTTAGCCGGGCCACTCAGGACAGTATCTTCACCTCAGCAGCTCTGTGAGTATAGCAAACCACAAGTCCAGCGTGCTTAATTTTTTACACTCAAAATTGTTAAAGTGTATTGTGCTCATCTATATAGATCTTTTTCTCTAACTCTTACCACAGCCATCACTATTCATCCCTATCCCTCCCCCTACTAATGTCCCTTCTTCAGTTTATTTTCCCACATTTGTTTTCTGAATCTGGTGCCTTGTTTAGTTGCAGCTCTTTGTGTGTAGCAGCCATGTCTCCTGGAAGCATCTCCCCCTGCCTTGGCTGTAACCAGTAAGCTGAACATTACATCAGGTCAGTCACAGTGAGTCACTTCTTAGCAGTGTCAGCAAGCTTTGACTCTCTCTCCTCTATAACTCAGGAATCCCAAAGATTGTAGCTCTCGCTGTTCTGATTGTTTAAAAAAATAAAACTTTAACTCAGATTTTATACACATTGTGTTGTGTTCTTTATACTATGACATGATTCTCCTTTATCTCCTTGAAAACAGTTTTGTGATACATCATCATATTTTAAACAATAACATCTGTATGTTCGCTAATGCTGTGGCTATAAACAGCCCTAACAATGTCGTGTTTTGAAATCTGTCTTACAGCGCCATGGTTAAGCAGCTGCTCTGCCTAGTGCATCCCATACAGACGCTATAGGGTGCATTGTGCATCGGTATCTTAACGCTGAGGGGCCACTGACCTATTGTCAGTATGTTGATAAATTGGAAGTGAGAAAGGATTGTTTTCCCAGCAAAAATAAGTCATGTACTAGGAGATATTGGGTCTATTAGCGCCTGTGCTCATGGGCACCTTTGGCAGAATTCATTCAACCCAGCCAATCCTCATCTCGCAAACCTGATTTGGTTTGTTACACATTTATTCACTCACACAAAGTTTCATCTTTGGAATAAGGTGTATTCTGTTTTTTAGATGGAATTTCACCTTGAGAGTGCTCAGTCAAATAAATTTGCTTTAAACTCACCTGCTGGTGCGCCTATTGATAAATCCAGTAATTGTCTGTCTAAGCTGGTGTTTTTTTTGCTGGGCTCCCACATGACAAGGGAACTAATATGTTGTAATGAGACTGAGCACCGGGGTGACAGAATCAAATTTTCAGTTTGGTCCCAGGCTGAATTTCATTTGGATACCAGGCTAAAAAGTGTTTAAGAGCCCCTGTGTTGAGCGATACTCCAGGTTGATAGAGCGCTCAGAGATAATAGGCTTACTCCTGCCTGTTTAATAACACTGTACTTATGGACAGACATATCATGCTTGCTTTCAAATTGCCCTTTAGGTGACATCAAGCTGAATTTATTACTGTCACAACATGTTTAAGATGAAATGTATCTTGACACGCGCACAAGATCACAAAGGCTCTTTTTCAATCTCCATTTTTTTCTTCTTCTTTTATTTTTACACAATTGTACATCAGCACGCTTGTTGTGGCAGAGCAAACAGTGTGTGTGATTTGAAGGCAGATGAGCAGAAAGCTAAAAATAAGCCAAAATATGCAGAGCATGTTGACACAGACGTGAAGATGAAATGTCAGAATCAGGAGGGAAAGAATTAGAGCAGAGATAGAAATGTCAAAGACACAGAAAAAGACTAGATTATAAAAAGGGGATGATGGGATGAGGTGTTCAGGTAATAAACAGAAGCCACAAGCGAAAGGATCTAACTCACGAGTTAAATAATGACAAAACTAGAAAGGTCTCTACATGTAATTCAAATTATGATTGAAAACTAAAAGTATATGGGTAAAAAATATAGGCTATAGAAACTAATGTTATAATTTATAATTAATCCTCTTTGTTGATCCCCAATGGGGAAATTACAATTTACACTCTGTTGTTATTACACACTACACACAGGAGTGCCTTGCTCAAAAGCACCTTGGCAGTGCCCAGGAGGTGAACTGGCATCTCTCCAGCTACCAGTCCACCTACGTACTTCTGTCCGTATGGGAACTTGAACCAGCGACTCTCCGATTCCCAACCCAACTCCCTACGGACTGAGCTACTGCCACCCAAAATGTGGAACACGGTCAATTTATCTCAAATAAAAAGGGTACCAATATTTTAGATATGGTTTCAAAAAGGATTTGATATTTCTGTAGAAAAAACATATTTATGAACTGAAAATTAATGAACTATTATTAATTATTTAACTCATTCCCATTAAGCCTGATCTGCAGGCCAGAAGCTACTGTATGCATGCCCCAGTCTCTTTACATGATATAAATCCTCTCATTCAATTTCCTCTGAGGAATTATTATCTTTGTAAATGTGAATCGTCATATTTCTCAAATACAGAACAGTTTGGAAGAATTTGTAAAAATAAGGAATTGTAGCAAAGCAAAACAAGGAGCGAGCCTCTCGTATGAAATAATCGTATTAGATTGGTGTTGAAAAAGAAATAGTATGTATTATGAAAATGTATATGGGACTACTCTGTAGGTGTAATGGCTCCTGAAATAACTGATAAATATTTACTTAGAATATTGAAAATAGGGGTGCCTGGATAGCTCACTTGGAAAAGGGTGTGTCCCATGTACAAAGGCTCTGTCCTTGTCGCAGTGGCCGCAGGTTCAACTCCGACCTGCGGCCCTTTGCTGCATGTCATTCCTCCTCTCTCTCCCGTTTCATATCTTCAGCTGTCCTATATAATATACACCTAAAAAAATGCCCTCGCAAAAAGAAAATAGGTTCTTTAAAAGTAAATGGAAATAGTTGGAGCCCAAAGGCAAAGTATAAAGAAACTGAACAAAACTAGGAAAACTAATTAAAAGCATACAGTAAGCAATAAAATCCAAGCAAGGCAGAAAAAAAGATGAGCTAAATGTATGTGTGACTGCTTCACTGTAGACCAGATCAGGTTTAAAACAAGACTGAAATACTGTTACATAACCTAAGAAGAGATAGACGTTAGATGTTTACACCATACTAACTAATATATATTTCACTTAAGATTAGAATGGTTTGTGCCATGGTTAGCTGTTTGTATAGCGGGCACACATATGTAGAGGTTTATTCCTCGATGCAGAAATTCAGGGTTAGAGTCTGATCAGCTCTATTTTCTATGGCACTATAATCATATCTCTCTTTTTATCTCAACATAGACAATCATCTCTCTTGTATTGCACTATTTGCACATTAACACTGTACATTTCATATTTCATATTTTATTTATTATTACTGTATTTTGTTTTTATTATATATGTAAATAGTCGGGACAATATATGTTGTTTGTATATGTTGTTTGTATACCTGGAGTGGTAACAAAAATAATTTCCCCCTGGGATTATTAAAGTATTTCTGATTCTGATTCTGATTCTGACCTGTGACGGTTTTCTGCATGTCTCCCCCCCCTCTCTCTCTCTCTCCCCTTTCATATCTCAGCTATCCATTAAATGCGGAAATGCCCAAAAAAATTCTTTAAAATTTGAATTGTTTTGGATTAGAAATGTAGTCATTGTATTTTGGTAAAAGTTTCCAAACTGGGTGTCTGGATAGCTCACCTGGTAGAGCGTGTGCCCATGTATAGAGGTTTAATCCTCGATGCAGCGGCTGCAGGTTCGACTCCAACCTGCAGCCCTTTGCTGCATGTCATTCCCTTTCTCTCTCCCATTTCATATTTAAGCTGTCCTATAAAAATAAAGGCCTAAAATGCCCAAAACAGGTTCCAAACTGAGGAAGCTCTGTATAGAGCGGTTTATTTCAAAAGTAAATTTGACTCTCTGTTATGTCAGACTGTTAGTTGGATAACTCGCAGTGGGAATTTCTTTCTGTGCCCATACAGCTCAGCTGTATAATCATATCTCAGGGATATGATTATTAAAGGAGCATTACATTCATTTTTGTATTGAGGGCTTCTTAGCCATCTAAACCAACTAGCCCATGTCAGTGGTCTAAGACCATACGGACGCCTATAAGCCTAATGGTCCATACCATTATGAATTCCCTTTATTAAATCATTTGGTCTACCTGTCCAACAGAAAACTGGCAGCTTTAGTATCACCCCAGAATCTGTCTTCTGAGCATTTTTCATTTTGAAAAGGCCACACCAGACTTCATTATTTATTTATTTTTTCAGTTTTAAAAAGTAATTTCTTTTTCACTTTTCAGGCCGACCTGTTTCAGATTCTCCTGCTGTGTCTGCTGGAAAGTACAACAAAGATCCTGATCACTTGGAATCAGAACAACAATAGCATGCTTAAAAGTTTGTGTCAACAGATTGTCTATGGCTCTTTCCTGTATCATCATGACAATCCCCCAGTGCAAAAAAGCCAGGCCCATAAAGAAATGTTTTCCCAGTTTGGTGAGGAAAAACTTGATTGGCCTGCACAGAGCCCTGACCTCAACCCCATCCAACACCTCTGTGATGAACTGGAATGCTGATTTAGCCTGAAATAAATTGCCATTTTCTTTTACTTCAGTTCATGTTAGCCGATGTGTTGTTCTTATTTTGCTTGATTTCTCCCTGAACAAAGAGTAGTGAGTGATGTATCTGAAATTTTTTTTCAAAGAAATGTGTTGAATTTGTTAACAATTTTTGTAAGTTGACTTACAACAACAACCTGTCAATGTTACCCATACATCTGGCCATTTTTCTGCCACTTTCTTTCATGGCTGAAGCTAGGTAGTAGGGCTGGGCAGTGGCGGCGCTGGCAGGATTTCATAGTACGCACAAAAACGCCCGCCCGCTGAAGCTGTTTACTGCGCCAGAAATCAGCTGTTCTTATAATATTTACATGTGTGTGTGGGCCTAGCGCCTAGTGTACTTTTATCACATAATGATGACAAGATTATGAAAATATTTTACTGAACCGTTTTGTAAGAGAGAGAGAGAGGTGGATGCGCTCAGAGCAGTCAGTGGGCGGCGAGCCTGTACGGACAGTGCCGGCGCCACTGGGGCTGGGGCTTGCCAAGGAGCTCACGATTCGATTCAATTGTGAAACGTTGGGTCACAATTCAATATAGATTCAATGTTGGAGTCTCAGTCTCTGGATGCTCATGGTTTTGAAATGTTCCGTTTTTAGTTTTTTTTTTCTTAGTTGTAATTTATTCATGGGTTCCTAGGAAGTTATAATAATGATAAGGAACCTTAATTGCTGATAGAAGGAAAGTGATCTAACTCATGATACTATATGGGGTGACTCATTGCATGTGTTCTCAATATGGGTGATTCATATGGAAACTTTAGGTCAGGTGTTTCTGAAATGTCTATAGAGAAAATGAATGGTAAAAATGTATTTTCAAAACCAAGGCTATTGAAAGGGAATACGATAATGTTTCTCCCCAGAGCAACACCACCTGCAAGAACTCCACGAATCTGTGAAAATACAAAGATAGAGAAAGAGATATGAGTGGCTAAAGTACACATAAAATGGACAGAGGACTTCATTAAGAAATATAGGAAGATATTCAGCCCCGTGTCTGTAAGATCAAACTAATGACGTCCCTGTGTGTACACAGGAAGCCTTAATCTCCACTCTGAGCAGACTGGAAAATTAATCCTCGAGAGTCATTGTAGATGGCTGGCTGTGCTTGTTGGCTTTTCACTGTCAATTTTTCAGTCTGCACGTACATGAAGGAGGGTGTCAATGCATCACTGTGTCTCCATCAACCCACCCCCATTTCATATGCTATCTTGGATGGGAAGGATGCAAGATACATGGAGGGCCTGTAAAGTAGATACTATGTGGACACCTACTCACAGAAAATGCTCTCTGGCACAATAACTATTTGTGGAGGATCTTGTGAAATGGCTCTGCATCATTGAAAGCTGCTCTAATCTTTGTTAGTTTTTTGTCTTTCAGAGTTTGAGAGCTTTACTCCCTTTCTTACTAACCCTTTTGTTGTCTCTCATCAACCATGAACTTGTGTCCGAACTTGTATTTTTTTTTTTCCTGACGTTTTTGTCGCCTTTTATCTGATGCGTTTGACAAATTTTTAAATGTTTGTCACTTTTTTCAACGTTTTTATTCATTTATGTTCAATTAACATAATTTATACCTAATACATTATACCTAATTTTTGAGTTAGAGAAAGCAGAAATTATGAATTATTCTGAATAATAGTTAAGATCAGAGGATGCTGAGTGAATCACAGACTGGTTTATGTCAAAAGTTTAGTCTGGATACGGTTTTAAAGCCATTTTAAAAAATGTTTTGCAAATGCTATAAATTTGTATAAAACACCCAAAATTCAACAAAAGTAAAAATTAATTTTAACTGCGAAGAACTTATCCATACAACGTACACCCATTCATCCATGTTATTTTTGGGTAATTTGGTTGAATGAAACCCATATTTCTGATATATGAAACTTTGAAAACGGGTCAAATTTGACTCGAGGACAACACAGGGGCTGATGTCCAATCATTGGCACCTCAGCCAAGGACCGTGCTGGAAATAAGTATTTTATCCTTTAGATTACTGTTTTATTGTCTTGATCCAGAAATCAATCAATCAATCAAGCAGCAGAAAACAAAAACTTACTCTAACTAAACTAAACTAAAAAACAAAATATGTTGTTTGTCATTGCCTTCCAAAGTGATCAATATGATTATTTTATCTGACTTTTTATATTTTCTAATCTAATCCACAACTGGTTATGGTTTGGTTAGGTTTAAACTACTTGGTTAGGTTTAGGAAAAGTGTCAAAAGTCACACACCAATTCATCCAATCTGACCTCCTTTCATGAAAGTCACACCTACATTTACAACAGCAAACTTTGGTGGCAAAATAAATCCCAACAAATGTGTCACATTGAGTTCCGCTTTGGTAAACAACCCATCTTGACATTGGCCTTGAAGGGGCCCGGCAGCTTGAGAGTACAAAACAGAAGCTATCATAGTTTCTTAGCCATGTTCCACTTCACGCCACTGATTTAGCATTGCACTTCTATAACATTGCCAGACTCACAATGGAAAGTTGAAAAAAAGAAGGTACAAATCGATGCAGCAGAACCAGAGAATTGTCTTTTTTATTCCACGTATTGTTCTTCCCTGTCAAAGCCAGGCACCTACATTACCCACAATGGTAAATTGACTGTGTTATGCTAGTAGCAGCTAACGTAGCCCTGGACTGGTAACCTCAATTAGAAATGACGACCAGGCCTGGTAAACTCACTTCTTTCTAACTCCTTACCCACAGATTATTTTCATTTCCAAACTTGTAGTCTTCAGCCTCAATGATGGTGACTCAAGTGACATCACTTGAGGATATTTATAAGACTTCACACAGTTCTCTCTGAAGCAATAAAAGGCTTTATAATTTTTTTTTTTTACATATGCAGTAGTGGTTCCCCTTTAAGTGACCCTGCACTGCTGACACTTAAGAGGCATGGTTTGCAGACAGTTATGTGGAGTCAATAGTACAATACATCTCTTTAGTAAACTGTGTAAACTTTAGGCAACTAACTGTCGGTTAGCAAGCTAGTTAAAGGTGCAGTAAGCGATGCTGCACGAAGATGGTTGATGTTTGAACTCAACTGCCAAACAAATACAACCCCCCTTCAGAAGCTCCACCCCCCCAGATTCATAGACAGATAACTACTGGCCAGCGGGCACATTCACATGCTGCCTCCCCCCTACCATAGACTGTTGCCAATTGGCTGTAATAGTGTTTTGTGGCATGTGCACTCCTTTGGTTTCCATTTACACAGCTGGGGCTGTGTATTAACACCAGATATTTTTTCAGCGCACACCGAAAATAGAGATCTAGGTGACCATGAGGAGGTATTCACTGAATTTGACAAAGTGTATTGGATTGACATCACTTACTATAACTTTTACTGTAGCTAGCTTGAAGAGCTATGTTAGTTCAGAAACAAACCCTGCAAGTAGTCACCAAGCTTCCAACACTAGCAGCCCTACCCAGCCTGGCCTAAATGTAAATGTCAGTAGAGATGTTCTAAACATTGTCTCTCTCACTTCATTCAAATTGTCTCTTGCCACTAGGCTGTGGAGCCAGGCCTGACGCTGTTTTTTTTGTTTGGAGACAAACATTTTGGAAGACAGATTCCTAGGCGAAAAAACGTGGTCAACGTTAACCGGACCAGAAGGAAGCTGGAATATGCCACCTAAGAAAAATACAATCCTACCCGATGAGGTGGAGGAGATTAAGAAATCTCTGGACTTTTTGTCGGCGGAGATTCCAGCCATTGCAGAGCAACAGAAGAAAATCATGGATCTTATGGGTGAAATACAAACATTAAAGAGACAGAGTTTGGAGAAGGACCGAAAGATCGCTTTTCTAGAGACTCGAGTTGCTGACCTCGAGCAATACTCCAGAATTAATGATGTGGTTATCAGCGGTCTGAGAACCAAACATCGGAACTATGCCAGGGTGGCTGCGGACGCTGGGCACACCGCTGCCGGAGTGAGTGAAGCCTCCGAGGAGGAGAAGGAGTCGCTGGAACAACAGGTGATTTGCTTTTTGGAGAGCAAAGGCATCTATGTGGACAGCGGGGACATTGAGGCATGTCATACCCTGCCAAGCAAAAACCAAACGGCCACTCCATTGATAATAATCCGGTTCATGAACAGAAAGAAAAAGTTGGCACTCCTCAGACAGGGAAGGAAATGAAAAGGGACCGAAGTTTACATCAACGAACACCTCGCCAAGAAAAATGCTGAAATCGCGAGGAAAGCACGCATACTCAGAAACAGAAAACTAGCATATCTATTTTTGTGTGTGTGTTGTTTAACTTAACTGTGGGACTTTCTGGTTTTGTATGCTTTAAAACTCCCATATTATGCTCATTTTCAGGTTTGTAATTGTATTTTAAGGTTGTACCAGAATAGGTTTACATGGTTTAATTTTCAAAAAACATCAAATTTTTGGTGTACTGCACAGCTCTCTCTCACTGCTGCAGATCCTCTTTTCACCCTGTGTTCAGGTCTCTGTTTCAGCTACAGAGTGAGACATCTCTTCTTCTGTACTATCTTTGTTTGTAGTTGCACATGCGCAGTAGCTTGGTAAGAATCATGTTAGCTAGCTGTTTCCATAAACAGTAAAAGAAAGGCTGTTTCTCCAACTTCGGTCAGTTACAAGGCAGGATTAGCCGGGAGACTTACGGTAAAGATCCATATGTCCGACACGACTGAAGCGTGGTGTCGCGACGTCATACATCAATGGTTGATGCTCCACGCCCCTGACCGGCACCTGATTGGACGAACGCGTGTTGTGGGTTTGGCTTCTCGACTCAATAGAGTGTCATGGGGGCTCATTGAGAATACAATCTCGTATTTTACGAAAATAGTTCACTGAAACGTGTTTCTGAAAACATTTTAAGCGAGAAATAGGCCATGCAGTTGCTGAATCTGTCTTTATTTCAGATCGACAAAGGTCAGTTTAAAAGATTTTCGTCTACTTCTACTGGATAGTCGCGTCACGTCCAACGGGTTCATTCAAAGTTTGTATGCGTGTGGAAGCACCAGAGACACAGAGTAACACCCCAAATCCCAGAAAAAAGTGATATTTTCATAATATGGGCACTTTAACAATGCTATAGATGCTTGTAATGCCATGCAGTTCAATGTTGCATAAGTGAGAGTTTTTCTTATTTTGTCATGCTTTTATTTAGCCAGTGGAGGGGTTTGAACCAGTAACCTTTCAGTCAACAATTTGAGAGAGATCACCTTTGCTCAGACGGCTGGGTTAATTTCTCATTAATGGATGGCAGGAGTCAAGAGTGCAGAGAAGGCTTCTGCTGCATGATTTCTGGTTTTTATATACTGTCTATTAAAGATGATGGTCTTTGAAAACCCTCATGCTAAAACAGTTGTCTGACTCTAGCGACACATGACCTGACAGGCAAAGAGCATAAGTGGAGAGGATAAGTGAGAGTGTTAATAAAATTAAATGTAGGCTGCAGCATAGATATCAACAAATACTTGTCACAAACATGCTAATTCAGTTGAAGTAATCTTGTTATGCATTTCCACCCTTTGTCAAATACGGATATTTTTTGATTAACTGCTGGATATGGCTTGACAGTGCAAAATAAGATGGCAAAACATTTTAAGGGATTTAGAGGTTCAGTAAATCCCATTCTTAACACATCATGGCACAGCTCTGATCTTTACATTGCTGTCAGAAAAAATGGTGTCCATGATATCTTAATGACAAATAAAAATGGTACCACTTTACTTGAGGTCTAAGAATCTATCCATTACACTATCATAATAGTGTCATGACAGACAGTTTTGTGAAATACCCTGCCACACATCTATCTGACCAAGTGCTAGAATTGGTCTCTAACCTTGCACATCTAATTATAATAATCATTATGTCAACAAGTCATGAATACAAAAAGGTGGATTTTCTGTTTATGTCAAGTTGTCATGACAAAGACATCTTCTGGTTATGTCATCCTGGTTAATGTCAAGTTGTCATTACAAAGACATCCCAAACAAATGTTATGTCAACTTTTCATGACAAAGACATCTTCTGGTAATGTCACTTTGATTAATGTGAAGTTGTCATAATCAAGACAACCCAAACAATGTCAACTTGTCATGACAAAAACCAAATGACACTTAATGACAGAAGTCATCAACTTTTATGACTTGTTCATAAGGTTTATGACACGTTCATGACAGTGTCATGTCACGATTTTGTTGGTACTGTCAAATAAAGTCTTACTACTTCTTGTTTCTTCCCTACATTTAAAATAAAACAATGATAACATTGGAAAAGACAAAGTGGGGAAAGTAGACATTATTGTCTTAATCTTTTGGACACATACTTGCTTACTATACAAAATGGAAATTATATGGAAATAGAGATGAAAAAGTGAATGCTACTGCATTTGTTTCACCTGCATTGACAACACCCCTGCAATACAAGATCAGAGGAAGGAAACACAAAAGGAAAGCTGTACTTACTTTTTTTACTTCACTTGTGATTATAATATAAAGAGAAATGATCAGCAAAACTTAATTCCAGTATAATTCACATAAAAATGTTTCACACCATTATAACAGAAGCTATGTCCATGCAGATGCACTGTTTTTTGAGATGAACGTAGAAAAGTGATACTTTCTTAGGTTTTGTTGTCCTTTGCTTCTGTTCTGACTTCGTTTTTGGTGGTGTGAAAAACAACTAATCCACTCTGTTGATCCACACAAGCAAAACAAGTGAAACCTATGTGAAATATAGGGCTACTATAATCCCATGTCATTCAGAGAGGTGTAGTTGCATGTTGTTACCATAAGGAGCGCAATTCACTCTCTGCGCATCTTAAGAGCTAGAGAGGGCTACGTGCGGTCAGCAATCATTTTCCGCTGTGAACGTGCTGCAAACATGCTGCAAACAAGCTGCAAACGTCTAAAGAATTCAAGGCATGAAATGCCAGAATAATTCTAAAATTGTGACAAAAATGTGACACCACTTATAAGCTGTTCCTTTATCAGAATCCCAGCTGTGAACGAGAGGGAGACAGTTTCACTCAAGTTATTAGTGGTAAAGTAGTCTCACTTTGCCAGACCTTCCTCGACAGCACTGCGGAGGAGGGTCTGGCTAGTCCACATAGCATTGTGGCATAGGAGAAAAACATGGTGTTTGGTGTTTTAAGCACCCAACAGTGCCTTCCAGGCAGCGCGGCAATGGTTATGTTTAGGGTTGAGGTTAGGGTTAGCTGCCTGGAAGGCGACGTTGGAGGCTTCAAACACTACTGAGCGTAAAACGTGCTCTGGTTTATTGATATGTCTTTAAACCAATCACAATCGTCTGGGGCGGTGCCGCTTGGAGGCTCCGCAAAATACCCTCGGGAAGGAACTTCTTTTGGTGTAACAAGTGTACGTTCAAAAGTTGTTAGTTGTTAGTCGTGCAACAGAAAAACTCAGATTGGACAGATAGTCTAGCTAGCTGTCTGGATTCACCCTGCAGAGATCTGAGAAGTAGCAAACCATAGTCCTCATAAATCGACTGGAGTTTAAAATTCCAACACAAAGAAAGAGTAAGGTAACGGACATCCGGCCGAAAAGATTGAATCCGGCGGAATTTCCGGCAGCACCGGAGCAATCCCGAAAGTGGAACATCGTGGATATAGTCTAGTTGTTGTTAGCTATTAAGGCTAGTCCACTGTTGTGTCTTAATGTAATGTTAGTAGCATTCTGGTCTAAGTTGGTAAAGTCCATCCAGGTTTTTTGTTCTGTCGAATAATGCTAAACACAGCTCATTTAGAATCAGCTATGCAGTTTTTTTGCATCCAGCAACAATCCTAATAAAGATAACGTTGGCTGTTTGACCTTTTGAATTATATATAAGGATTGGTCTTTGCTACGGCTGCTAACACTAACATCGCAAATTTGCTGCCTGACCTGTGCTCTCTGACCCTTTCTCCTCCTGAGCAGGGTCACTAGCTCCTGCAGGTTATTTGATACCACCTTATGGCCACAGATGCACTTTGAATACACACACACACACACACACACACACACACACACACACATACACACACTTATAGCACTTATATCATGATCAGTGCTGTCTAATGTCTACCCTGATATTATATATAATGTTAAATGTGTCAATGTGTTTTATATGACAAAAATTTTTTGGAGTCCTGTGCCGTCAAGCACGGGGTTCCCCAGGGGTCTGTACTGGGTCCATTGCTTTTTTCACTTTATCTAGCCCCGTTGGGTCCGATATTCCGTTCTTTTGGGATTGATTTTCATTGCTATGCTGACGATATGCAGCTGTATATGCCATTAGGTGTAGGAAGCGAGTCTAACACAGCTAAACTTGAGGACTGTCTTGCAGCTGGTAAGAGCTGGTGATCAACAAATTTCTTGTTGCTTAATTAATCGGACCAGCAAAACTAGGTCATCTTTTTGATCACATTACTTTGTCTCACATTACTTGATCAGACACTTTCTTTTGGTTTACATATAAAGGAGGTGACCAGAGTTGCTTTTTCCATCTTAGAAACATCTCCAAGATCAGATCAATACTGTCGTTTAAGGACTCTGAGGTCCTCATTCATGCCTTTGTGTCATCCAGGCTAGATTATTGTAATGTCCTTCTGTTGGGTCTGCCAAAGAAAAGTCTGCAGTTGGTTCAGAATGCTGCAGCTCGTGTTCTGACCGGAGCCTCCAGATATGAACATATTACACCAGTGTTATCCTCTCTCCATTGCTAACCTATAAAATATTAAATGGCAGCACACCTTTGTATCTTAACGACCTAGTGAACCCTTATGTGCCTGCTGGAGCCCTGCGTTCTCAGGGGACGGGTCTTCTGAGTGTCCCAAGGGTTAAAAAGAAGACAACTGGTGAACGGGCCTTTGCTTTTCGTGCACCGACATTGTGGAACAGTTTACCTCTGGACTCAGGCAGGCTTGTTCTGTTGAGGTTTTTAAAGCAAAGCTAAAGTCCCATTTGTTTACTGTTGTGTATGTGGCCTAATTTCTTTGTATGTTTTTCTAAAAGTCAGAGTGTGTGTTTATTTTAGTCATTAGAAATGTTTTTAAACTGTATTTTCTATGCTGTGTACAGCACTTTGATTTGAAAGCGCTTTATAAATAAATGTATTATTATTAAACAGACCCTGCACCCGCGGTACTAGAACCAGACCCGACTCTGACCCAGTTGACCTTATAAACCGTAGATCAGAACCCATACGGGTCACGGGTCGGATCTCATGTTCTTGGGTTCGGGTAGACCTGTGAAGTCCTCTACCACAGTTGCCTTGATTTTTTTTTGGGGACAAAAATTGAACACGGCAATGCTGATAATTCACACCAGACCCGGTGTGCATAGTTGTCATGGCAGAAAATTTGCATGCAGATTTTCTGTATTCTTGTACCCCATTTTTCTTTTGCACTGGTGAGAAATGGCTTTAAAACATCATTAGTACCCATCTACTGCACATCAGTGATATCGATGAGGTGAGGTGTGTGTGCTGAGCCCAGGGGGCTTTGACTCCAGCCTCATTTAGTTTGGTTGAATCGCACTAGAGTTTGTTTTCCTCCTTGGTGTGGTTCGTTTGGGCTAGTGTGAATGCAGCTATCGTACTTGGATGCACAACCTCGAAACACCCTAACTATGTTGGCAAGTCTAAGCTAAATGTCTGCTGTAGTCAGGTGTGCTTTGTAATTTTCGATGCGGCAGAGCAGAAAACTGTAGCTACTTGCAATGTTTCTTTCACAGAAATAGACTGCGGTCAAGCTGGCCCTCACCCGCTTTTCCGTGGTCAAACTACTTGCCGCTAAAGTTGGAGACAGATGCTTGCGAAAAAATGTCTGAAAGATTATTTAAATGAAATGAGCTGGTTTGACCATGGAGATGCAAGAAATATGCACTTGCCCAGAACACAGGACCTTCTTTCTGTATTTACTTTCTTGCTCCTGCCACAGACACATCTGACCAATAAATGGAGTGAACATTCTTGCGTGGTTTGTAGTGATGCATTTTTTGTTCCTCTGTATGAAACAAAAACTAACCAGGGGGGAAACGCTCCAAGTTTACAAACTCATCACTGACTCGGACCAGAGCGAACAAACTATAGGTGTGAAAACGCCCTAAAGACAATATTCATTCCAGCAAAGCCTGATCAGCCTGCTGCCGTCTGGTAAGCAATACATAAGTATCCGCTGTCAAAGCACCAGAAAGCAGCTTCTTTCCTAACGCTAAGGTTGCTTTCCATTTAACCAGCCCTTGAGCATTTCGTGGGATAGTCCGGTTCATGTGGGGTGGTGTGAAAGCTTATTCAAACTCTGGTGCAGACCAAACAACCGTATTCTAGTCTGCTTGAAAACACGGTTCTCGGTTTGCTTCCAAGTCCACTAGAGTTTGGTTCACTTTATGTGAGAATGCGATCCGACCCAAATATAGGAAGTGAACTAAAAAACTGCA
The DNA here is from genome assembly GCA_023566125.1 of Zingel zingel. Lineage (NCBI taxonomy): Eukaryota > Metazoa > Chordata > Actinopteri > Perciformes > Percidae > Zingel > Zingel zingel. Next base: position 9,989,094 of record CM042323.1, read on the forward strand.
TTTATAAGCCTGCAATTTCAACCTTGCACACAATTTACGGACTTATATATAATTTAAGGGATGATACATTTCAAATCCATAACCTATTATAACCATAAGTCGTCTGTGTAATAACACATCATAATTTCTCTCTCATCAGGGCCCGCCCTCTTCTTCACTCGCTGCCTTCTAAGCTGCTCATATTATTTGCCTTCTTCTAAAATATTAATAAACACCAGGCAAAACCAGAAAACTCAATATGTTATTAATTTGGTGTTGCTCCATTATTTCTGAGACCAGAAATGTCAGCGAGTTTCACTCGGATATCCTGTCCAATAAACAAGCGACCGCTTCGTTTATTGGACAAGATATCTTTGTTTGGAGTGTTTGACAAAGTGCAGCGTGAATGCAACCCAAACCATATGAAAAATGCAACCCAAACCATATGAAAAATGCAACAATGTTGCAACTTCACCCCTGAATCGCTCGCAGCGAGTCTGCCGTACTATAGGTGTGAAAGCGCCCTTAGACTGGTCATCTGTAAGACACCTCAATGCTACGCTTTTCCATGTCTATTTTTTCGCTAAGAGGAAAGTCAACAAAAAGCCATTTGCCAACACTAAATATAAAAAAGCCAGACCCTATATAGTATTAAGTTGCTGTGAGCTGTAGCCTACATTCAACACTTCTAACCAGAGGCAGAATATAAAGTAATCTCGGAGATTATTCCTTCACAGCACTGTGTAATGCGAGAAAATCTCAGAACTGAACTGGGCAGACACAGCAGTTTTCATCAGACTCACCCCGGGTTAATTAAGTGTACTGCTAACTAATAACATTACCGTCACCAAAATACCCACACGAATCAAATCCCCTACTTCACCGTTAACTGGCAAAGCCACTCAGCCTGTATGGAAATACCTCTGCTGAAATGTTAAATTTGTTAACGATCATACAACATGAGACAACACTGTCTCTCTCTCTCTCTCTCTCTCTGCACACACACACACACACACAGTCTGGTTCTGGTGGATGATTAACACAGATATGTACTGTTTAGCTCTCATAACGGGCCAGGTGAGTAGCGCACTGCCATGAGTCCATGAGACTAATGTCTGGTTACTCCACATTTTCATTGTGATATTTTGTGATTACATTCTGAATCTGCAACGTACTCTGTCAGGCAAATCAGTAAGTTAGTAGTAGGGTATACAGGGGAGTTGCATATGAAGTGGTTTGGGGTCCTTCTGTAAGTAATTTTGGGTACAATTTGGTTTTGATGAATTCTACAAGCAGCAATACCACAGGCCAAGCAATCAGCCCGTTCCAAACAGGCACATTTTCAATAGTTATTTTATTTTTTTTTGTGTAGCATAAAAGGACCACACCTTGCATTTCATTGTGTGTAGAATGAATAAAAATGACCCTTGAATGCTGTAGGGAGGAGCTCCAGGAGCTTTACCCAGATTTTTTACCAGGCACATCTGTGCGTTTTCTTCCGTCCTCCACCGTCCGTCTTGCCTGCCCGACTCGCAGATTTTATTGTCACCACAAGTACTTCACAGAATCACGTGTTTATTAAGCTAGTATCTACCTTCCACTCCAGGCACTCCTACAGTTAAACTCCATGCCTTCTCTTTTCTGGTGTTGCCCTGATAAAAGGGATCTGTGATCTCTATTATGCTTTTCCACCTCCAAGATGAATCGTTCATTGTCCGTGGTGTTGTAGACGAGACATAAACGATATTGGGGGGTGCTTTGGTAAACTGACTGGATTCTCTCGCTGTTTCACCTTCTGCCCGGCTGTCTGAACGCCCCGCATCTCGCGTGAAAATAGACCTGGCGCATATCTTTAGCGGAGCAGAGAGCCGCTTCACGCATACTTCTGGGGCGCGCCGTTGGTGGAATATCAAGCATTGACTTGAATGGCCGTGATTGCTCGGATGGCCCGCGGTGCAGACGCGCCTGGTAGAAAATAGGGGTTAGACTTTCAGTCTTGCTGTGTTTATGCTTGACAGAAGTGGGTGATGGGAGTCTCATATTAGATATTTATGCCATAGGCTTTGATTTACAGTTCAGCAGCTGCTTTTACCCGTAGATGGCACCTCCACAACACTTGATGGATGGATCATACGTGATCGGACTGCATTACCTCCAACGGTATCTTTGTTGAAATTTTTTCATTTACTTTCATATCCAGTAATGAAAAAATCCCATTAATGCTTGTATTACAGACTATTCCACATTTGCCGTATTGATGTTTCAATTACTGTGATTGAAGATTTGCGGTGGAGATGGCTTCGCTATATGTGTGTTAATCAAAAGAAGATTACTGAGCTTTCTTTTAACTTTATGTTGTCTTCACTATCAACACTCCCTAGTGGCATCAGATATTTCCTGAAGAAAACACAATCTCAGTTCATGCAGTCCCCATGTTGAATCTCTGTAGTGTCCAAGTGTAGCTACATTTTTTAGGCTGGGCATGTCACCTATGGCTAAGCTACGGGTGTAGCTCCAGTAACTATGTATGGGAGCACTGTCGGTACGGCGTAACCCCTTCACTCAAACAAGCTTAAATCAACCATGACGCTATAAGCCTATACCGTCAATGTTCTAAAGGGCTTTATGGGTCGAAAACGTTGGACACGATCTGAAATGGACCTGTGTCAATAAAATAATAAAAAATGAGTCAACAAAGAGCATTCAAATCAATAATATAGACCATGCTCTAGCTATTTATTGAGTATCTTTCACAAGTCAAGTACACAGCCTCTTACATGAAAAAAGAGGGTTGTAGCAAAAATGCTATACCTCTTGAATATGATTTTTCTCTTTATATTTGCTCTTAAGCTTTAAAACACAAAAAGATGAGAGTGCTGTGAATTGCTGTAATGGTAATAACCAAACAGGACAAGTCACAGACTGCAAGCTTTCGGGGAAGAGAGAAATATACATCATGCAGAACTTTGTAACACAACCTCTGATTGTAAATTAGTCACAAAATGTCATGATATAACTGTTGTAAAATGCAATTTGTCATGTTACACAATGTCTATGATAATAATCCAATGCTCATCCCATGCAGTGTGTTCCTATATAGGCTGCTGTACTTTCAAAATACACTATTGTTATGGTAGTTTCCTGAAGTGCTGAAAACATTTGCATTAATTATTCAGCTCTGGGTATAAAAGATTGATAGTCTTATATTAATTTCTTACATCTGACTTGAATGCAATATCTTTCAAGTTTCTGAGGCTTGGGACCTCCTCTGAAATTTTGGAGCCCCCCGCACGCACACACACACACACACACACACACACACACACACACACACACACACACACACACACACACACACACACACACACACACACACACACACACACACACACACACACACACACACACACACAGGCCAGCACTGCAGGTTAAATACCAGCGGCCAAATAAATCTGTCCCATCCATCAAATATTGACTTTGTGGTTCACATTAAAGGGTGAGTCTTGAATTTTAAGAAGGCTGCTGTATTGATCAGCGACCAAGACTCTTTCAGGCCATGCGGAGAAGTCCATTTTGCTGTAGTATTATTGTTTGTGAGAAACTGGCAGCAACCTCCTGTTGACATTTTTACCGTGGTGTGACGTAAAGCATTAATGAAGGCACATTGTTTCAAAAGAGTTTCTTATTTGTTTACTTCCCCAGAGCATTTAGACAATAAGTCAATTTGCTCGTCTGCATAAAATTCAGGAAGGAAAAGATTTTGGTTTCCTTTTGACTTACATCTGAATTGCCAAGGCTTTTGAAGCTGTCTAAAAACATTAAAATAAAAGATGAATTGCCAGGAAGCAGGTTAGTGTATATTTTCTTTATTGTCAACCAATCCAAGAAAAACGTCCATCACTCAGTACTTTCTGAATTCTACACTGAGTGTGTTTGGTGTGTTTACATGCACACCAATATTCCACTATTATTCTGAATATAACAATATTCCGAATTTGATACAGGTTATGTAAACAGCATATTCCAACCAACCAGCCAAAAGTTTGAAAGGCTGCAGATAAGAAGGAGAAACACAGCTACTTTTAAACATTATCAAAGGCTTGGATATCAACAGGTTTTTCAGTATATGTACACATCGCTACGCCAACCTTTTCAAGAAGCTGGTTGAAGGAATGGAAGGAATGTGTTCGTACGGTCCAACAAGTCCGCCACCACTGGTAAACTATGAAAAAATCATATTTTGCACGGCTACATGTAAACGGGAATATTAGTGGAATATTCACTTTCATTAGCCATGTAAACAGCTTAGTCGGAATATCGTCTTTTTTCAGAATAAGGGCAAAAACTGGAATATTATGTGCATGTAAACGTATTACTGAGTTTAGTTTACATGCACACCAATATTCCACTATTAATCCGAATATGACAATATTCCAAATTTGATACAAGTCATGTTAACAGCATATTCCGGTTGGATATTCCAAATAAGGACTTTTTCCGAATACAGCATTTTCCGATTAAGACGTGGGATATTCCGGTATTATTCAGGTTTTAGAGGCATTATTTGGACATGTATACAGCTTTGAAAAAAATCTTATTTTGTGGAATATTCACTTTCGTTAGCTTAGTCGGCATATCGTCTTTTTCAAAATAAGGGCAAAAACTGGAATATTATGTCCATGTAAACGTAGTCACTGTCTGTGACATTTGTGTTTTTAGGAACCGATTGAGCCCCAAGCCCTTTGGTTCCAACTGAAGACATTCATCTTTGAAATGGGGTCAGACTGACGGTGTGAGTCAGTGGTTACAGCTGCCTCCCAACCAAAAGGTCCAAGTCCAAACCCTCAGACGCCCCACTCAGCATTCTTGTTGGAGTGTCTTGGTGGCCTAGGGGTTTGAGATGCCCACGCTGGTTTGGCACGTCACCCCTGAATAGAGAAGGCACCAGGATTAACCTCCACAGCGCTGCAGAGGAGGGTCTGGCTTGTCCACACAGCATTCCAGGATGGGAGAAAACATGTCTGTTTTATTGACATGTCTTTAAACCAATCACAATTGTCATGGGCAGCGCTAGACGCCGGACGGAGCCCCGGTGCCGCTGCAAAATAGCCTTGGGAAGGAACTTGTTTTGGTGGAACATGTACGTTCAAAAGTTGTCTAGTCGTGCAACAGAAAACTCAGATTGGACAGATAGTCTAACTAGCTGTCTGGATTTACCCTGCAGCAGTGGAAGGTCGTGAATATAGACTAGCTTTGTAGAAACCTGAAATCAATCGATCACATCAGAGACTTAACAGTAAGTTCCCATACTAAATGATCTCAATGTAATGTTTTACGGCTGAACACATTCAGCTGTCCACAGTCACTGCCGCCCAAAAGCTATGAACCTCCCATATGGCTGCCAAAGTGTATGCAACAGTAAGAGAAAGCCACATGCAGTATAAGCAAAACGCATTTAAACACAACAGTTCAGTGGCATTGCTCGCTAAGGGTAAACACAACGTACAGTATCTGTAGCCTCTGCTGAGCCGCTCATCACATTCAGTGTCAAGCCTCTCCTGAGCAGCCTCACTGTAATAACTCTCATTTCTAAAGGCAATCTATGTGAAAGGGGCTTGACAGCAGTGTGTGTGTGTGTGTGTGTGTGTGTGTGTGTGTGTGTTTGTGTTTGAGATTTGATTCTGACTGCAGAGAAATATCAGGGAAAACTTTAACCTTTATGCACCTTAAGCCTTATTTGTGCGGGACCTCGTGGGATTTAGAAATGACCCCCTCCCCTCCACACACACTTACACACACACACACACACATCTGAGTGTGGCGCATTAGCACGGGATAAGCGATGCCTGCTTTTACTTGAATGTACTGACATATCTATACCCCAAGAGTTGGCTACCTGCAGGGCGCACAGATGACAGCCAGGGCGAGACTGCCGCACCACACTTGGGTCGGGGTTCCGTATCTTTTTGGGCCAGGCCCGGTAGAGGTTACCAGAGATGGCGGCACCCACACAGCATCACTGTTGTTTATTTTAAGACTAATTTTGAGTCAAAGGTAATGTGCAGATTGGTTGTACAAACACACTAACTCACGTATATTCGCCAGTAGCAAGTACAGTATATTGTGGGCTCCTGTGATATGCTGGGTGGTAGGGGTGATAAATTGTAAGACACACGTGCTAGCTACACTATATCTTCAGTGGTAGTAGTTGTGGAATTCAGGGGTGGTGGTAGCTTGGTTGATGGATAGCATCTTACGATGCTGTGTGTGTGTGCGCGAGCACGTGTGTGTGTGTGTGTGTGTGTGTGTTTCACTGTCAGCTATATCGCCAGCTGAAACTTGTAGGGTCTCTGGGATTGCTGGGATTGTTTCATAACTAGAGTGATAAATTGTGACCAGTGTGTGTGTGTGTGTGTGTGTGTGTGTGTGTGTCAGCTCTCTAACTTGTGGGGTCTTGGGGATATTTCCATAGCGAGTTGATATATAGTCTAGGGGGTGGCCAACAGGAAAAGTGCTGAGGTTCACAGTGTGTGTGTGTGTGTGTGTGTGTGTGGGGGGGGGGGGGGGGGGGGGGGGGATTGAGAGAGCAATACCCGACCAAAGAAGAGAACAGGCAACATGAGTGATGGACAGAAACCCACGGTTACATCAATCTGCTTTACTTACTCACACACAGACACACACACATTCCCTCCCTCCATCACAAACAGCACACACACACACCACATGCTGCATTTCTTCCTTCCTTGTTCTCTTGGTGCAGTTCTCTCTTTCTTTGAGCCCTCACATACACATACACTGTGGGATAAGCAGCTGTACAGCTCCTGTTGCACTACTATGGCCTCTATTCTCTTGGCTATTGAGGTAAATGTGATACAATGATGGAGCAACACTCTCTTGGCCTCTCTTTCTATCTCGGGCTCAGTGACTAAACAGGCCACGAGGACAGGGACAGAGGGAACACAAAGTCCCTTAAGGACAATGTGGAGTGGTGTAGAATGCAAATAAAGGAACACAACTGTAGTCTTACAATATATTGCTCTTAAACATATGAGACAATGAAAATTATCTGTGAGAATGAGATAAGATTTATATCACTTTCATGTCGGTGCATTAAACCAACAATACGTGTTTTCCTTTACCACTTAGGGGCAGCAGAAACAAGTTGTGAACACATAGCCATATCATCACTTTTTAGGTTCATATGTAAACCTTTCCATTGTTTATTTACACAAAAAACTGTTACGGAGTAACATTATTATTTAGTTGAAGTCCTGTTTCTGGCCAAGTTCAGTTTTCATTCTCTTTTAGCTCTGTTTTAGGTCTCCACCAACCTTTGAGGGAAATATCTGGCTCTCTGGCTGCTTAATGCTCCATAATGTTCACCAGATAGTTTCTAACCGTGTCTGTCTGGTGTTAGTATGCAGGGTGCCATGCCATAGTAGTAGCGTAGTGGACCAACATTAATCAGCGCTACTCCTGGCAAAGGGGGGTGTTTTTGTAAAAACAAACAAAAAAAACCCCTCTATTTTACTACATCAGGAATGTGCAGAATAGGTATTTAGGAAAAGTCAAGTCATGAGAAAAACCTAACAATAACAATGTTGGAACAATAAAACAAAAAAAATCCCAGCGTTCATTAGTGTGGTCTGTGGCGGTTCTAGTGTAAAGGTAAAAAGACAAAAGAGGTAGCCTAATCGGAACACCAAACTATAAATAATGGCAGTGTGCCATTATTGGTTATCAGACATGATTATGTTTGTTACCTGGCAAAAAAGACAAACAATGCTATGAGAGCTTTGACTTTTTCACATTGTCATTTGATACATCATTATAAAAAATATCCATTATCAGGTTGCGTTTTGTTTTGATCATGCACAACAAAACATGCAAGAATTAAATCCCCCTTCCAATACCGGATAGTGGCCAGGCATGCCAAAGCACTTATTTATGAACTTCAATATTTCACGTAAAATAAACTCAAAATGAAATAGCTCAACATAAAACACAACGCTTTCAAGTCGGGGACTGGTGTTCTGGTGTGTGAATACAAAATACTTTCACCCAGGAAACATGTGTTTGTTCCTTGGGAGTGTTTTAATCCTAATTCTAAACCTAACTAGTCGTTTTGGTGCCTAAACTTAACTGTTGATGCCGCATGAAGCTCACTTTTTTCAGTATCTACCATGGCCCCTGAAAGGACCGTCATCTGGCGGTGCCTGTAGCCGGCTCACAGTCACCTAAACACAGTCTACCAATTGCTGCTTATACGACGGAGCTCAGTAGCCTGCGTCACAGAGATCTGTAGCGGCCAAACCCAACTAGCAGCTGCCGCTTGGATTTTATCGTTTTATTGCACTATAGACTGTTTACGTTACAGCACTTTACTTAGTTTGAAATACTTTTATTTTAGGAAGGCTATGTACAGTTTTTTACAATCGCTATCATCCTTTTGTTCAATCTGTAGTCACATTTTCAAACCTCTAAACACATACCATTAACACAATTCATGTTGTTTCCACAAAATATGCAGTCAATTAATCCATTTCTAAAATGTTAATTTCTTCTTTACATACAAGCTTGTCCAATAGGAAAATAATGTATCTTTCTTGTCTTATTTACAAATGTTTGCACAAAACACGTCAGAATTGAAGACATAGGGCCCTATTTTAATGATCTAAGCATATGGCGTGAAGTGCCTGGCGCAGGTGCGTTTAGGACGTGTACGTATCCACTTTTGCTAGTTTAACGGCAGGAAAAAGGGTCCGTTCGCCAGGCGCATGATTCAAAAGGGTTGTACTTAGTGTTTTAATTAATCATAGGTGTGTTTTGGGCATAACATGCAATAAAACCATTGCTATTGCTATTATGATGGCGGATTTGCTAAGAAGGAAGGAGAGATTTTCAGGAGAAGAAACTGATCTGCTCGTGTGTGAAGTGAAAGCGCGCGAGCAGATCATATAATACTATTTCACATTGTAATATTTTTATCTTTAATCTTTTGCATGTTTGTGTGCTGCTGCGCGTCGCTGTGTGTGTAACAAGCATAGTGTGCAGGAAATAAATTATATAAAACAATAAATTACAGGAACGTCCGTCTGTGTTTCTGTCTGTGTGTCTGTGTGTTATGCGCATATCTCTCGAACCGTTAGTCCGATGGATTTCAATCTTGACAGGTGTCTTGCTACGGGCACGAGTAAGTGCGATGCCAAGTGTGACATTGTTTGGATTAGAAATGCAAAATATATTGTTAAAGGGGTGGTTCAGAATTGTGGACATAGGACCTCATTTCCAAGTTAGCCAGTGTGTTATTTATCAGTGTAGACCGTTTAACACTTTTCATCCAGTCCTTCCAGTTGCAGAGTTCGCTGGTGCTAGGCTAGCGCAAGTCAACAGTATCTGCTAGCCTGCCACTAAAAACAGTCTTACCTACTCCACAGTACACACGAGGCAAATAAATTATAACGCAAGACTATCGATGTAAATGTCTGTGTTGATAGAATAATGTTAGAAATAAAACAGCCTTTGACTCTTTTCCATTGTATTAAGTTGCTGTGAGCTGGCAGAACATAACATAGTATAATCCTGGAGATTATTCCTTCACAGCGCTGTGTAATGCGAGAAAATCTCAGAGTTGAACTGGGCAGACACAGCAGTTTTCATCAGACTCACCCTGGGTCAGGTTAATTAAGTCTACTACTAATTTACAACACTAATAACATTACCGTCGCCAAAATACCCCCGCGAATCAAAGCCATACTTCACCATTAACCGTCAAGCCACTAAACCTGTATGGAAATGAACACCCCTGCTGAAGTGTTAGATTTGTTTACGATCATACGACAACGTCTCTCTCTCTCTCTCTGCGTGCACACACGCAAATGGTCCACTTCTGGTGGTTGTGTTTGTCATATTTTGATAGAGTTAGTGTATTAAAAGATGCATTTTTAAATGTAGAATTGGTATTTAATGACCAAAATGTGGTTTTGAGCAGAAAATGCAGTATTTGGCTAATTGTGTGAGGTAGGTGGGTTGCTGTGTTAAGAGTTTTGAAAAAGTAGCTTAAGTATCGGTAAACACTTGTTAGCAATTGAAAAAAAATGTATGGTTTATTGGTGAAGTAGCATTGATCACTTTGAGGGGGGGATACATTTTGTCCCCACCAGGGATAAAAAATAATTCAGCAGAGGCAGGGATATGTAGACCAGACCAGTCCCCCTGAACCCCGGCTGGCTAGCATCCTCCCAGATCCCCGGCTGGCTAGCAGCCCCCCAGAGTCCCGGCTGGCTAGCAGACCCCAGATCCCCAGCTGGCTAGAAGCCTCCCTGAATCCTGGATGGCTAGCAGCCTCCCTGATTCCCGGCTGGCTAGCAGCCTCCCTGAATCCCGGCAGGCTAACCGCCCCCCTGAGCCCCGGCTGACACCCAGCTTCCCTGAATCCTGGCTGGCGTCCAGCCTCCCTGAACTGGCTATGACCATTCCCTCTGAGACTTTGCCGGTCTCTGGAGCCCCTGAGACTGCCCGTGAGACCTCCCCAGTGACTTTGCCCCTGAGACCGGACCTGAAACACCCCTGTGACTTTGCCGGTCTCCGGCGCCCCTGAGACCGCCCCTGTGACTTTGCCGGTCCAGAAGGGATTCGCCTTTGGCGACGGCTGCCCAAGAGCCCTCGACGTCCTGCCCCGCCACCTGAGTGCCCTCGACGTCCAGTTCGGCCGCCTGACTGTGGATTTCCACTGGATGCGGAACGTCTGTGGACCGGCTCCGCTGCGGAATGGCTGCGTGCTCCGCCGTCCGTCAATACCCACCAGGTCCGGATTTTTGCAGCACGGCTGCGGCCGTGACTGACAGCTGTAGTCACGAGGACCCACAATATTTTGCAAATTCACGTAGAATAGAACCACAAAACCATTCACTTTCCATCCAGAGGAGTAGAGGGGAAACAACTCTGTGCTGTGTTTTCAAGGTGTAGTGCAGGGAAATATGATCCGCCGTGAGCACGGTGTATTTTACTTTGAAAATTAACCAGATTTTTATTTTGTTTCTGTCCCGCACTATCTGCCGTGTGCTGAATTGCTGCGGAGCTCTCCGGCGTCCGGCAAAAATAGAAGCTCTGCGTATCTGCTCTGGAGGGCTGCGGACCACCGGCCGCCAGAAGGGTTCTGCCACCGGCCGCCAGAAGGGTTCTGCCTTTGCCGCCGGTCGCCAGAAAGGGTTCTGCCTCCGCCACCAGCCGCCAGAAGGATCTTGCCTTCGCCGCCGACCGCCTGGGTGTTCCCCCTTCACTGCTGCCAGCCGCCCTGCTGGCTAAGCAGTTTTGTCCCGTTCCCTAGTGCCTGCTGCCTCCAAGTCCCTGATCCCCGAGTCCAGTGCCCTGATTCCCGAGTCCAGTTCCCAGTGCCCGATTGCCCATTGGTCCCCCGTGCCCTAGTGCCCTCTGTCCCCAGTTCCTGAGTGCCCTTTCTCCTCATTGACTCTCTGCCTTCCCCGGACTTTCTCCACCCTCCTTGGGTTGTTTTTGGTTTCCTGTACGCTTTTGTTTTTTTTTTACTTTTTTGATTATTTCCCCTTCGGTCCCTCTCTGCCCTCCAGGATTGACTTTTTTTTGGGACGTTTGGGATCCGTCCCTTAAGGAGGGGGTACTGTTGTGGTTGTGGACATTTCTGTTGCCTGTATTGTGATTTCTGTATGTTTCCTGTTTTTGTATATTTACTCTGTATTTTTCTGTTCCCTGTCTTTTGACATTTGGTCTACTTTCCCCCAGACTTCATCAGATGCTGCCAAATGCTCTAGTGATTATCCAACAATTCACTCCAGACACCTCCAGTCCACCCAGATGTTCATTTGCATCTGTGAAAGCGCCACAAGCAAGTTCCTAAGATCAGACTCTTACAACAAAATCTAGCACTGCTACATCTTAAGCTTTTCCTTCAACATGAGTTACTCCTGCTGTGAGATCAAGATGTTACATCCAGCAGCCTGTATCCAAATTCACAGGGAGGCCAATATTTCAGACATCATATGTGCTTCCCACAAGAACATAATTTTTGTGCACACCAATACCTCAAGTAATGTAAATAAGAGGACCTAGGGAATAAGTACAGCTACAGCACTTTATATAATTACTGATCATTGGACATCCATTTGTACAACCAACTGTATGATCATCGCCTACCATTTTCTCCTCAGTGATCTCTTATGTGATGGGCTATTTTAATTTTGGTGTGTCTTGTTGTGGGATATAATGGTTGCATGCATCAGTGACAATGCAAATGTCACAGTCAACAGCGGTCACCATAGAATCCATAGTCTTGACTTCAAGCGTCAACCTCCGGGCCTATAAAACAGGGTATGCTTCGTAGCTACACGCTGACCTCTCCATCAGGATAGAGCCTTAGCCATGCATATCAATGGCACTGTGTACATTAAAATAGACTTGTTTTGGGTGTTGTCTGTGTTTTTGTCTTAAAACTTTGACCCTCTCACAGTGTGTTTTTAGTTAATGAAAGTAAATTGGAACATTTTGGCAAGCATGTCTCTGTGTCTGTGCGATTGTGAGTGTGTGAGTATATGAGGAGAAGGGGGGGGGTGATGGAAACCGGGTGGTTGCTAGGCTACACCCAAGGTTAGCAGTGTTACAGACAATAGTGTTGTGAAATGGTGCTGCGGCTCCTTTAAGAGAGCTCCGTGCATGTGGGTGTGTGTGTGTGGGAAAGGGGGCAGAGGAAAAATCAAGGGGGCAAGCTTCTCCTCACAATCAAGGGGGCAAGCTTCTCCTCACAACTAAGGGGGTAAGCTTCTCCTTGGACCGCGAAGACCCTATGGCGCCATTTTTATGCTACAAAGCCAACACCTCCTGTTAGCATTCCATTGACTGCCATTCATTTTGGCGCCACTTTGACAGCGAATAACTTTACATCTGAAGCGTTTAAAGACACTATTTGTCCATTGTTTATTTCTAAAGAAACACGACAATGTATTAAAGGCTCCATTACCTTGTACCTCACGTTATGGCTCCGTAACAGACGTTTTTATAAAAATAGGCTAATGATTGTGTCATAACCACGCGACTTACTGTCGCATAGTAGAGAAATTACCGTATAGTACAGGAGAAGCGTGCAGGCAGTTTCATCTCACATTAGCTGTTTAAGTGTAATTACTAATGTTAACTAGCATTTTAGTTAGCAATAATTAGCCTGTGCCTATGTTATCTCCTTACATATACCTACGCTCGCCGTCTCTGCAATATTCGGAATGATTGAGATTTCTCTTGGCACAGCTACCAGAAGACTTACAACGTTCAGACACGTTGCTCACGGCACATTTACGTCGTCTCTCTCAGTTGGAGGCTGCGCAGTAATGCTAGCCATCACCGGAAAAGTCCTTCTAATGGCCTTCACTGGTCTCCGTCCAGAGCAACGGGATCTGTTGGTCCATTATATATATGTCTATGCTCACAACACGTACCTCCTATGGTGCCATTTTGATGCTAACAAGCACAAGCACTCACCCCCCGTTAATATCATATTGACTGCCATTTCATTTATTTACTGTAAACAAAAGAAAAATGTGTGAATCGGGCATTATTTGTTACGGGTTGGTGTATTTTCTTATTTTGGTAGTCTGTTTTGGTTCTGTTTCCTGTTTTATTTTGATAGTCTGTGTCCGATCTTGTCTTGTCTAGTTTTACTTTCGGTTTTCCCGCTCTTGTGATTGCCTGATGTTTTCCACCTGTTTCCCAGCCCTTGTGTCACCTGCCTCTCGTTACCCTCTGTATTTAGTCTTTGTGTTCCCCTTGTCCAATGTCAGATCATTGTGTTTCGTTCCCGTCTGTTTGTGTTCTCGTGAGTGTATGTATGTGTCATGTTTTCCGTGTCAGCTTTTCTTTGTTCTACTTTGCTGTGGACTTCCTTGGATTTTTTTGTGTTTTGTTAATTAAAACTTTCATCTTCAACTTCTCCTGCTCTCTGCACTTTGGGTCCGCCTTCCATCCATTTTTCCCTAACCTACATTATTGCACAATTCCTCCAAGTACCTAACTAAAATACTAAAAATCCCTATCCTTACCAGAGTCAATATAGTGTTTAGTAACTCCTAAATAATGTTGATTACTCACTGACGTCCAGTGAACACCGGTTAATGAGCAGCTCATTTCTGCATAAGTCTGTGTTAACACAGCCCATCTCCACTCTTACCCAGCGACAGGGAAACAGGCTGGATAGTCCGGTACACTGTTGTTTCCACAACATCAAAAACACAGCAGTCTCTGAACTCGCGTTGGGAGTTTGGTTGAAGTTGGATGTAGTCCAGTTTTTGTCTAAAACACTTGCAAGCAGGATTGATGGAACAGGTGGCTGGCTAGCATTAGCTTTCCACCTAGCTAGGTTATACTCCAGCCCCCGTTCGTGTTTCACAGCTGAGGATGTCCTCCTGTGATCGCCCACTACTGCCGCTGCAGCTGCTGCTGCCCGCTCCGGCCACCGCTCCTGCCCGCTGGTCAAACTAACCTGTACGGCGGGCCACAGCAACCTCTTATTTCCGAACATTCATCTCTCCCCCGCGCCCCAAGGGCCGGTGGTCTAGTATCACGTTAACTGTACTACTATGCTTAGCTCCGTAGGTGGTAGCTCAAGCTTGACGTGCTTTGTGATATTTTAATTTTTATATATTTTACACAATCAACATGCATATGGCTTTCGACTTGTCTGCTGAGCCGTCCGGGAGTTTTTAAAGTACAGCGCCATTCAGAAGTGTTTTGCTGCTGTCTTTCTCCATGCCGGCAGCCTGCCTGCATTCTGCAGCAGAAGATGTGTTATGAAGAAGTACGGCAGCGCCAAAGGGTCAAAATAGTAGCTGTTAGGCACGATGCAAAGCCGAGTGAAGTGTAAAATAAATTAATCGCATGCCGGCATGCGATTAATGCGATTAAAAAAGAATGAATCTCATCGCGATTAATGCGTTAACACTGACAGCCCTAATTACTAATGTTAACTAGCATTTTAGTTAGCAATAATTAGCCTGTGTTCAGTGTTGCAGTAACGCTCGACGCTCACCGGAAAAGTGCTTCTAATAGACTTCACTGGTCTCTGTCCAGAGCAATGGGATCTGTGGTCCATTCTGTATACAATCTATGGGAAAAATGGAGAAGAAGGAAGCAGACGTGTGAATGCGACCGAAGCAGAGTTGGTGGAATAAGTTTAAGTTTTGTACACAATGTGTGCAGTGTTCGAAATAAACTCCTGACTAAAAGCTAAGCTCATTAATTTGCTCACCAGAAACAGGATTTTAACCCCGACGTCGGCCCTGGAGGTAACAAGTCTCCCCTGGTTTTCTGACTACGGTCGGAAAAGAAGCAATCAGGAAAGTTTAACAATAGGCTATGTGCTTGCCGGTTAGCTTATCTGTGAGTGACTGTGGAAGCTAGCTGCTAAAGCTAACGTGTGTGAGCTTTGTAGCAGCCTCACGTGTGGCTAGGGGCTGGCTGTTAGCTGTTCAAGCTAACGTGTTACTGACAAAGAGACGCTCCAAGGAGCACAGTTGTGAAACTGTGTATGTAGGTGGAAATCTACACTTGATATCCATTAAAAAGTAAAGATGCCACCATGCCTACATTAGCTACAAAAACAAACGTGACCACTGCTGGTGACGCATGAATGGAGGTGTGTATTTACTTGAATAAACCCTTTCTGCATACGTCTGACATCTTGATGTGGCAGTTGAACTGTCTCATCTGTGCACTAAGGCCATGTTTGTGCCCTGTGAGCAAGTATTTTTCAAATAAAGGTCACAAAATCACTGATGTAAAAAGTAGAATCAACAGTGGTAAGATAACCAGTCTCCCTGAATGTCAGACTTTCACCCCTTTAGGCGAACAAAGAGGATAGAGTGCTAAGTGATGTGAAGTTTTATTTTAAATTCAGTTTTGTTCTGTCTTTTGACTTTTCTCAAGACAATGTCTTGTAAATGAATGACTGAAAAATGTCGGAGTATTTTCACTTTCTACTTAACCTAGACTATTACTTGTCAAAAGAGTAGTGCTTTTTTTGGATTGTGGGATTTGCTTGTCCTTTGAATTGGTAGGTTTGAATGTGAATCTTAACATTTTCAGTCAGTAGTAGAATTTAATATAAAACTATATAACAGTAGACATTCTCACACCAGGTAGATTAAATTGGGGGGGTATTGTAGGAAGAAAACAAAATAGTCAACCTTAGCCATGACTGTGGCTATGTTTTGGCCTAACTAAATGGGTCCTAAAGGCCAAATTCAAAAGCAGTCAAACTGCTAACTGTAAGCAATTCACTGCACTTGAAGGTGGTCTTTAAGGCAATTAGCTACTAATGTACTTAAAAACATAATTTCCCCTAGGCGTGAAATGAACTCCATCTCCCAAAAATAGCCAAGGACTGTCAAATGTGAGGGTGCTGTATCTTGGCACTATTTGACCTAGGAACAAATTAAGCCATAACACAGTTGACCAATTCCTTGGCACCAGCCTTCCACTGTCACCTTTGGGTAAGTATAGGACACATGATCTTCATGCCAGGGTGGTGGAGGTAAAGCTGGTGCAGGTCCTCCATCATGTGACAAGCTTGATGCTGCTGACCTCCCCCATGACCTTACGCCACAGTGGATGAAGAGGACATCCAGGGCTGCTTTTTCTCACAGGGAGTGGGAAAAGAATGGGAGAAGTCATTTCCACCGCAGTCCACCCCAGCCAAACCAACAGACACGGACGTCCAGGTACGCTGAGGTTACTTCCCAAGGTATCTGTAGCTCTCTGGGCACCACACCAGACATAGTTATCACAAATGATCCACACTGTGACTAAGGGAGGAAAATAAATGAGTGTAATAAATGCTTCAGGTGAGGAGAAATATTAAGTTAATTATAAAGAATGGCTCAGTTTTTTTATGTTAACAATACTGTTATGTCACATCTGAAGGATAAAATGGAGCAAGGGAGCCTCAAAAATACCTCACAATATAGATGACAGTAGATACTGTTTTTGTTGTTGTCCTTTGAAGCCAGCTGTCTAAAGTCAAGTAGCCAAGACTGGTACCTAGAGTTTATGCTGTGTGTAGCAGGTGTAGTGAAGGCATTACAGGTGGCCATGACATCAACAAGGACTGAAGTAGTGAATTAAAATAACATCTTGCAACAAATATAAAAGTGCATTTTTTTTCTCAACAGTAATATTCAAGATAATAATCTGGCACAGCACTGTCAAAAGCTGTACACAAAGTTTTAGGCCCCCGCAGAGTGTCAAAACTATTAATATGCGCATTGTTTGCAATAGCAGCATGGAGAATTATGATGTAAAATGTAAATATAATTATCATTATTATAATCTCAGTGCGGATGCGTCTGTGCATATTGATTTGCTTCAAATTGTTCGTTGAACATGAATTAAGTACTAACTTTCATTGCCATATAGAATATTATTGTTGTTCGTTATGTAGTTTTGTGCTATATATGTATTAAGACATGCATTTTTGTACTTAAGACTTAGATTTTAAGACCTAATCCTATTTCCAAATATTTTTTCCCTCATTCTATAAGTCCTTTACCGGCATTTACTTTTACTTGCACTGTTTCCTGCAGAATTACAAACACGTTAGAAGAAAGATTCAGAGTGCAGCAGAGTAATACACATAGAACAGGATGGCCAAAAGAAGTTAGAAAAACAGCAGTTACTGATGTTACCTTGTTCTGTTTAGCTAAGAAGGTACTGTAATAACCCTTCTTGAAAAACCAAGAGGTGCCTTTTGCATTTCAAAATCCACGGACTAGCCTGAAGCACACTGCATCTCTGTTTTTGCGTTTCAGCTTTTTTATTTCATTCATGAGCAAGCTGACAAGGGGACTGCCCATTTCTCCGACACTCCATTGTTTTGACCTCTCAATAACCCGAAAAATTCCCTTTGGTCTTACAGCCCACTGGTCCGACATTCCTTTGTTTCGAAAAAATAAACCCTCTGCTCCGACATCCCATTGTTCCGACCATATAGGGTTAGGGTGAAGGTTAGGGTTAGGGATAATTATTCATAATATTTCTTTAGGATTTTGCCTTGTTTAACATGTCGGGAATCCAAAAGTATCCTGTTTGAAACAGCCAAGATGAGGTGTCTTCTCACTGATCAAGTTAGTTTCACATTGGTTATTGCAGGGATATGCTCCATTCCTATTCATTATCATTGCAGGCTATTGGGTACTCGTAGGGGTACAGATCCAATTATTGGCAAATTATCAAAGATGTTTTATCAATATTAATAAAGTTATGAATATGGTTATTAATAACTTTATCAAATCAACAAACAATCAAAACAGGGCACCACCCTGAAACTTCAGGGGCCAATATTGAACTGTGAAATAGTCTCATTAGTGGCGTTCCCTTTAAAATACAGATATTAACTTGGTTAACCTGATTCTGATTCTTTAAAGGAACAGAAGGAAGGGTGAGGTTCGAGCACTGAACTGTGTTCAACCAGCAATTACTACAATAAGTACACAAATAATCACAAACAGCTGCAAATTAAAGTATAGTAGAATTTATTAACTTCAAAATCATCAATGGCCAATCAATAATTCTTCTATCAATTAAAACCAATATACCTTCTTTTTTTTTATCAACAACAAAGCAAAAACAAACCAGCATGTGGGGAGACACTCTCTGTGTCAGGGTGTGTGAGTGAGTGTGTGTGTGTGTGTGTGTGTGTGTGTGTGTGTGTGTGTGTGTGTGTGTGTGTGTGTGTGTGTGTGTGTGTGTGTGTGTGTGTGTGAGTGTATGTAAATAGCAGCTAACACAAAGCTAGTCTTTGTGTTAGCTGCACAAAAGCTAGTTACCCCCCAAGAGGGCGGCAGAGGGCTGCGTTGCAGGCTTCACGTGGCAAGGCTAGCCAGTTAGCTCTCAAACTAACGTGTTGCACACAAAGGGACACACAGGAGCGCAGTTGTCAAGCAGTGTACGTTCTGTAGCTACGTGACTAGCTAGCTGTTGGCCAGCTGTTCACCTTAGCGCGTGTGTGTAGCTAGCTGTGTGTTCATATATGGGTATGTGAGAGAAAGGTTAGAGAAAGAGGAAAGAAAGATATATATATATTTAGATCTTAATTATAACCACTCCAGTGTACAGTACCTAAAACTCCTCAGCAGTGGGAGAAGTAGAAAGTAGCATTTACAGCCTGAACAAGCCACATATTCAACACAACATATCAACAGTATCGTGATCAAAGATACATTCACAGCAAAATAATGGGACACAGCGGTCACCATCAAATTAATAAATCAAGCATGCAGCAATAGCACAAGTATTAATCTAAAATCACACTAATGTCGCAACAAGTGGCAGCATTAGCCTTACTGACGTTAATAAAACACACTATTCCTCTGCCCAGAAACTTAAGCCTTCTTACTGTGTGTTCAGTCCGTTTGTTTCTGTCCATCGATTTTCCACAGAAATAAAACGGAATGGATCTGTGTGCTCGTCAGCAGTCACGGAAGAACTTTCCCTCCAAAAATGGCAGGAAAGGAACAGTTTAGTCGACTTGAGAAGAAAAACGTTGTTTCCTTCTCCTGCAGATATGAAAACACTGGCGCGTGGTTTCATAGGATCCACGGTGCTCCCAGCACCGAAATTAAATCCACTTTGTTTAAAAAATGGAAGTTTTAGCACAAACTTGGGCGCTGACCTGTTACAACCAGAGTTGAGATGGAAAGCATTCGTTTCTGTGTGTCAACCTGTAGTGACCAAAGTCACAGGGCAAAGACAAGAAGTGGGGGGTGACGTGAAATTGTATAGCTCAGGCCACCATGCTGTGTTTATGGTACCTCTGAACCAATGGGAGAATTGTTGCTGTTCTTAGGCCCTCCAACAGTCTGCCATTTTCTCCTCATGTTTGAACGTACATTCTCCATTTTGGAAAATTCCTTTGTCTTAGGAGTCTGGGGTTCCAGGCTGGTGACTTCCCTACAGGCCGCTCTCTGGCCTAAAGGGAAGCTTCAGGCCTTTGAAATTTCTCTGTCTCACAGACTAGTATCGCCAAAACTGTTAGGTTCCAACAAGGCTTATGGAAATATAAATACATATCCAAGCCAAAACTAACTTTACCCTGTTGGACTTTGGACTTAGCGTACATTTTTATTTTTATTTTATTTTAATCACAGTAATTTTGCTTGTTATTTTTTATTCAGATTTTAGATTATGGACAAAAGCCTATATGGTCGGAACAATGGGATGTCGGAGCAGAGGGTTTATTTTTTTTTCGAAACAAAGGGACGTCAGACTAGTGGGCTGTAGGACCAAAGGGAATTTTTTGGGTTATTGGGAGGTCGGAACAATGGAGCGTCGGAGAAATGACAAGGAACCAGCTGACAAAGCATTACAAGTCAAATAGCCTTGATGGAATTATTTTTGTGTCTTTAATACCAAGCAAAACTTCTCAAGTATCAAACAAAAAACACTAACTCAAGCAAAAAAATTGTCACCTCAAAGGTAAAACTTAAAACTTGCAAATAAAACATTTGTGTAGTCGTAAACTATTGCTCTTTTATTCGTTTGATAAGATGACCTTTTGTTTACAGTTCCCTCTGCTTCTTTCTCAATGATCAGTCTTTTGCTCTCTCCAACACGTTTGCAGTTTTGCTCCCAGCTTTCTCGTTTGCGCTTCCCAAGTCTTTGCTTGCGATTCTGACACAAACATATCGCGTGGGCGGGTCTTACAGGGGTGCATCCCCATTGGCTAATTAGTTTTTGAGTGACAGCTCAGCTCAGTGCCTGCCTGCCCCCTGACGTTTCAGTGCAGCCAATGTTAGACACACAAACCACTCCACAGCTGATTCCTACAAGATTAATAAAGTGTAAGTATTGATCATACATATTGTCTGTGATCTACGTTAAAAACATGGTTACTAGACGTTTGTTGTTTCAAGTTACTAGCTAGCTAGTAAAGCTGTTTAAGTTAGCAATTAACGTTAGCTAACTGCTAACGTTATCTAAAACTTGTAGCTACGTTATTGAGCTAGCTAATTTGCCATGGGAATCATAGACTGTATATAAGATATAGCTAGGCTTAGTGAGGCCTTACTCAATGGAGCTGTATTAATGATCATCTTCTCTCTGTAGAGCAAGTAAACATTGTGGGACGTGCAGGACCCGAGCAGAGCTACGATGATGTCCCAGGTAACGTTAGCTAGGTCAGTAACGTAGCTATATGGTCTATTATGACAAATTATTATCCAGCTAACTACAAATTGGTGTGGTTGCTATTGGTCTGATAATACACAATGCTAGGGTATTGGTTAAGTTGTACAATGTAGAAGCTGTGGATATAATGTATTATATCTAGAGATTTACACATACATTAGAAAATGTTCCATCTGTACACACTGTTTCTTTTATTGCACTGCTGCAAGATGGCAGATAACTGACATATTTTTTGTATATTTTTATTTTAACGCTGTAAATTTCAACAATATTTAGAATTAATGCATATTGTTACTACTGTCCAAACTACAGTATGTAATTTAACTAACAGGCCCTTGACAAATACTTTGCTTAGTCATCATTATTGTTTTTTAGTGATGTGCATGGCTGATGGAGCTCGGGTCCTGGGGGGTGCCCTGGACCACCTTGGCAGATTACCCAGCAAGGGAAAAGCAGAAGGATCATTTGAGTAAGTTCAACATGAAGCCATATTGTACTTTACACATGTAGTCAACATGGAGGTAGGAATCTAGAAAGTGTGATCAATAATATTCCAGAAATAAGTGTTCCAGTAGTGATTATGAAAGTTAGAAAAGTGTTCCTAGAGTGCAAAGGCTTTATTAAAATTATTTATTATCGAGGTCAATTCAAACACTTGTTATCATCTAATAAGGTACTTCAAGCTTTACAATAAGAAGTCAAGGAAGTGAAAGACTACAGCCACATCCCAGCCCTGTAAAGAGCTGTCCTGCAGAAAAGGCTGTTGTCCAGACTGGAGTGGTGAGCCATCAGTGAGCTCAGGAGACCAGATGATCCCAGGCATCCAGGAGTTGTGTGTGATATTCCTGCACCACCCTCAGAAGTGTTGTTGTAGACACATGTCAGCTGAGAAATACAGCTTGCCTTAGGTGAAACTGAATATGTGAAATATATACATAACCCAATTACTCAGTATGTTTGTGTATTGTTGGTGATGAAAAACTGACCTGTGATGTACTGCAAATAATGAGTTCCAGCTTCTTCTACCACCGAGGCCCCAGCTAAATATTTTCAAATATCCATCGTGTATGTAAAGTTTTATATTGGACTAAAAATAAAGCATTATAATAGTCTCAACCTTATTTCCTGCATCATATAATGAACCAAACAGACAAGGGTGAATGTAAAAAAGTGTTTTAATATATTATGTGCATTTTAAAATATTACAGTAAAACAATGTAAACACAAATAACAGGACAGTATACTGTAGTAGGATATGTTGACATACAATGGGCTTAGAAACTACAAGTACACATGAAAATAAACTTAAGAAAAAGGTGTTAATTGAGTATCTCAGTAAAATATGATCAGTACATACTCTGGGTCTACCCTGGCTGTTTGAAGCCTTAGCACACATAGTGTTTCCTCCACAGAGAGACTGAAGGCTCCTCTCCCTCTGCTGCTACCATGTCCTCATGGTTGGACTGCCTGCTGCCTGATGTGAGCTGTAATAGAAAATTATAACAAAGTTCCTTAGACAAATCAAATGGTAACAAAGTTCTTATTGATAACAGGCTTCCAAGGTTGGGTAATTTACAATTAAAATAACTTGCTAAGTAGCCATTACCATTAAAGTGTAGGCTTTAAAAACACTATGAACACTTTCCTTCTGCTGACCTGCTTGCACATGCAGAATACATGTAATTAGAGTTAGGATAGCCAGTCTTTATCATAACTAGGAAAGTACAGATGAACATTCTGTCATTCTTGTTCTGGTCTTGAGATGTCATCCTCTATGCTATAATAATGCACATAACTATAAAGATGAACCAGTTAAGCAGTGCTAACACTGCATATGTACTGTATGTGTCAACCTCTAGATATAATACATTATATCCACAGCTTCTACATTGTACAACTTAACCAATACCCTAGCATTGTGTATTATCAGACCAATAGCAACCACACCAATTTGTAGTTGGTTGGATAATAATTTGTCATAATAGACCATATAGCTACGTTACTGACCTAGCTAACGTTACCTGGGACAGCATCGTAGCTTTGCTAGGGTCCTGCACGTCCCACAATGTTTACTTGCTCTACAGAGAGAAGACGATCATTAATACAGCTCCACTGAGTAAGGCCTCACTAAGCCTAGCTATATCTTATATACAGTCTATGATTCCCATGGCAAACTAGGTAGCTCAATAACATAGCTACAAGTTTTAGATAACGTTAGCAGTTAGCTAACGTTAAATGCTAACTTAAACAGCTTTACTAGCTAGCTAGTAACTTGAAACAACAAACGTCTAGTAAACATGTTTTTAACGTAGATCACAGGCAATATATATGATCAATACTTACACTTTATTAATCTTGTAGGAATCAGCTGTGGAGTGGTTTGTGTGTCTAAGTTGGCTGCACTGAAACGTCAGGGGGCAGGCAGGCACTGAGCTGAGCTGTCACTCAAAAACTAATTAGCCAATGGGGATGCACCCCTGTAAGACCCGCCCACACAAGATGTTTGTGTCAGAATTGCAAGCAAAGACTTGGGAAGCGCAAACGAGAAAGCTGGGAGCAAAACTGCAAACGTGTTGGAGAGAGCAAAAGACTGATCATTGAGAAAGAAAAAGAGGGAACTGTAAACAAAAGGACATAATATCAAACAAATAAAAGACCAATAGTTTACGACCACACAAATGTTTTGTTTGCAAGATTTAAGTTTTACCTTTGAGGTGACAATTTTTTTGCTTGAGTTTGTGTTTTTTGTTTGATACTTGAGAAGTTTTGCTTGGTATTAAAGACACAAAAATAATTCCATAAAAGTTCAAGAGCTCATGTGCATCTTGGATGTCCCGGCCATGGCTTATTAGCATGTCAACAGTCCTCTTCAAGGCTGCTCCAACACCATCTGGTGCTCCTTTGCCATGGCTGGCCTCAAAAAAAGTCCATGTCCCTGCCTTAATGCTTCTTTTCTCCAGCTCAGTGCTAAAAAGGAAAAAAATGCCCTTCTGCTTGTACTGGGTACAAGGCCCATCACTACAAAAGTGTATCACAGAAACCTCTGGGTGTGTTGCCTGTATATAATCCAATACAGGGTTCAGATGCTCCCAAATAGCTGCTGGGCTTTTGTGCTTTGATGGAGATATTGTGCTGAAGCAGGTCGGTTCTTGGCTACCGCCTACACAAAGAATCCCTGTATGTAGTGTCGCCTGTTGATGTGATGATCCAAAGTGCACTGCTTGGGTTTCAGAACTGTACTTGCAGGTGAAGTTCTCGGAAAAATCTATGTGAATTAACATTCATCAGTGGCCATGCTCTTTCTCAGCTCACGGTAATAGGCATATTGTTGCCTAATATTGAATGAATGCTTCTTGAACTTGTTCAGGTGTGTGTGGAACTGCTCAGCAAGTTGCTCCTGGGTTCCCTCAACAATTTGTTTAACAGATATCTTTACTTTTGGCCACTCCTGATCATCCATTTTTGCCTCTGCCATACTGGAGAGGGGAACTGTTTTATCTTTACAGTTCTCACACTCCCCATACATACAATCCTTGCGAGTGGTATCACAGGACTGAGGTCTCGATCAACTTCAGCTGATTAAGCTGTTCTGCTAGAAAGCTTACATTTTCATGCAGTTTGCACTGGCATGTCTCACGTTCAGGCAAAGAGGGGTGCACAACCCAAAAGGGACGTAGGCGGCAAAATGAAGAGTATGAGATCCTCACATTATTCTCTGCTAGAAATTTTCTGTGGAGGTTTCTCATTGTGTCTACAAGAAACCTTTTTTGCATCTTTACTTTGTTTCTAGTAATGGTTTGTTTTCTTCCTGTAGTTATCGTACTGACATCATCTCTGTTAAAGAAGCTCTTTATGTTCTTCTGAATAGATGTATCTGCAATCCTGTTGACAGTCTTTCTGGTAAAACTGGTCAAGCTTTTGCTCTTCAAAAGGTTTCTGCGTTTCTTTGAAAACCCCAACGCCTGTTCTGACCATCTTTGCAGCCTATACTTTTTGACAATCTTTCCCACAGTAACCTTGGCTAAGATTTGCTTATCTCTTTCATTTCTGGCATTCTGGTATTTTCTCTTGATGTCAGAAATGAGTGCTTCATGAAGTAGTAATGTTTTTCTGATTCTGCTGTTCACAGGACAGTTCTTCACCAGTTCACGGACTTTGGATCTTGGAGATTCATTTTGTTTTGCTGATCGCTGGAGCCTCTTTTTGTACTTTTCTTTAAGTTTCCTCTCCTTTGTGAGTGCATGTTGGAGTTGTGCTATCTCTTTGTGCAGTTTGTATCTTGCTCTTTGGGATTGTTTATTTCCCTCCAAATGTTGCCTGAAACAAAAATGTATATTATATTATAAATAAATAATAAATAAATGTATTCTCTATTATTAAATTAAATTATTAAAATAAATAATTACCAAAACTGCAGCCAACATTTAAAATCTCACATGGACAAACCCCTATATACACTTACAGATACAGTATACACTTACTCTCTCTAACACACACACTGTCAGGGTTTTGGTATTTTGTTCTGTTTTACTGTGGTAGTCTTGTTTTTCTGTTATGTTCTGTTTCCTGTTTTATTTTGTAGTCTGTCTGGTCTCCCTTGTCTTGTCCAGCTTCTTCCTGTCTTTGTTTGTTTCCCGCCTTTTTTGATTGCTCTGCCCCACCCTGATTTGGTTCACTTGTTGTATCACCTGTCTTGTGTTAGTGCTCGTTACCTGTTGTATTTAGTTTCCCTCTGTTTCCCTTGTTGGATTCTTGTTCTTCTGTTAATGTGTATTTCTGTTTGTGTGGTTCATGCTGTGTTGTGTACTGCCTGTAGTGGTTTTCCTAGTTGGATTAAATCTGTTTGAACTGCATTTGGGTCCTACCCTTCACTTCAACCTGACACACACTAACTTACACTTAACTTCATCTAATCTAAATTAACTCCTTACATCTGACCTCGAGGACCCAGCTCTAGGTTGCTCTGCATTTTGATGATCCAGACTTTGTCGAGGGGTGTCGCTATTCCTCAAAGCTTCCCTCTTCTGTCTTTTTTTAGCATCCCCCCACATCTTTCGCTTATGTCGTTTAGCTCTGTCACCCAGATTGCTTATATTTTTTTCTCTTTCCCTACCTCTGTGTTCCTTTTCCACCTTTCACGCTCACTCCTGAGATATGTTTCCCTTCTCTCTACGTCTGCATCCCTTCTTGCTGTACTGTCTTTGCCTCTCTGCTCCTGTTTTGGCATTGGGATGTCTGAAAATATTGAACATAAAATACCATAAAATATTATTTCTGACAGCTCACATCACAATACAACAAGTGTACAATTGAGTAATCTACTAAGAAGTGTCAAACATTCAACCCTGTCACTACGATTCAACCCTGTTATAATAAAAAATGTGACAGGGTTGAATGTGACGGGGTTGAAGTTTTTGGCTAACAGTAGCTAAAACAGTTAGCTTAGCTAAGACAGTAGCACCACATGGCATTTAGGATATCATAAAATGTTAATGTTTTGCAAAACTATTATTTAATTCTTCTTAAACCGTTGTTTAGTATCATTTAGTCATACAACAGAGTTGAAATGTTGAGCCTGACAATCTTAATCTGACAGTGAAAAACATGAAATATAGGTAAGAAAAGATACTGACACTTGCCTTTCTTTGCAGCATGTTCTTCAAGAGACTTGTGTGATGTCACTTCATGGATGTGATGCCACAGGGATTGATCCATTATTTTTATAGGGGGTAAATAGTATGGCGTGACGGGGTTGAAAACAAACTGGAGAACGTGTATAAATATTGCAATTTCATATAACATTAATGCGTGTGTGTGTGTGTGTATATATATATATATATATATATATATATATATATATATATATATATATATATATATATATATATATATATATATATAAATAAATAAATAAATAAATAAAAGTAAAGTAGACCAACATATGATTATATTAGCAGCAACATTTTGGTATTAATTGCACTTTTTATTTGTTTGATATTCCATGAAAATGTAATGATGGTTAGTGAGGACATGCAAACATGCTTGTTGTCTACTACTTAGGCAACCCATTATCTTTAAATTAAAATTTTAAAAAAGCAATTATGTTGCATTATAATGCAAAGGCACCTGGTTCTATTAATTGACAGTGTTAAAAAGCATTTTGTGATTTCCTTCAATTGAAAATCTTTTAAGTAAGTTTGGGGGACTTGAAGGGCACCTAATTCAGAGAATCACCCCTATACACTCCGTTGCAGTCTCCAGCTGCACAGCTGTACAGAGTGCAGAATGCTATGTGGAGTAGCCAGACCCTCTCCAGCGTGCTTTGGAGGGTATGGCAAAGCAAGACTAGTGCCTGCCTAACGTATTGCATGGCTGGGCGCCCATTAGAAAACAAAATACAAAATGTTCATAGTGCATAAATTAATTTGTGGTAATATTAAAATGCTTAAAACACCAACCTCATTCTGGGGGGGGTCACGACTCGAAAAGGTTGAGAACCAATGCTGTAGCCTACAGTATGTCAGGGATGAGTGTGCTGGTTTTACAGTAATTTCACACCTGTAGACCAACAGACCAGGTGGCAAACTAAAGCTGTCTACAGGTGATGGGAACTGTGTGTGTGTGTGTGTGTGTGTGTGTGTGTGTGTGTGTGTGTCTGTGTGTTTGACAGAGTGCGTTCTTGACAGCCAAACTAACAAAGACAAGCAAAATTCTAAGCAGTTTTTTGGTTTCTTTTTCTATCCAAGATGTTCCTGGAGCTGTCTCACCCCTGTCTCCAATTTCATTTATTTTCTAGCGGTGAGCAGATTTTCCATCAGCTCTGCTTTCACTCCTTGTACAAAGCTAGGATAAAGACGTCATGAATTGACGTCAGTATTGAACTGAGGTACAAACTTTTTACAAAATTAATATTGACTGTCAAAAATGAAGTAAAAGATGGGGAGAAAAGGTAAGAGAATGAACAATATGGGGGGGTCAAGAGACAGATGTGGATGGATTAATAGGTTTAGTGAAAGAAGAGAGAGAGGATTGTCAGTAATGGAAGAGGTTGATACCAGCAGAGAAGGTGTCTGTACTCTCTGCCTGAGAGAGTAATCAATTTCAGGCTCCCAGGCTCTTTTGTTGCTCCTCAGACTGGATGACTGGCAGTGAAATAACTCCATAGTGCTGAGAGAAACAGATTAGATAGGGAAAGAAAGAGAGAGGAGCAAAAGTACTGTAAATAAATACCAGAAAGAAAAAAAGATGGACTGAAAGAAAAGTGTAAGAAAAAAAAAATAGACACAGTAATGGAAATATTAGGTGCAGGTAGACATCTTATTTATAAAGTTAAGGTGCAAGAGAGAAAGGAAAAAAAACAGGTTAAATGAGAGACAGAAAGTGTTTCAGTACAGAGAGTTGCCTGTTATAGCATTTCAAAATCAATTAATAACCACTCTCATTAGCACACAGAACTAATGTCTGCCAACAAGTCACATTTGGCAGAGATTCTTCCTTTCTTTATGATATAAAAACAGATTGTTTCATAGCAGAACGCTTCCTCTGCACATGATTTAAACCTCATTTCACAGCGTGTTGGCAGTTATTGCCTTTTGGGACAATGCCAAGGGAAAGGAGGGAGGACATCAAAAAGGATCTTTGTGATAGGAAACATTGGTTTCATGGAATATGTAGTCAAATTCATTTTATACACCTGCATATCCTGTTAAAGCTGCAGGGTGTAAAATAAAAAAGCCAGAATTTGAAGTAGAGTGAGACCTCTTCCTGCAGCACTCCCTCTCTGTCCAGCCCCTCCCATCAGTTGAGCAAAGCCTCTTTTAGGCCCTGTCCACACAAACACAGGTATTTCAAAACCGCCGCTTTTTTTACACGGTTGGGTCGTTTGTCCACAATCAAACGCAGGTCACTGAAACTGAATCTTTTTGAAAATTCTTGGCTTGTGACGTCAGATTGTGCGCCACTATCACCTTTGTTTACATGAGACGAATCTCTGCAATGGCGGACGTAGCTAAGATATTGCTGCTAAAAACTGTGCTAACAGGGCTCATTACATATATACAGATACATGCACACAGTTCTCCCTTTATATTGTGGAACAGAGGTGTCAGAATGCAATACTCCGCAAGTCACTGCTTATGACTACACTCCACAACACAGAACTCGCCGCCATCGTCGCCGGTTTTGGACAACACGGACAAGACCCGGTCAGACCTCTAGGGGAACTTATTTACTGACGCAAAAAGTCATATTTAGTCGCGCTAATTGACATACGGCACAAAAACGGGAAAGTTAGGTAGGAAAAGATCGTGGATGGGATTACAAAATACTACCATTGTTCAAAACAACAATGATAGACAGATGGTTCATCCAATCACCTGCCAGGTATTTTTTTTTTTAAAGTGCCTGCTCTTTTCCAAACAATTTCCAATGACTGCTGTGTCAACAAACCATCTGGCATATCAGGTTTCATAAGTACACCTTACAAATAGAATATGAAAGTAGCAGTTACTAAAAAACCTGCCTAATTAATCCTAAATAACAATTTGGAGTTTATCACAATGTGCTGATTGAAAAACCTCTTTCACTGACAAGTATGTGTATAGCATGTATAGTTGACAAATGCAGCTAATGCAATGTACTGTAAGTGGCCCTCTACGTAACACCTAGCTGGAATCCTAATTAACTGCAGTTGTCAGCGACTAAGTGCTCTGTCAATCAGCACTGTATACATACTGCTCACCTGTCTTCAAGCTGGGAAAGATTCTAATAGAACTATAAAAATAAAAACCCTCACAAAAGACCAAATTAAAACACTTTAATTGAAACATGCATCCTTCAAGAATTCTGTTCAAAAAGAAGAAAGGTCTTATTATTTGGCTTAGGGATTGTTCTTTATTTATTTCAGGGGCCACCAGAGGAGTTTTGGGATCTTTTAATCAAAAAAGACCTGACAAAGACCTGACATTCCCTTCACCAGCAATACCTGGTCATTTTGGATGACCCTCCAAAATGATATGGAAAAAAAAGTTTGACCCTCCCCAACAACGTATTGATGCATTCTGTACTGGTTTGCACTTGGCAAAGATATACATATGGACATTGTTTTTTTTACAGCCATGACTTGTGTGATTAAACCTCTGCATTCTCATCTTACGCATCCCACTCCTCTGTTATGGTGTGGTGGCCATTTCAGTAGATTTACTCACTAACATTGTTGTGGAAACACCATAAGCATGGAAACTAAATGCACACTTCCTGCATTACTGTATTACTTCAAATACTAAGTTACTCATCTAGTAAACTTAGTATTCACATGAAATAAAACATTGAGACCATTCAACAAAGGACACTGGGAAATAACAAATTCAACACTGGTTGCTATGGACTCGTCACTAGGCTTCCTCAGTCATTGTATATTTTAGCACAGGTAAACTTGCCGAAGCTGAACATTATCCAGAACTCCATTTCTCAGACGTGTCAATTTGGGGGCTTGCATGCTACCACTCCTTCCTTCTCAAATGTCGTTGTCGTTTGCACAATTTCACAAATAATCACCGGGATATTTGATTCCGGTATGGCTGCAGCCTGGAGACCTCCCGTCTCATGCATGCCCTCCCGGCTGGTGCTGTCCACGAGCTTCGACTTTTCAAAATAAAAGCTTGCGTCTGGTATGTTTTTCGTACAGTGTTTTGGATGTTTTTGAACTAAACAGTACGGCAATCATGCTAATGAATAAAATTATTTTTTTAGCAGATGTCTTAGTTACAACACGATGGAGCTAGCAAAGCAGTTTTGTGCGAGCAGGATTTATTCAGTTTGGGAAATCCCACAGTCTCTAAAGCTACAGCTCAAATTGTCTGGTTGACTAAACAGGGAGGGACCCATCTGCTAGCGATAGGGGCAGAGACTGAGAGAGCTATATGGAGTTACATGGATAAATATGCACCAAACAAGCCACTTTGAAATTTTGCTCTTCTCATGAATACAAAAGTTGGGTGACCCTCCCCCCTAGACAAAAAAAAATTGGATGACCCTCCCATCAACAAAGAATAAAAAGACATGACCCTCCCCTATTTTCCTCCGGCGGTCCATTCCATAAATACCGAATGGTCCCTTAAAACTTTTTTGTGTGCTCCATCAGTTTTGCTTGTAGTTAACTTAACCAGACTACTTTGCTGTAGCTCACTTTCAGTAATAGCTACACTTTTCTTTTCCATCAATGTGATAATTACAAAAGGAAGTGGAATTACATGTAGTGGAGAACATTTCATTTAAAGCTGAAGATATCACATAGCATTCAAATTGGTCCTGTTCAGTCTCACTTTAGTTGCTGATTAAATCCTCAACAGCTTTTCAAATATAAAAACAGGACAGAGTGGCGTTTCTCTCTAACAAACCATCGTTGGCTGAGCGTACAGCCACCTATCATGCTCACAGGAAGATGGACCCACAAATGCACAACTCACAAGTGATTTAAACCAGCCAGGTTTGAAACAAGCAGAAAACTCATAGGCAGTGGTATCCAGAACAAAAGGCAGTCAGGGTAATCCAGAAAACAGGCAGAGGTCAAAAACACGGGAAGACAGGAAAACAAGAATTACTAGGAACTGGGAATAACGCTCCGCCACAACCATAACCGCTGCCACAAAGGAACAAGGCGATCTCGCAATGAGGTAAGTTACAGGGAGGGTTAAATACACAAGGACAGGGGAGATAACAAGACACAGGTGAAACACTTGGACCTTTTTCACAGCAGACATTGGGCATTTCTCAATCTGTGTTCTTCTATTGACTTGTGTTCTTGTGTCCCTGTGAAACGTCATCTCGTGTTGCCAAAGTACTGTCCCAATACACAAGTTCGCATTTCACCAAGAACAGTTAAGATTCCCGGAAATGTTCTTGACATGCCCATTTTACCGAGGATGCATTGGTTGGTAACTTGTATGAACTTCGCAGCACCCGTATCCTAACATTCATTTCGGCATTCAATGATGGTTGGGTTTCCGGTACATAGACAGACCAAAAACGGGACAATTTTAACAATTTTCGCCATCTTATTCATCACTAAATTCACTTCTGATAACGTTTTAGGCGAGAAATTAACCGTTTTAGATTTTGAATATAGGCAGTCTTGCGAAAATCTTTGCCGAGTTGACAATTTGCTCGATGTTTTCGGAGTTGAGGAGCTCCATGAAGTGAGGCGACAGCCAGCTTGCGTCTGCCCCGGCCGCTAGCTCGTCGCTCGGACAGTCACGCTCAGAGACCACGCTGTAAGCCGGAGGTCTTTTAGACCGGTCCCGTAAATAAGAGGCTTTTATTTCGCCGTTGACTGATCGTTTGTCACACACACCGCAGCTTCACACACAGTGCAGCAGGCAGAGGCGGGGGAGAGAGATATACCCGTTTCTTTTCGGGAGACTTGTTTAAATTATGCCATAGGCTATACATTAGATTTAGTATTTAGTTCATATTTTTTTGGTGTATTTGTTTTCTGATTTATTAGAAGTTGCATTTCAGTCTGTATGATAAATGAACAGTTGTACATAAAGTGGTAACATGCTATGACATGTTATGTAGACTAAAGGGGAGACACCAACCTTTATAATTTGAATTGCTAATTTCCATCTGTTGTCCCTGGGCATATACAGTGCAATACAATAATATAGAAATGATAATTCCACATAACACTAATAGGAACACATAGGACACACCAGTGCATATGCCTACTTACAGTGAGGAAAATAAGTATTTGAACACCCTGCTATTTTGCAAGTTCTCCCACTTGGAAATCATGGAGGGGTCTGAAATTGTCATCGTAGGTGCATGTCCACTGTGAGAGACATAATCTAAAAACAAAAATCCAGAAATCACAATGTATGATTTTTTAACTATTTATTTGTATGATACAACTGCAAATAAGTATTTGAACACCTGTCTATCAGCTAGAATTCTGACCCTCAAAGGGCTGTTAGTCTGCCTTTAAAATGTCCACCTCCACTCCATTTATTATCCTAAATTAGATGCACCTGTTTGAGGTTGTTAGCTGCATAAAGACACCTGTCCACCCCATACAATCAGTAAGAATCCAACTACTAACATGGCCAAGACCAAAGAGCTGTCCAAAGACACTAGAGTCAAAATTGTACACCTCCACAAGGCTGGAAAGGGCTAAGGGGAAATTGCCAAGCAGCTTGGTGAAAAAAGGTCCACTGTTGGAGCAATCATTAGAAAATGGAAGAAGCTAAACATGACTGTCAATCTCCCTCAGACTGGGGCTCCATGCAAGATCTCACCTCGTGGGGTCTCAATGATCCTAAGAAAGGTGAGAAATCAGCCCAGGACTACACGGGAGGAGCTGGTCAATGACCTGAAAAGAGCTGGGACCACCGTTTCCAAGGTTACTGTTGGTAATACACTAAGACGTCATGGTTTGAAATCATGCATGGCACGGAAGGTTCCCCTGCTTAAACCAACACATGTCAAGGCCTGTCTTAAGTTTGCCAATGAGCATTTGGATGATCCAGAGGAGTCATGGGAGAATGTCATGTGGTCAGATGAGACCAAAATAGAACTTTTTGGTCATAATTCCACTAACCGTGTTTGGAGGAAGAAGAATGATGAGTACCATCCCAAGAACACCATCCCTACTGTGAAGCATGGGGGTGGTAGCATCATGCTTTGGGGGTGTTTTTCTGCACATGGGACAGGGCGACTGCACTGTATTAAGGAGAGAATGACCGGGGCCATGTATTGCGAGATTTTGGGGAACAACCTCCTTCCCTCAGTTAGAGCATTGAAGATGGGTCGAGGCTGGGTCTTCCAACATGACAATGACCCGAAGCACACAGCCAGGATAACCAAGGAGTGGCTCTGTAAGAAGCATATCAAGGTTCTGGCGTGGCCTAGCCAGTCTCCAGACCTAAACCCAATAGAGAATCTTTGGAGGTAGCTCAAACTCTGTGTTTCTCAGCAACAGCCCAGAAACCTGACTGATCTAGAGAAGATCTGTGTGGAGGAGTGGGCCAAACTCCCTCCTGCAGTGTTTGCAAACTGGTGAAAAACTACAGGAAACGTTTGACCTCTGTAATTGCAAACAAAGGCTACTGTACCAAATATTAACATTGATTTTCTCAGGTGTTCAAATACTTATTTGCAGCTGTATCATACAAATAAATAGTTAAAAAAAAATCATACATTGTGATTTCTGGATTTTTGTTTTTAGATTATGTCTCTCACAGTGGACATGCACCTACGATGACAATTTCCGACCCCTCCATGATTTCCAAGTGGGAGAACCTGCAAAATAGCATGGTGTTCAAATACTTATTTTCCTCACTGTATTTTTTAATTTAAACTGACTTACACTCATACACTAATAATAGTAGGGATCGCGTTCCACTCTTTTGAATAAGTAATGGGTGTTTGAGCTAAACCACAAACAATAAAATTAAAGCTCAATAAGTTTTATTTTTCTTTTCTTTTTTAGTTGTAGGATGATGAGTTTTTCTTGTCCGGAGCTTGTTGTAAAGTGGTTATATTGTTGCGCTTTTTATTTCTAGCTGTTATTTTGGAGCACTGCAGGTAGCCTCTGTGTTGTGCAATAACAGGAAGAACGCATCGTCTCAAACGGTTAACAGCGTTTTCTGTGCTTGTGAACTTGCGGGTTCATTCTTCCAAGAACAACCAGCAAGAACATTCTCCCCAAGAACACAAGTCCGTTCTTTGCATTCTTGAGATTGAGAAACACCCATTTTGACTTATCATAGTAGGAAAAGCACAGCTGAAATTGATAACCTTAACAATGGCTCAATTCCATCAAGTGTCCCAGTAAGCTATTTCAGTGAGTCCGCATGCACAATACCAGGGTCTCTCCTAAGTGGAATGCAGCCATCATTAATGGTTTTGAATACACCTGTGCTTTTCCTACTATGACATGTCAACATGTCTGCCGTGAAAAAGGTCTATTTGGACAGGGGAAGGTGATCACACATGGCAGGAAGGCAAAGACCAGGGAGTAAAAGTGGTAAAAACCAAACCGAAAACAGAAACATAAAACATGAACTTGACACTGGAGCAAGCCATGACACCACCAGTTTAAAATTCACATTCATCAGATAAAAGCAACTAGTTTCATTTTGTATTATGCCTAACTCATGAAATACATTTCGAGACTGCTTAAAACACCTACAAATTGTAAGCCTGCTAACAGCATTGATCCCGCCCTTGATTTTCTAACGGGGCATTGTGGGCAGGGAGCTTGTAGTCAGGGGGACATTCTGACTCTGGCTTAAACCCCACAGAATAGGCCCGTTCGAGATGAGCCAGGTCTGTGCAGAATTGTGACCGACTTGATCCGGACTTGCTCTGACGTCATGCACACGTGGGCAACGATAACCTCACGAGATCAAGACGGCCGCAGTTCTGAGATGCAGGCAGCGCAGTTGCTTTTCACCAACTGCAAGACCCAGGCGGACCCAGGTCATGCTGGGAAACTCCGGTCTCTCAGCTGATCTAACAACTGATTGGTTCAGAATCGACTCAACATGATGACGTTTTATATAAACTTTTTATTGATTTTGAATTGGAAGGATTTGAACTGCTATTTGTGTGATTTAAAGGCTTATTCTGTACAAACCACATGCTGTGTGGCTGGTAGGCTGTGATTACGGATCATGTACAGTGTGTTGTTAATTAAAATCAGCAACAGATCGCATGTAGAGCATTTTGAGAGCTACTCTGTCATAATTAACAACTGGAGACTGGGTAAAAGTTGATATATGGGTCTGATAACATTTTATTAAATCAAAATCGCACCACAGTGTTTCTGTGACTTCCTGTTCAGCCTGAAGGCTGCTGGAATCGGCTGAAAACTGTCCGACTTGAAAGTGGATTTTTGTCACCGCCCCCTGCTGCTGCTGCCTGCTCTCACCCACTTTACAGGCGAGGCATTGTTCATCTTGTTTTTTGCTGCTTTTGAGATTTTTGTTTCCTCTGATGCAAAAAAAAAAAAAAAAAACACTGGCCTTTGCACTACAGACAGGGATGTTTTTATGATAGCTTTTTCACACCT
Organism: Zingel zingel; assembly: GCA_023566125.1. Lineage (NCBI taxonomy): Eukaryota > Metazoa > Chordata > Actinopteri > Perciformes > Percidae > Zingel > Zingel zingel. The sequence continues at coordinate 10,025,347 of CM042323.1, forward strand.
CCACATGCTATCTCCTCTCTTATCTCTTTCTGTGCTGCCTGTCTTCCTGTATTACCTGCCCTCCGAAGAGAACCATAACGGAGTTGATCGGCTTTAGGTCATGGTTTACTGCGGAGGGCAGGACCCTGTGGAAATTCAAGATGCAGGCACATGGGAAGGGAAACAGAGATTAATATTGTCTGGTCAAAAGCCAGCTCAACAAGGCTGTCAGGGTGAAGAGCCAGTTTGCCAACAATGACTCAGGCTCAGCATGGATGGCTGGCAGCCAACACAATCACAGGCTACAAGGAAAGAGCCTTCCTAGAATACCCCTCCCTCCTTCAGACGTGTCAACACCCACGAAGTCCTTTCACTGCCAGTTAGGGCCGGGGACGCACTATACAGTGCATCTTAACGATGCTAAATGCGACATTTAACACTGATAATTCTTTGCCACTTCTTGAGATATTTATATATATTTTTTAGACAGTATAATTACTGTAAACGAAAAAAATACCACTGGAAGCTGAAACATTCACTTTCCTATTGTCTCAGGGTAATTTGTTGCTGTGTTTTTGTTGCGGCGTATTTTATTGTGAACATTATCATTAAGAACAATCATTTTCAATTGGAATGGGTCTAACATTCATATTGCCATACTTGATGAACTTCTATAAAAGCAATAGATCAGGTCGCGTCGAACAACTTAGCTGTGATGTAATCACAACATACATTGTGAGTTATTGATATATGTATGTGCAAGCCAGCACCTTGCATGGCAGCTCCACCAACATTGGTGTATGAATGTGTGTATGAATGGCTGAATGAGATGCAAATTTTAACGCGCTTGGTCTGGTAAGGTAGAAAGGCCCTATATAAATGCAGTCCATTTCCCATCTACCACAACACTGATTACTGAAGTATTGGAACCAACACACATACGTCATTGTAGAGTATACATATTAGAAGTGTTAGCAAAATATAGATAAGAAGAGGCAGTAGAAGCAGAAAGTGGAAGCTAAAAGAGCAGGAAAAGCCAGGATAGGAGAATACATGAAAACAGGACACAAACTAGAATAGAACATATGGATGGGGGAAAGACAATTAGACAGAAAAAAAGGCATTTGTAGCGTCAATCTTTTTTAGAGCTGTAATTCAGAGCTCTGGAGAGTTGGGCTCAGAGGATGCAAACAAAGAAGAAAAAAATTATCTGAGACATGTACTGTTGAAATGAAGCCTTACTTCTGAATGCAAATGGCTGTGTTATCATAATATTCTCTTCCAATTATTACACTCACAATATATTTTTATCAATGCAGAAGTTAATTGTTTTACTCTATTTGTTTATATGAAAACATGCATGCAGACCACATGGTTGTTGTCAAATTAAGAACACAATCTAATTTCATAAACAAATATAAACAATTAATTTATTTGTCATTATTATATTATAATTACATATAAGTTTAGGACAACTAGCTATGCACCGTCTGTCCAACTTGGCAGTTTATTTGTTTGATCTTAAGGAATATGTTTTTTTTTTTCCTCCAACTGGTTGTCTGAAGTTTAACTCCTCTTATCCACAGTGAGTTGAAATTATAATACATTTTAATTAATTGTGAAAGGGGGGGGGGGGGGGAATGCTGTAAATTAAGAAAAGAACTATACTGATGAGTTGTATGACACGGGACACAAACGTTGGAGGGTGGGGAGTTGATGCATTGGTGTGTAGTGGAGGGGGCAAGGAGAGCATGATTTACATGTAATCTGGAGAAAACGTCAAGTCTTCTCGACCTGCAGCCCGCTGCTGTGAAAGCCTGGCATCACCACACAGCTAACGTTAGCGTATGGTAACGTCTTCCATGAGTTCACCTGGAACTCCCAGACAGCAAGCATGTTTAGTTACGTCTGTTTCTCTCTGCCGTTGTTGTTTTTCCACATAGAACTGGGCTGGTTAAAGTAAACTTAACTGTTTAAGTTATAGAGGTCTGCTAAAACAAGCACTAAAGTTAGCTAATGTCAGCTATCGGAGCTAACGTTAGGCTGTGACAGACAATGGCAGAGAGAAACAGACTTTCTGTTTGGGAGCTCCAGGTAAAGTCTGGAAAGACGTTGCTGTAGATGTATGGTAAAGCCGTACACGGAGATAAGGCAATGGTCGTTTTCGAAATCGCCTACTATATACTGCAGACGACTGGGGTACGTAGGTACGGCATACTGCGTTCATCAGTAGTATGCAGTATGAAACAGTTAAATTGTTTTATTCTGCGAGTACTGTCACGTTTTAAGAATTTTTGGTACCGACTTGGTTACCGAAGTACCGGTTCTCTTGACATCCCTAGTTCTATCTGGACCCATTACCAATTTCTGATAAATTAATGAGAATAAATAATAGTCTTTACGATGCATTGTTTTTTTCCACGACGCTCATTGCTATAGACTACACATAGCTATAGAGGACACAGCTAATTCAGATAATACAGCAATAGCTTCACTCAATTGAGCAAATCAAATTGATTGATTACCGTGCGTAGACAGTTTTCTAGAGAAAACAGTGTAGGAGAGCTGCTACTTTCTGGCTATGTAATGTGTCTGAGTCTGTTTTCCCTGGTCTAACCAAAGCAGCACTACACATTGACCATTTCTGGATCAACTTACAGTACAGCTGTGATTCAGCTTTCTCAGCTATGAACATTATTAAAATCAAGTATCGTTGCACCCTCACCAGGGAGCACCTACACCTGCGCATGAGAATGGCACTAACCTCATTCAAACCAAGATTCAAACTACTGGCAGGGCAGTCACAGGCCCATTTCTCTGATTTGGAGAGGAAGTAGAAGGAAATTTCGGTAACTAGACCTCTTTGCATTTTAATTGAATACTCCTGTGATAGACCATTTAAGATTCACAGTCTCCCAAATGGTGCTTTAGCCATGATAGTGGCTCTAGGGATAGCAGTCGATAGTTGAGTGGAGCGAGAGACGGTGAATGCAGTGTGAGCGGAAGAAAGCGAGTGGTCGGGGCGGAGGAGATTATAAGATATCAAGTGAATGAACAGCAGATTTTGCAGTTTTGTGACTTGTTTCCCAGCTGCTGTGTGGAATAATGGGGGTTAGCTTCAGAGCGAGTACCGACTACATCCCTTTAGACAAAGAAATGTGTCTCCCCTGGGCTTTGTGACTGACCGCAGTTGGAAAGCTGTAGCAGGAAAAGCTGTCCCCAAACAAATACATCAAGACGACTGGCATACACAGAACGCAGCCAGAAAGTAATCACTTTCATAGTTTACATACTACAATTTTAATTTTGATCGGTTTATGAATTTCAGGTTTGAGCCTTTTTATTCTGATTGAGAGGTTTACATGGAGCATTTTTATTCTGTTTGGGCTTTTAAATCAGAATATTAGGCTCCATGTAAACTGTAAACTTTCTTTAGCTCTACCTCTTTGCCCACGTCTTTGTATCTTGGGTCTCTTTCTCTGATCCAACTGATTAGCTTCTGCGTTCTACAGCTGAAAAAGTGCATTGGTTTTCAATGTAAAAATAAACTGAACTGCAAACTGTTAATCAATGGTTTAAGAACCTCTCAAATGTCCTAGCCCTGAAACTAATTTAATATGCTAAGGAAATCCTCAGGCATTGAAAATATATGGGGACATTGTATGCATTAATTGGAAACAAAGTGACCAAAACAAGTTGGCTTTAATATATATATATATATATATATATATATATATATATATATATATATATATATATATATATGCATGCATGCATTTTATATATATGCATACATTTTAGAACCAACTTGTTGTTTCCTGAGGTGTGTATTTAGTTTCCATCTGTGTTTGTCTATGATCTATGATCCATCGAGATTTTTGCAGATATGTTATATTGTAAAAACCTGCATTTTGCAAATTACCAATAAAGGACCTAATCTAATAGTTTTGCTCCCTCTTCCTTCTCCTATTATTTCTATATATTGACAAAACTCTGTGATAAACAATGCATAACTTTACCAAAGTGACCTTTCCCCTCTCTGTTTCTAGAATAATAAATGCTAAAGAAAACAAAACTTAAATGCTAATTCTCCAATCCTCACACTTATATTCAGCTGATGTATACAGTAACCTTTTACATTCAGCTCTTGTATTGTTGCTTTGTAGTCTCTGTTTGTATTCAATGCTCGTATCCGTAGTCCGTCTCTCTGAAGCTTAAGTTCCTCTTCCTACTCTATTGCCCAGTCTGTTTACAAAGAGGAGGCGTAGCATATGTTTTAATCTAGAGGCAGGACAAATTAAGTCCTATCTGGCCCAGCCACGCTTGCAGGGAACTGAGGAGAAAGGGAGTGTGTGTGACTGTTTGTGAGTGAGTGAGAAAAAGCTGTAGCAGGAAAGAGGTGTGTGTGTGAATGAAAGGGAGAAAGTGTTTGTGTGTGACAGATGTAATATGAATACAAGAAAGCATTTGGGACTCTTGTGTGTGTGTGTGTGTGTGTGTGAGAAAGAGATGCCATGACAGACAGAGACACTAAGGTGTGTGTGTGTGTGTGTGTGTGTGTGTGTGTGTGTGTGTGTGTGTGTGTGTGTGTGTGTGTGTGTGTGTGTGTGTGTGTTTTGAACAGCAGGGTTCATTGCTTTAATAGACCCTGGTAGTGAATTAAACAGTTGGAAGCTTTATGTTGTTTACGCATGCAGGCTGAACTGCTGTGGGTCAGCAAACCTGGGTGGGGCTCAGCTCTAAATGATGATGTGAAATAAAGTTGTTTTCCTCTTACTAAGATGAACAAAGTTTCTACTTGGAGTTGTAAGATGTGAGAGATTAGCACTTGGCTTGAATAGGCACAAGAAATGGACACGATGGCACGGAGTGAAATAAAATGTCTGCTGCTTATGTATTCTGTTGCAGTGCACACACAATAGGAACCACTGCAGGGAAGTGAAGGGGGCTTTGGTTTTAAATTAAAAAAAGGTAATAGCAAAAAAGCTTGCAATGCGGTTTTCTGCTTTGAATTAAGATGTAAGATACATGAAGTTGGACTTTTTGAGTTACGGGTGCAAATACGTTAAGTAAAGTGCCATAAAAGTGGGCCACAAAGCTACAACTTTGAATTAATAAGTAGAACAGGTTCTATAGGAAACATAAAGCTACCTTGATGAAACTACCTAAACTACCTAGATGATTACAGCTTGTTTTGTTTTTTTCAGAAAAAAATAAATAATCCAGGATGTGCAATCAAATAGGAAACTTGTAACATGTGCAACAGTGCCATGATAGCTAAATTATGGACATTTTCAGTATTTAGAAATGAAGGAACTTGTTAGAAACCAGTAAAACGATTTAAAGATACATTTGTATGCAGCACCTGTCCTTACTTTTTCTTTTCTTTTTGGGCATGTTATGTAAAGGGTCAAACACGGTCTAAAAATGCAACTTAATTAAAATCTTGACAAGCATTGTAAAATCCAACTACAATATGGAGTGATATCTGGCCTTAAAATACAGGTTAACCTAATGCTTATGATGTTTGTAAAACTCTTAGTATAGAAAAGAGAAAAGAAATCATGTCTGGTCACAGCCTTACTTTAATTTTGTAAATAGAGGTTCCAAAGATCATTTGTCAGTGCCTGACCAGGTTATCTGTCTACAGTGATGTTTGGCAAGGCCTGTATGCTGGGCCTGGCATTAATCCATTCTTCAGCCTAATGCAAAAAACCTTGCATGTTATTTTAATTTGTTTAGCCTTTATTGATAGTGGCAATAAAGGATGCCAAGAACAATTCATTTTTTTTAACACAATGTACAAAATACAATTTGAAACATGAACATCTCCCCCCACCCTCGTCATCACCACCCGCCTAGACAAAAATCAAGTAAAGATGACACAGTAACTACAATATGCAAGCGCATACAACAAAGTAATTAACAAAATAGACACACTATAAACCAAATAAACATATGTTTAAATGACAACTCCATAAGCCCGTCATACACTTCTCTCCCCAGCACAAAGCTTCTTAGGAGCCCTCAAGGAAAGCTGAAATACATTCCCCATTTTCCCGTGTAGACATACAATCTGGCATAATGTTTGTATGACATCTTTTTAAACGCTGCCAGCCTAGCCAATACTCTGTTATCATTAATGTTTTTTTCCTCGTAAAAAGTATTTAAAAAAAGCCCAAAAGGGTCTAAAAGCACATCTACTCTTTCCTCCTCATTGAGAAAATCTGGATCTGACCTCGCGCCCTGCTTAGCGCTGCTGCTCGTGCTAGGTTGACTGGTCAAGATGGCTTCAAATATCGAAAGGGATTCAGCCATACATGTTTAAGCCACACATCGGGTTCAGACAGGAGACGAAAGCGCCGGGAAGCGCTCAATTGACTGCCTTTTGAATCTGTGATGTACCAACAATAGCTTGCCTGGGGTACGTTTGAATCTCTGATTTTAGGGAGCTTCACAGACATGTAATATGTAGGTCTAGTTACTGTGTTTTGCCTTAGGGCAGCATGGCCCTGTGGCGTTTACATGAGAATTTATTAAGCATTAAATATATCTGCTGTGAAACCAGGCAGAAAAAGATTAACTTGGAAAAACTCTTTTAAATGCATTGAATTCAATAGTTGTTAAGAGAATTAAAGGAATCATTCACCTTGAAGATGTTTGTAAGATAATGTCTTTAATTTTGAAAATGTGAGACTATTTAGTTTAGTCGAAATAACTTGCAACAATGCGGTAAGCTGTTTAGTCAGAAATGACAAACTGTTTTTCAATCTCTTTTGAAAAGAAATCACACTTAAGCAACTTGAAGGTAAAAGATTAGATACATCAAACTCCTCTCTCTCTCTCTCTCGCTCTCTCTCTCTCTCTCTCTCCCTCCTCTCACTGGCAAGGCTATTCATTTTAATATGATTGAAAATTTCCGCTAAAAAACTCCAGGGACTCGGACCCTGGACCGGGCTGCAAACAAGAGATGAAACTTCAACTAGTTTCAACACTCCGGGCAGTTGAACATCAACAGCGCTGTCATCTCTCATAAGGCCTAATAGATCCAACTACGGCCATCCCATCTTTTTCAAAATCAGGATCAGAAGCAATCAAGTCGTCCTCCCTCCCACCCCACACCAAAGCCTCCCTTTTTAAAATTGTATTTCAAGTGATTTAAATTACTGTTAAAATGAGCACTGATGAAATGTCAGGTAAGACCTGGCAGAAAATTTAAGCGACATGATTATTTTCAACCTTGCCAGACACTTTGAAAGGCCTCCAAATGAGAACCATCACAGTGCTTTCACTATTTTGAATGCAAAATAAGCAACGCACTAGATTGATGGCTAAATAAAGCAGAAAGCTGCTGACACTTGGAACAACAAATAGAGCCCAGCATTTTGACAATTACTGACATAGGTATAGAAATTCACTCATTTCTTAGTCTCGCTTCGCCAGACATTCCTCCATAGTGCTGCGGAGGAGGGTCTGGCTAGTCTACATAGCATTCCCGGGATGGGAGAAAAACGTGCTCTGGTTTATTGGCATTTCTTTAAACTAATCACAATCGTCATGGGCGGCGCTATGCACTGGACGGAGCCACAGTGCCTCTGCAAAATAGCCTCAGGAAGGAACTTGTTTTGGTTGAACGTGTGTACGTTCAAAAGTTGTTTTAGTCGTGCAACAGAAAACTCAGATTGGACAGATAGTCTAGCTAGCTGTCTGGATTTACCCTGCAGAGATCTGAGGAGCAGTTAACCATAGTCATCATAAATCTACTGGAGTTTAAAATGCCAACACCAAGAAAGTGGAAGGTACCGTACATCCAGCCGAAAAGAGTGACATCCGGCGGAATCCGGCGGCAACGGAGCAATCCCCGGAATTGGAACGTTGTGGATATAGACTACTCATTTGCTAACAAATTATGAACATCGGGAAAGATTTCTCACTTCTGATATTTAGGACAGTTTTTTTCCAGTGGCTTCAGTCCTACTTCTTTTGACAGCTCTCCTTGTCTTTTGTGTACGGACCTTAACATGCTTCTCTTTGTGCTCAGTAAATTTTCATGACTGTTGAATGTGTAGCCAACCTGGCAATTCAAGCAGTTATTGATTCAGAGCGATAAACTATCTCTCATAAAGGCAGATCCTGGTTATTTATGGCTCCGTGTTGCCTCAGCTGGATAGGACACAGTAGTGTTTAGATCAGCTGTCATGCTGTGATACAATGGACTGCTACATTTCGCTCTCTGATTCAGCATTTTTTATGCTGTGCAACTTCATCTGTGGTCATACATAAATAGAAGAGTCAAATTTGCTAAACTGCAAAAAAAAAGACCATCTTGTCGGTAATTCATTATTGCTATTGCTATCAATACTTAAATTACAACACATATCTTTAAAAAAAATAATAAAAAAATAAAAGCAGTGAAAAAAAATATTCTAGTAGTTTCTTGACATTTCTTGGTTTTCTATAAAATAGGTCAGATCACTCTTCTGTATCAAGCACATGAATCAAATGTTGCTTTATTCAATAAGAAAAGCAAAGTGTCTCACTCAACTGACTGATCTTTCCACTTACTCATCCATATCCCTACTCAAATGTTTATAGTTTCCATTGCCATGCTGAAGTCAGCTCTTTATTTAATGTGCAATGCATCATCCTCCACAAGTTTGCAAAGTTGTCAGAAACAGTCAACAGACTTGCAACAGCTGTAATGATGAATGAATGAGTTTATGCTATCAATCCATATTTTTAAGTCTTCTTCGTTACATCACAATGTTCACTTTATAAATTATGGTCCCATTTATTTAAAAAATTGACAATAAAGCAGGGGATACTAAAGGGGCTTGGCTATACACTGATCTCTCAATCATGACAGAAGCTTAGCAATGCTAACCATGCCACTGTGTACATTAAAATAGCTGTGAACTGTGTGTTTTTACTTAAAAGTTAATGGGACAGATAACAACATTGAACACTACACAAACAGTAATTTATTTTTTTCATTTAGGCGATTAATTTTTCATACTGACACTCGAGGTGCCGGATCCAATAAAAAAGGTTCCGGATCCAACGTCGGAGGTGCCGGAACATGTTCCTCCCAGGCATCTCTTTACAGAACAGAAAGTCCTCCAAAATGTTCCCTTCCCATGGATAGTGAACCAAAACAATCAACTGAGCCGCACCAGCTATGTCTGTTGATTTGTCCAACTGAGTAGACAATTTCTCAAAGGTATGCAATCTATCCAGTAGCTGTGACTGACTGTCACCCGAGAGTTCTTCAATTCTCTTCCTCACGGTGTCATTTGAGAGAGGTACTTCTTTCAGTTCATTAGCTGCTTCTGTCCCGAGGATTACTTCACACATTTCAACCGCTGCTGGAATTATGAGTTCTTGTCCAATTGTGTGTGACTTCTTACTTCTAGCAATCCGTTGCGTCACCAAATAGGAAGCCTTCTGTGCTTTCTCAGAAGTTGTGGTCAGGGTCGCCATTTGTGTTTTCTGAGGCGTGTATTCCTTGCTCTTTCTACGGAGCATCTGAGAAAAGCTTGGTCTTTAGCCTTGTTTTAAAAATGGTAATAGTTGGGGCATTTTTTATGTTCTCTGGAAGCTGGTTCCAGAGATGGACACCCTATGGTTAAAAGCTGCTTCCCCCTGTTTTGTTCTGACAGTAGGTTTCAGTAGTAGTTGCTTATGTTGTGATCTAAGGGGTCTTAGTTGAGAATATTGTTGGAACATGTCATGCAGGTAGTTTGGTCCCATACTGTCCTTTCTGTAAGTGAGTGTTGTACTTTGAGAGCGAAGATTAACCAGAGTCAAATTCCTTGTTTGTTTACACAAACCTGGCCAATAAAGCTGATTCTGATCCCCTTCAGTGACTTAAAAACAAGCAGAAGTGCCTTAAAATAAATTCTGTATCGAATTGGGAGCCAGTGTAAGGACTTTAAAATTGGGGTGATATGATCTGTTCTTTTTGTTTTAGTAAGGATCCTGGCTGCACTATTCTGTACCATTTGGAGTGGGGGGCATTTTTAGGCCTTTATTCGACAGGACAGCTGAAGACATGAAAGGGGAGAGAGAGGGGGAACGACATGCAGCAATGGGCCGCAGGTCAGAGTCAAACCCACGGCCACTGCGTTGAGGAGAAAACCTCCACATATGGGCGCCCGCTCTACCAACCAAGCTATCCGGGTGCCCATTTGGAGTGGTTTTAAAGTATTTTTGGGGAGTCCTGTTAAAAGCACATTGCAATAATCAATCCTACTAGAAATAAAAGCATGTATGATTTTTTTCAAGATTCTCTTTGGACATAAATCCTTTACGTTTATTGATGTTTTTAAGATGAAAGTATGCTGATTTTGTGACTGCTTTAATGTGACTGCTAAAGTTTAGATCATTATCTATCTATATGACACAAAGGTTTCTTACCACTTTCTTTGCTATTAAGCCTTTCCTTTCAAGCAAGGCAGACATTTTGCATCTTTCCTCCTTTTCCAAAAACTACAACCTCAGTTTTATTTTTGTTGAGCTGGAGAAAGTTCTGTGACATCCATGTACAGTTGTGCGCAAAATAATAGCAGTCCAACATCACTAACCTCATAAATCATTGTTTTGGTAGAAGTGATATTTCTACATGGCAAATAATTTACTAGTAAGTGAAAACCAACAGACCCAACAGTCATGACATGCATGCTGCTCATTCTGTGTAATTTAACCCTTGTGTTTGGGTCACATTGGCCCCGTTTAAATTTTAGTTTTATATCTGAAAATATTGAACGTAGAAATAAGCGCTGAAAATGTGTAGAAGAAAAATTAAAAAATTTAAAATGTTGGAAAAAGCAAAAACAAATTGTGAAAAAAAGGCGTCACAAATGTCAGAAAAAAAGTGTTTTTTTCAAGGTTGAAAGGAAGACAACACAAGGGTTAATCTGTAATTGAAAGGGGCATGTTCAAAATAATAGCAGTATTGTGTTCAATTAGTGATGTGATTGATTCTGTGAAGAAACGGGTGTCAATTACGGCCCATATTTAAGGAAGCAAATGTTGTGCATGCTGGTTATAGTGCATTTCACACTGAAATACTCAGCAAAATGGGTCGTTCCAGACATTGCTCTAAGAAACAGCGGACTTTGATCAAAAAGTTGGTTGGAGAGGGGAAAACATATAAAGAAGTGCAGAAAATTATAGGCTGCTCAGCCAAAATGATTTTAAATGCCTTGAAATGGCATCCAAAGCCTGAACGACGTGGAAAAAAAGGGTCAACCACCATTCGAATGGATCGAAGAATAGCCAAAATGGCAAAGGCTCAACCAGTGATCAGCTCCAGGAAAATCAAAGAAGACTTAGTTACCTGTGAGTACTGTTATGATCAGATGAAGGCTATGTGAAGCAAAGCTATCAGCTAGAAGCCCCCGCAAAGTCCCATTGCTGAAAAAAAAGACACCAAAGGACACATTGACTGGCCAAAGGAGAAATGGGGCAACATTCTGTGGACTGATGAGAGCAAAATTGTTATTTTGGGATTTAGGGGCCGCAGACAGTTTGTCCGACAACCCCCATGCACTGAATTCAAGCCACTGTGAAGACAGTAAAGCATGGTGGTGCAAAAATAATGTTATGGGGATGTTTCTCATACTGTGGTGTTGGGCCTATTTATCGCATACCAGGGATCATGGATCAGTTTCAATACATCAAAATACTTGAAGAGGCCATGCTGCCTTATGCTGAAGAGGAAATGCCTTTTGAAATGGGTCTTTCAACAAGACAATGACCCAAAACACACCAGTAAGCGAACAAAGTCTTGGTTCCAGATGAACAAGATTGATGTTATGGAGTGGCCAGCCTAATCCCCAGACCTCAATCCCATAGAAAACGTGTTGAGTGGCATAAAAAATGCTGTTTCTGAGGCAAAACCCAGTAATGCAGAAGAATTGTGGAATGTAGTTCAAACGTCCTGGGCTGGAATACCTGTTCACAGGTGCCAGAAGTTGGTCGACTCCATGCAACACAGATGTGAAGCAGTTCTCCGAAATAATGGTTATGCAACTAAATATTAGTGAAGTGATTCAAAGTAAAGCAAACCCTTGAGACATTTTTCAGTTTATACAGTAAATGTTTGAGATTGTAAAGAAAAATGCAAATACTGCTATTTTTTTGAACAGCCTAATATTCCTTTTTCTTCACTTTCTGTAAAGGTATAACACAAACTTGATCAATTTTGGTCACGTTTTGATTTGGAATTGAATGTGCAGTGTTCCCAATGCATTAATATTATGGAATTAAAAGCTATTTTAAGGATTTTGAGCATTATTCACTTTTTTTAAACATACTGCTATTATTCTGAACACAACTGTATCTATTTCTTCAATGCACTGACAAAACAGTTTTAATGGGGGTATAATCATTAGGCATCAGAGGTAGATACATTTGTGTGTCGTCAGGGTAACTATGGTAGGAGATTGAGTTGTTCTTTATGAGTTGACCAAGTGGTGTATGTAAAGATTTAATAGCAGTGGACTCAAAATTGAGCCCTGGGGAACTCCATAGGTCAAATATGTTGGTGTTGAGGAACAGTTTCCAATTGTAACAACAGAAACTCCTGTCCATAAGATAGGATTTTAGCCAGCTGATTACAACACCAGTGAAGCCAACCCAATGTTCCAATCGATGAAGCAATATGTTGTGCTCTACAGTGTCGAAGGCTGCACTGAGGTCTAGTAATACTAGGATGAATGCCTTGCCTGCATCTGTATTTAGCCGGATGTCACTTATGACTTTGGCAAGAGCAGTTTCTGTGCTATGATTGGCCCAGAAAGCTGACTGAAAATTGTCAAGGTAGTTATCATTTGTCAAAAAATAGTGAGTTGATTAAAATCAATTTTTTCAATAATTTTGCCAATGAACGGTAAATTGGATATGGGCCTGTAGTTGCTTAATATGGATGTGTCTAGGTTGTTCTTTTTGAGAAGTGGTTTTATAACAGCAGTCTTTAGGGATTTAGGAAATGTGCCCATCTGTAAAGATGAATTTATAATGTTAAGCAGATATGGCGCTAGGAGGTGAAGAACAGATTTAAAAATGTTGGGCTGTAAAGGCCATAGTGTAGGCCAAATATGCTGAGTCAAAGGAGAATGCCAAAGCTGAAGTGAAGAAGGAGGCTGCAGTGAGCCTAACCTCTGACATGTGGCAGTGAATTGCCACTTTGTGGACAACAACACCTGTCTAACTCAATTTTGTTAGGAGTACTAAAATCCCCCCAGGCACACACTGCTGAAAATGTAGCTTGTGTGAAAGCCTTCCTCATGGAGGAATGGGGGAATAACTGCCTGGTTACAGACGGTGCTGCTAATATGATAACCTGTGGCCGGGAACTGAGGCTCTGTCACACAATCTGCATAGTTAAAAAGTCTCTTGACCTGACCCCTGTTCTCTCTGACATTCGGGGCCAATGCGAGGAAGCTGCAGGGATATTTCAGAAGTAGCATTACTGTAGAGGTGTGTTCTTTGCCTTTATTACAATATCAGATTTATTCTGCTTGTGTTGCTACTGCTGAGACACTTAAATTGCTATTCTTTTTTTTTTTTTTTAAGGAGAAGCTTGCACAGGTGCAACAGCAGATGGGAAGGCCTACACTAAAGCTCCTTCAGGAGGTAGAGACCCACTCGAACAGCACCTTTCAAATGCTTCACCGTCTGGTGGAGCTCAGAGAGCCAATGGGGGCAGCTTTAGCCAGTCTGCCCACTGAGATACCCCCACTGATCTCTGATGAATTCACCTCTGAGTGCATGCCTTTCTGCTTTCTGGCTTTAATGATGCCATCATGGAGCTGTTGAAAGAAAAGAAGGTTTCCAGCTCAAAGGTAGTGCCACTAGAACACATGCTGCAGGAAGAGATGACAAATATGGCAGCACCAGTGGCAGGACAAGTGGGAGAGCATCTTTAAAGACCGTTAAGGGAGAAGCTTTACACACGGCAATCTATTAGCATAATTTCACTTGTAACACTGCTGGAACCTAGGTTCAAATGGATAGAATGTTTTAGTCATACAAAAGCCAATGGGGCAATACATCTGAGTATGCTGCCATAATTAGCTCTGCAGCTCAACCATCACCATCCCAGCCATCGACATCAGAACAGCCATCAACATCACAGGGGGCTGAACTTGAACTGTAACCGCCAGGTAATTTAGATTTTGGTTTTGAGTTTAATTTGGGTTAATTACTACACTCACTAACAAGGTTTTTGTATACTTCTCAGGTAACAAACTGTGGCGTCATCTGGACAACATTGTGATGGCGTCAAGGGGAAGGCACAATGTTACAGCAGACGCTACTGTGGAGGTCCAGCGGTACCTTGCCAAACCAAATATCAGCAATTGGAGGACCCCTTCAGTACTGGGAGAGACAGAAGATTACCCCGGCTTCATCTGTGCCATGCGAAAGGGTGTTTTCCAAGGCAGGAGAAGTTAAAAAAAAGAAATTGCCTCAGCCCTAAAACAGATGAGAAATGATTGTTCTTTAATAATCATGCATAAAGTATACCCTCTTTATAATTTTCCTTGATACACAAGACACTCACTGCCCTCTGCCCATGTTAAACCACTGCCACTTTCAAAATAATATTTGTTTATTAAACAGTTATGCTATATAATCATTATATACCACCAGAAAAAAAACACTATATTCATATAAATAGATTAGTCCATGTGAAAATTAAGTTTTTCTGCAACGTTATTTCAACCCGTTCTCACTCCCAACTCATAAAATACTGACGCTTCGGCAGTGCCTCTCAGCATCAGATACGAAGCAAAAAGCACCCTTTAGTGTCTGTATGCTCAATTGGCCGCCATCATCCATACTTGACTTTTGCACTGGTACAACTTCATCTACAAATCCATCCTTGGGTTGCTGCCAACATATTTATTCATTTACATGTCACGCAAGAACTGCAGTCACAGCCTATGCTCCCAGGCCTTCATTACTTTCAACATTCCATCAGTTTGTACAGAGCTTAGCAAAAATGCTTTCTCTTTTTCTGCCCCCTCAACCTGAAATACACTACAGCAGGATCTAAAGCTGTCCAGCTTGATCCCAGTAGGGGATTTTCAACTCATTTTAAGGGCACTGGAAAAAACATATTTGGAATCTTGTTCTTGTTTTTAGTGTTTTAGTAGTCTTGCATTGCCAGACCTTCCCCCCACAGTGCTGTGGAGGAGGGTCTGGCTAGTCCACACAGCATTTCGGGATGGGAGAAAAATGTGCTCTGGTTTATTGGCATTTCTTTAAACCATTCACAATCCTCATGGGTGTGGCTAAGTGCGGGAGAGAGCAACGTTGCCGCTGCAAAATAGCCTTGGGAAGGAACTTGTTTTGGTGGAACGTGTGCATTCAAAAGTTGTTTTAGTTGTGCAAA
Source organism: Zingel zingel (assembly GCA_023566125.1). NCBI lineage: Eukaryota > Metazoa > Chordata > Actinopteri > Perciformes > Percidae > Zingel > Zingel zingel. The sequence goes on from CM042323.1 coordinate 10,040,726, forward strand.
AGAAAACTCAAGATTGGACAGAAAGTCTAGCTATCTGTTTGTGTTCACCCTGCAGAGATCTGAGGAGCAGTTAACTATAGTCCTCATAAATCCCCCTAGAGTTTAAAATTCCAACACAAAGACAGCAGAAGGTAACAGTCATCCGGGTGAAAAGAGCGTGATCCAGCGGAATTTCCGGCAGCACCGGAGCAATCCCGGAAGTGGAACGTCTTGGTCTACTTGTCACGTTTGTTTAAATATTGTATATAGTAAATCTTGTCTATACTATTGTAATCTGTTTGTCTGTTTGTAAATTATGTTGCTTATTGTCCCACTCAGGTCTCTCTTGAGAATGAGACCCTGTGTCTCAATGAGATTATACCATACTATACATGTTTAGGTAACCAAACTAGCAATCTGAGTGCATGTGTTTCTCTTGACAGGGTTGGCCTTCAATCAACACCAGCTGCAACATCCACATCCATATTGCTAGAGCATACTATGCTGGAAAATATTAGTAATGAAGAGGACCTTCGTTACAGAGAATATAAGATTATTATTTTTCAGCACACACGCAGCCTGAAGAACTGTAGATTTTGTGATAATTATGACTCACCTTTCCTGGATATTTTTGGAACACAAAAGTTAGAGGGACCAACAAAATCTATAAACACTTTCTATTCATTTTGCTGGGCATCTTAAGCAGAGGACAATATTGTACCTCACTATATAATATATAATGGAACCCACTGTTGCCAACTATTAACTCCAGAGCAGCGGACAACTGTATGCCCCTGTACAGCCGCGTGGTTGTACATGCACTGTGGCTGCATGCTACATGGGAACGAGCATCTTTCATAAAAGTCAAATGCCCCCTGTGGAATAGTGTATAAAACACAATGAGCTTTCTTAGTATATGTTATATTCTAGGTAGCGATGGCCTCGTGAAGCCTCATGAAGCTTCGTGAAGCATTTTCTTTATTTTCTGAGCCCACTAGATGGCACTCTCTGTTCAACAAAGGGTTGAAAGCACACGGAATTGCCATTTTTTGAGCCCCTCTTCTGTAAACCAAGAGCACCATCTAGTGGGCACAGAAAATAAATAAAATGGCTTACGAAGCTTCATGAGGCTTCATTTGGCCATCACTAATTCCAAGTCCGGTGTGTAGGCTTGTAGGCGTTTGCTGCAGTGAACCAAAAGTTTAACGTGCTCCTTTTAAAACTCACATCCATACGCACGCAAGCTATCTATAAAACTGTAAACTGTAGTGCAGGGGTCTTCAACGTTTTTTAAGCCAAAGACCCCATAGCTGAAAGAGTACGGAGCAGGGATCCCCTACTACATATATTGTATCAAATTAAGTTGCATGTTAAACTGGGCCTACAATAACATGTAGGGCAGACTAAAGCCTTTAAACACACCTTTTGAGTGTATAGAATACTAAGCTTTTAAACTAATAATTGTTGGCATGCTTTAATGTTAAACATACATGTAGCACAGGGAATCCTTAGGAATAACTATCTGTGTATGGCTACCTTAGTGCAAGGCCAGTAAGCCTAACATTAATGGGGGGTGAGGGGGGTTCCACATATAGGCTGATTTATATTTGCTAATAATATGCTGGATTATTGTTAAGACATTTAATTATTATTTTTTTTACTTTCAAAAAATGTACAATTTGCTGGCCACCCTGCAATAACTCTGAGGACCCACTAGGGGTTCTGGACCCCCTGTTGAAGATCTCTGGTGTAGTGCATTTCACCCCCCACCACACACACACACACACGCACACGCACGCACGCACGCACTCACGCGCACACACACACGGGGCATTTCATTTCAAATTTCATATTAATTATACATCACTTCCTTCAGCTAGTTGTGCATTCGCATGTTTGTGTGACTGGAATGTCAGTTGTAAAAGGGAACACTGAGCCAATTAAAGGCTGCTACGTCAGCAGCAGCAGAGAGTCCAGGCCTGTTGAACAGTGTGATAAGCACTGCACAGCCACGGGTTCTTCCCCTGCCTCTAATTCCTGCAAGTTGTCAACTATGCTAATGTTTTTCTTTATTTATCTTATGAAGGCAGAAAGCCCACTCATTGAAATGTCAGAGTTTGAGTGCACAAAAGAACACCTTATTAGGATTTATGTGTTGTAAAATGATGCATTAAAGATGTGTTATGGCCATCACATGCTGTGTAATTGGAATACCTTTGAGTGCACCGAAAGGAAAACCCAATCCTTTTATAAAAGTTAATTCCAAATTGCTTGTTGACACTTTTTTTTTTAGCAACGTCACTTCTAAATAGTATTTATTAAAGTTGCAAAGGGTTGACAATGGCCCCGACCAATCGAGAGTGCCTTGGTATAAGATTCCTGTGGTCGCTTTACAGACGACAATAAACGTGAACTTGACTTTTAGATGTAAGGTTTTTAGTGGGTTAGTCTTGGAAGAGCATCTGGTAGAACTTTTAAGGTCAGATCCCAGTTTTTCCATGTATGATAAGGAGATCATCATTCAAAAACTGGACTGACTTAATGCTACAGTGAGTAGTTTCTGTCGCCCCCATGTCTAAGTAATGACAACAAAACTGTTGGTGCGTCCACATGATACAAGCCTTACAATATCGCGCCCCGACCCCTCCTCCACGCAGTTGCTAATAGCCAAGGAGGACAAGGAGGATTAAAAAAAACATGGACTCTTCAGAAGAGGTAATTATCTTCACTCGAGCTTCTGTTCGGAAAAGTCACAGGACAACACAATCTTCTGAACAGCTCTGTGTGGAGCTGATAGTCTTAAAGTGCTCATAATATACTCAATTTCGGGTTCATAATTATATTGAGACGTTATATCAGAATAGGTTTACATGGTTGAATTTTCAAAACACCATATTTTTGTTGTACTGTACATTGCTGCAGCTCCTCTTTTCACCCTGTGTGTTGAGCTCTCTGTTTTAGCTACAGAGTGAAGCAGCATCACACTTCTATTCCATCTTTGTTGGGAGTCGCAAATGCGCAGTACCTAGGTCAGCACTACAAGCCAGTCAGCTAAGCGAGCATTATAACGTGTGTTACAAAGTGATGCACGTTCGTCACGGAAGATATATATAACAGTAAAGGAAATGGAAAAAGCCAAAAAGCATAATCATGACCAATCGGGAGTGAGAACTGGTTGATCATTTCCTTGTTTTTGATATGAAGATGAGATGTGTGTGTGACTCATTTACCAACAAAACGTACAGCGAAAGACCGTGCAAAACATTTCAGACCGTCCGATACATTTTAACATTAATGTAGACTTTAACGATTTAAAAGTCGCTGAAGTTGCTGCCGTTTCCATCCTGGCTGTCGGCTCTCTGCAGCGGGTGGGGCTACTGCTCCGTACCCCCCCCCCCGCGACTGACGCTTGCACGCACACACACACACACACACACGGTGGATGCAGGAGAAAAAGGAGATGAGACGACATGATGACCTAAATTGAGGACAGCTACGCTCGTTATTGTAAATGCAATGATAAGTTAAAGTCAGTACTTTATCAAACCTTATGAATGTGTATCACAGGCCACGATAGGGAAATAACTAACAATGTAAAGATCAACAAGCCACTGACAGATATGTTCAAATTTGATTGATTCAATAAATTATTATTTTTTGTCTTAAATCCACTAGCCATTTCATATTATATCAACATTTACAGCATCCTGAGCCTTGTTGGTAAGGTTACTAGGAAATCTCAGCCCAGAGTAGTTTTATTCTCCCCGAAAAAAGTTTCCTTTTTATTTTTAAAGAACTTTCCCGCAACTTCATTGCAACAAACATACAAAAGACTTTTAAAAGACAACTTTTATCAAAATGTTTTACAAAAGCTCCCGCGCAATCAGGCATTTTGGGCCGAAAACAATCTCAAAAAAAGGCCGCGAAATCCTGGAGGGACTGATAATATGATCACTTTAATTATCTTTGTAGAAACTCATTCGGCAATGGCTTGAATGTAACGGACGTCCATTACTGTAGTATGAAGCACTAAAACTTTAATTATACAGAAAGAAATCAAGGAATGGAAATAAAGGGACACAATGCTAGCCTGACAAGCCATGAACTCAGCATTGGCAGGGCTCAATCCGAGGGGCGGGATAAACGGTTGTCTTTCAAATTCCCTCTGCACGCAATAGGATAGCGCTACAACCAGGTAGAGCAACGAAGAAGGTAGCCAAGCTAGTTGATAGATTAAACTTTTGCCGTATCCGGTCGGCAAAACTCCGAATACATCTTCCTTTTTTAAGAATGACTTCAGTGCCGTTCTTTCTTCTTTTCTCAAAGAAAAGCTTAACTCCAAGTCTTTCAGAAGACCACTGTTCCCAGCAGCAGCAGCAGCCATAAGCCCGCCCACCGACTCTATACACAATGTGATTGGCCTGACTAGAGTTTGGTTTTTCCAGCTCGCAAGCCAACGGAGAGCGCCTAGACCCCCCCTGGCTGCAAATTAAATTTGCTGCCGCTAGGGTGCATCTAGATTTATAGGCTAACACAATGCTACAAATAGAAAAAAAAAATCATACTATGAGCTTATCTCCAAGTCATGTGAAGGCATGTCTATATTCATTTTATAGTAACACCCACAGAACTTCCATTCCAGGAATAACAGAAATGCTATACACATGAAAGAAGCCAATTCATATAACAAGATACCATAGAAGGATCAAGTCTACAAAGCAATCCAATTTATGCATTCATTAGGTGTAAGGTAAGCAAGAAGGCTTACAGACACAGAGGGATCACTGTACAGCAGCCAGTCTTATTTAATTATACAAGTGAGAGCAGAGATCCATTTACAGACACTGAGGAATTGCGGAATGATGTGCTTCGTCTGCCAAGGAATCAATCCTTATGCTTACACTGTGAGATTCCAACATGAGGCCTGGAAGTTGGCCCTGGAGTGAGGAACACATGTTGATTGATCCAAAGCCAAATGCTCCCTGAATGCATTTGGCCAGTTGGCTTGAAGGTATCTCAGTATACTGAGCTGGGAATCATTTGCTGGCCCATAACTGGTTTGAAATGCGGATTCTGTCAGGATCGTGGAACAACGGACCAGCTCTTTACTCTTGCAAGGATCCTGGAGGGAGCCTGGGAGTATGCCCAACCGGTCTACATGTGCTTTGTGGAGCTGGAGAAGGCGTATGACCGGGTCCCCCGGGAGATACTGTGGGAGGTGCTGCGGGAGTATGGGGTGAGGGGGTCCCTTCTCAGGGCCATCCAATCTCTGTACGACCAAAGCGAGGGCTTTGTAAGTCGGACTCGTTTCAGGTGAGAGTTGGCCTCCGCCAGGGCTGCGCTTTGTCACCAATCCTGTTTGTAGTATTTATGGACAGGATATCGAGGCGTAGTCGGGGTGGAGAGGGGTTGCAATTCGGTGGGCTGGGGATCTCATCGGCCTTTGACCTTCAGCACTCACTGGATTGGTTCGCAGCCGAGTGTGAAACGGCTGGGATGAGGATCAGCACCTCTAAATCGGAGGCCATAGTTCTCAGCAGGAAACCGATGGAGTGCCTTCTCCAGGTAGGGAATGAGTCCTTACCCCAAGTGAAGGAGTTCAAGTACCTTGGGGTCTTGTTCGCGAGTGAGGTGACAATGGAGCGGGAGATTGGTCGGAGAATCGGCGCAGCGGGTGTGGTATTACATTCAATTTATCGCACCGTTGTGACAAAAAGAGAGCTGAGCCAGAAGGCAAAGCTCTCAATCTACCGGTCAGTTTTTGTTCCTACCCTCACCTATGGTCATGAAGGCTGGGTCATGACTGAAAGAACAAGATCCAGGGTACAAGCGGCCGGAATGGGTTTCCTCAGGAGGGTGGCTGGCGTCTCCCTTAGAGATAGGGTGAGAAGCTCAGTCATCCGTGAGGAGCTCGGAGTAGAGCCGCTGCTCCTTCGCGTTGAAAGGAGCCAGTTGAGGTGGTTCAGGCATCTGGTAAGGATGCCCCCTGGGCGCCTACCTAGGGAGGTGTTCCAGGCACGTCCAGCTGGGAGGAGGCCTCAGGGAAGACCCAGGACTAGGTGGAGGGATTATATATCCAACCTGGCCTGGGAACGCCTTGGGATCCCCCAATCGGAGCTGGTTAATGTGGCTCGGGAAAGGGGAAACCCCGCTGCTTTTACACAGCTGACACTCCTAACTCGTCCTCGTAGCACTGTAGGATATGGCTAATAGTATGAATTAAAATAATAATGCTCAGTATGGCCCAGTTCTCTAATTCAAGTTGTATGACATGGTGTTAGTGATTTGCTACTCATCATATTCATTTGGCAGATTTTTTGTCCAAAGTGACTAAACATTTTTACCTGCACATACTAGTGATGGCCAAATAATGCCTCATGAGATTCGTGAACCATTTTCTTTATTTCCTGAGCCCACTAGATGGCGCTTTATGTTCAACAAAGCGTTGAAAGCACACTGAATTGCCATTCCTTGAGCCTTTTTCTTTAGACAGAGGGCACCATCTAGTGGGCTCAGAAAATAAATTAAATGGTTCACAAAGCTTCATCAGGCTTCATTTGGCCACCACTACCAAATACACAGAAACTGACATGGACAGCCATGAATAAAAACACTAACCCTACTATTGATGGCTGATCCATCTCCAACCATTTGAGATACAGCCCCCCCTGTGCAGTTAGCTCTTATAGAGTAACCTAAACCAAATCTAGCACTCTGGCTAGCAAGGCTCATGGAACATGGAACATGGAACTGAAAATTGTTCTAAACTTAATGAAGTCGAAAAGCATCTGAAAACCCTCTCCCTATACATCTCAACAATAAACCATGGTTTGACATGGGCACCAACTTAATGCAACCAGATGGAGAGAAATTGAAGTGCGAGATGTGTCTTCAAGAGTGAAAATTACACCCAGTGTTTAGGTTTCGAAGGTCACATCAGAATGGTTTTGAGATAACCAATAGGGTACTTGGCCTGACGAAAGGGAACTCCGTCATGAGCCAAGGGGCATTTTGGGGAAACGTGGGCTGACAGCAGAGGCACTTGGGCTTACCATTGTTGAACAGAATGGCACTTGTGCTGACCATGGTGCAGTCAACCTGACTGCAAATTTGGACCCCTCAAGTGCCCTTTGTTGTGACATTAGGTCGAAATATATCCTGGTTAAACAACATAAATAGGTCAACATGGTGCAATGAAAAAATTAGATGTTTTGTAGTTTTAAAGCAACAATAACTAACAGCATATTGGAAGGAAAATGTGCTCATATGGCTACAGCAGTTTTTATTGCATCTTGTCTACTCTCCTTCGCTGGTGCCTTATTCCCTTTGAGGCTCTTTGAGCTCTGCTTCTAAGAGCAGGAAGAAGTGCTGGAGGGGAGAGTAAACTAAAGTGGAGCCCCTGTTACTCTCCCACACACTCAAATAACTTGTAAACAATGATAAAATAACATCTTTTTCACTGTTACTGCCACGCCACCACGTCATGCAGAACGATGAAGTGGTGGGGCACCAGAAACATTTACAAAGGGATTTTGAAGAAGCCTGACAGGAAGCAGGAGAAGTGCAAAAACTGCTGCCTTTATTAACAAAATAACATACTCAAACAAAGGGTACAAAATTAAACCCGGGAATTAAAATTAAACTAAATTAAACTGAGGCAAAATAACAAACAGAAATCTGGCAACCTCACAATAGCAGCCAACTCCTTTTTCTTTCTCCCCTTTCAAGGCACTAGGCTTGTTTGAGATGAGCTTCACCTCAAGTGAACAGGAGCAGGTGGTAGCAAGGGGCAGTGACAAAACGGTCAAGTCGGACAGTTTCCAGCCATTTCAAGCAGCCTTCAGCCTGTACAGGAAGTCACAGAAACACTCACATCCTGTAAGATCCGATTCTGGTTTATTAAAATATAATCAGACCCATACTGTATATCAGCTTGTACGCAGACTCCAATTGTTTTCATTATGACAAAGTAGCCTGTTTAAATGCTCTACAGGTGATCTGTTGCTGATGTTAATATACAACAGACTGTAGATAGTCTGTAATCTGAACGTATTTAGTCTCTCTGACTACTAAACGTCACCATGTGTTCTGTTAACAGAAATAAGCCTTCAGATCAGACAAATATCATTTAAAATGTCATAGTGTTGAGTCAATTCTTAACCAATCAGCTGTTGGATCAGCTGAGAGCCAGGCATTTCCCATAATGCCCTGGTTCTCGCAGTCGGTGGAGACAAGGAGGTAAACCTCTTTTAAGCTCCTATGGCGCCATTTTGATGCTATCAAGCCATCACCTCCCATTAGCATTCCATTGACTGCCATTCATTTTGGCGCCACTTTGACAGCGAATAACTACATCTGAAGCGTTTAAAGACCATTAGTCCATTGTTTATTTCTAAAGAAACATGACAATGTATAAAAGGCTCCATTGCCTTGTATCTCACGTTATGGCTACGTAGTAGACGTTTTTGTAAAAATAGGCTAACGATTGTGTAATAACCACGCGACTTAATTCCATTAAATTTTATTTATAGTGTCAAATCATAACAAGAATTCTCTCAGGACACTGTACAGATAGAGTGTATGTCTAGACCACACTCTGTAATTTTCAAGGACCCAACAATTCCAGTGATTCCCCCAAGAGCATGCATGAATGTTTAAGTGCGACAGTGGCAATGAAAAACTCCCTTTTAGGAAGAAACCTCGGACAGACCCAGGCTCTTGGTAGGCGGTGTCTGACGATGCCGGTTGGGGGTTTGATGAACAATGGCAGTAACAAAGTCACAATTAAGATAATGACTAGAGTAGTTGTAATAGTTCATGGTGTCGTAGAGCACAGCAGGGTGTAACAGGGCGTGGCAGGGCGTTGGCCGGACATAGCAAGTCGACGCCGGGCATTGCAGGGTCTAATGGGGCACAGCAGGTCGTAGGGCAGGACCACGGCGACAGCTGCCACCATGATGTAGGTGCCTTCATGATCCACGATGATGGTGCTGGGGGGACAAAAAACATACGGACTCCGGGGAAGCTCCCCGGAGCTAGGTTAATAACAAGCATTTCTGGAACATGAATACACACAGATGGAAAGAGAGAGGAGCTCAGTGTGTCAAAGGAGGTACCCCGGTAGTCTAGAACTATAACTGCATAGGGAGGCTGTGTTGTGGCTACACACCTTCCCCCGCTGGTCTAGGCTAACGCTGCGACACCTTACTCCCTAAGTATGCGTAAGCTTTCCATGGGGAGAAGCAGTGATAGGATAGGGGTGCGCCATGACTGAGGCTACACACCCACCCCCGCCGGTCTAGGCACACGCTGCAACTCCTCATACCCTAAATATAGTAAGCTTTCTATGAAGAGTAGCAGAGACATGGAGGAGGTGCATCATGACTGTGGCTACACACCTTCCCCCGCCGGTCCAGGCGAATGATACAACTCCTAACTTCCTAACTATAAGCTTTATCGAAGAAGAGAGTTTTAAGTTTACTCTTAAAAGTGGTGACGGTGTCTGCCTCCTGAACCCAGACTGGGAGCTGGTTCCACAGGAGAGGAGCCTGATAGCTGAAGGCTCTGGCTCCCATTCTACTTTTAGAGACTCTGGGAACCACAAGTAACTCTGCATTCTGGGAGCGTAGTGCTCTAGTGGGAAAATAAGGTACTAAGAGCTCTTCAAGATATGTAGGTGCTTGACCATTTAGAGCTTTGTAGGTCAGGAGAAGGATTTTAAATTCAATCCTGGATTTTACTGGAAGCCAATGCAGAGAAGCTAATACAGGAGAAATATGATCTCTTTTCTTAGTTCTTGTCAGAACACGCGCTGCAGCATTCTGGATCAGCTGGAGAGTCTTAAGAGTTTTATTTGAGCATCCTGATAATGGGGAATTACAGTAGTCCAGCCTGGAAGTAACTAATGCATGGACTAGTTTTTCAGCATTGTTTTGAGACAGGATGTTCCTAATTTTGGCAATATTACGAAGGTGAAAAAAAGCTGTTCTTGAGGTTTGTTTTAAGTGGGCGTTAAAGGATAAATCCTGATCAAAAATAACTCCTAGATTTCTGACAGTAGTGCTGGAAGCCATGACAATGCCGTCCAGAGTAATTATATCTTCAGATAATAAAGTTTGGAGGTGTTTAGCGCCCAGCACAATAACCTCAGTTTTGTTCGAGTTCAACTTCAGGAAATTGTTGGTCATCCATGATTTTATATCTTTAAAGCACACTTGCAGTTTAGCTAACTGATTGGTTTCGTCTGGCTTGATTGATAAGTATAATTGGGTGTCATCCGCATTACAGTGAAAGTTAATTGAGTGTTTCCTAATAATATTGCCTTGAGGAAGCATATATAAGGAGAATAGAATTGGTCCAAGCACTGAGCCTTGAGGAACCCCATGGCTAACTTTAGCGTACCTGGAGGATTTATCGTTGATATTAACAAATTCAGATCGATCAGAGAAATAGGACTTAAACCAGCTTAGTGCGATTCCTTTAATGCCAACTAAGTGTACTGTCGCATAATAGAGGGAATACCGTATAGTACAGGAGAAGCTCGCAGGCAGTTTCGACTTACATTCGCTTTTTAAGTTTAATTATTAATGTTAACTAGCATTTTAGTTAGCAATAATTAGCCTGTGCCTAGGTTATCTCCTTAAATATACCTACGCTCTCCGTCTCTGTAAGATTGGGAATTGAGATTGAGATTTCTCTTGGCACAGCTACCAGAAGACTTACAACTTTCAGACAGGTTGCTAACGTCACATCTACGTCTTTGAGCTCAGTTGGAGGCTGCGCAGTAACACTCAGCCATCACCGGAAAAGTGCTTCTAATATCCTTCACTGGTCTCTGTCCAGAGCAACGGGATCTGTTGGTCCAGTTTATATACTGTCTATGGTGGAGACCAACTGTGGCACCTGGCTCTAAATCCTGCGGCTGCCTCGATCTCTTGAGGTTGCCCATGTGTGCATGACGTCAGAGCAAGTCGGACAAAAATCTAACGGTTATCAATTTTGCTACATCTCCAACAACCCAACTCTCACATCTCAGCCTCACCTTACCGTAACCTACCACTTGCTCAGGTAAGTATAGAGTGAGCCAAACTGAAAAAGCAACATTTAACACTCTGGAGCTGGAAAATGCCATTAGATTCAAATAAATCAGCCGAATGGCAGTTTAGATGTTACTAGCGGTATTACTGCCCTCCTCAGGAAGTCACTTTAACGAACATGTTCTGCTTACAATTTTCACATATCGCTACCCTAGAATAAGGTTCTGACATTTGTCAAAATGTAGTTATTTACATATTCTTACTCTGGTATAACTTGTGAACATTATTTAAGGTGTTTTTTTAAGAATAAAATTAATTTTGGGTGTTTTAATCAGAAAACAAAAATTGTTCTATCTACAAAGTTACTGTTGCCAGGTGCAGGGAATGGTGGACCCAAAGGCAGAGGGCAGGTTGAGGATTAGTTGCTTGGAGATTTATTACCAACACAAAACCAAGGTACATACCATAAGGCAGTCAAAAATGCAGAAAACACCACAAGAGTCCAAAACTGAGGGAGACAAAAAAAACAACGGGAACACAGAAGCCAAAGGGGAGATTCCAAACGCAGGCACATTGACTGAACACATGGACAGGAACAAACACACAGGAATACAGACAGGAGAGAAAAAAAACAATGATCTGACACAGGACAAGGGGAACACAAAGACTAAATACAGAGGGTAACGAGGTAACAAGAGGCAGGTGACACAAGGGCTGGGAAACAGGAGAAAAACATCAGGCAATCACAAGAGTGGGAAAAAAAACAAAAGACAGGAAGTAAAACAAGACAGAAAACCAGACCGTCAAAATAAAACAGGAAACTGAGCAAAATACAAAACAGAAAAACAGACTACCAAAATAAGACCAAACACCAAAACCATGAGTTACACTCAGGCTTGGAGTTATAAGGTTCTATATGTGGCCCAATCATCTTTTGGAATATTTACAGAAGGACTAATTAAATACAGTCTCTTTATGGCGCCAGGTTGTCATTTTCACCCCAGTATTTAGAAGATGGAAAATTGTCTCGGAAAACCAAAGCCAGATTTACCCGCAATTCAAGGGTTCTTGCAACACACATCTGAAGAGCTGGGGACTGCGGAGGACATTTCTGAGATGGTGGCGGTGGAGGCATCAGCTGTGGAGGAGGAGTTGAGGACCCTAAAAGAGAAGCTGGGGGCTACTGACGACATGTTTGGGACTGTGGAGGAGGAGTTGGGGGCAACAGAAATCATGTTTGGGACTGTAGAGGAGGAGTTGGGGGCTACACAGTAAAATCACAAATTTACTCAAATTGAATAAAATTTTACTCTAAAAAAAAAATAACATTTGGTCCCAGTCTAAATAGAGTGAAATTTACTCTTCTTGCAGAGTTACATTTTCAGTTATTTCTACTCTATTCAGTGTTTATATTTAACTCAACATGATGATAATTTACTCTATGTAGAATGAAATGAAAACAACTCTACTGCCATTTTACACAATATGATTGTTTTTTTACTCAACATAGAATTGTTTTTACTCAGTACAGCGTGGCATTTTACTAAACATAGAATTGTTTTTACTCAGTACAGCATGGTATTTTACTCAACATAGAATTGTTTTTACTCAGAATAGCGTGGTATTTTACTCAATATAGGATTTCACACGTCATTTTATTTAACAAAGTACACTTTATTCTTTTTCTTTAAAATGCAAGAATCAAAAGATTTGACGTTTAACATAAAGAAATATTTGGCCTCGGTTCACCCTTAATACATGTAAATAAAAATAAAGGCAATATATTCATATACATCTGGCCTTTAAATATCTTACTTTGCAGACTTCTTTATCACAGGAAAAATCCTTAACATGTAAATAAAGACATCGTAAAATCCTATACATCTGGGCTTTAAAGAGGTTACTCAGCAGATTTTTTATATCACAGGAAACAGTATTGGACAATAAACAAACTTGAATCACCACAACTGTATGACGTCTGTACATCAAATGCTTTGTGACAGAAAAGCTCTTTGACATTGACTACATGAGGTCCCTCTGTTGTACACACAACTTTAAATGCATTAAAATGGTCATCAAGATATACCATTTGTAGGGCAACAGTAACCTCTCATCTTTAATAACAACATGGTGGATTTTGTGAAAAACTGGCATCTCACAATTCACTTTAAGACAAACAACTAAACCTGAACGATACACATTTCCATGGTGTTTGGCCCATCTAATATTTAAAACCTTGGTGTCAACTGGTACCTGAAGAGTCTCAGCTATCTCACAGCCCCATTCCATCACATTTAAAGAAATTATTTTACCTGGACCCATCATTACTCTCTTGAGGTCAAATTCTGCCAACTGTATGCTATTTGACTTTGGTGTTTCTTTGCCAATGTTTTAGTTACATTTTTGAAGCTTTTCAACAGTTTTTTAAAGAAATTATGCTTTGCTTCATAGCGCATGCACCAGCTATGCAAAATTGGTCCACTTTTAAGAATACACTGTAAAATATTTCCAGGATTTCACAAGATATGTAATATTTCACAATAAATTGCATTATTACCACTTCACAGGCTTTAACTGTGATATTTCACAATATAATACTGTATTTAGACTTTTACTGTGAAAATAATGCAAGGCGGGGCTATTACAAGAAACTACTGTGAAATCCTTCTTTTTCGAGCGGCAACTATGATGTGCGATACCACTTAATTCCTATTCGATCCGATACCAAGTAATACCCAGGCTGGTATTGCCGATACTGATAGCCTACCAATACTTTTTACGTATTTTATTTGTAGTGTGATGTGACAACTAGTTTAAAGTAAAGTAAAAAAAGTAGGCTGTAGGCTTACCAATTCCAAATTATAGCTGCATAATGACAAGACAATACACTACTCTCATATTATTTAATTATTGCTGCCAATTATTATTATTGCTCACTGATTGAAGTCTGTCTTGCCCTAGCACCTTGCGTCTTCTCGCCCTGGACCGCCTCCTCAGACCGCCGCTTCATTATATCATCATATTCACTCTTATGACTTAACCTCAGATGTTTAGCAAGGTTTGTAGTGTTACCACTGAATTTCACTGTCTTTCCACACACATCACACACAGCGTCACTGCTGTCTTTACAGCTAAAATACAGCCAGATATGACTCGTTTTGCGGTCAGCCATAGTCACTCTGCAGTCTGCAGTCTTCGTAGCGGGAAATTAAAGAAGGTCTGCTGCAGCGGCCGGCTCCGTCACAGAGCCGCAGCGCACACACAACTGACCGGCGGAAGGAGAAGTAGTTCCTTCCCCAAACCGGATATAATTAGACTTTTCTGGTGACAACAAGTTACTTATAACAAACACTCACTCCAAATTACTGAGTTTAAATATCGATATTTTTATATGAGAATCGATACTAGAGCAGGAGACGTTGGGATCGTAAATATCTATACCTTAGTATTGATCCGCACATCACTAGCGGAAACTGCGACTGCGTTATCAGAGCTCTCTGATCTCCGTGGTCTCATTCGGTGTATTCAACGGTAAGTGTTTAAATGTCAAACATTGTCATTTAACTTTTATATGATAGTGCATGTTATTTAAAAGTATTAACCAAATTAGCGTTAGTCGTGGGTTCTGTTGTCATGTTTTTGTAACTTAGCTGGAGCAGACTCTATCGCGTCTAGCTAGCTAGCTAGGTTTAAGTGCGCAGATTTGAATGAACAGACGTTGGTTCTGGTTGTAATGTTAATTGTACCGTATTAAGTTAATAGCCAACTGTGAGACGTCACGTTAGCTACACAGTCGAAAAATTAACTTTAGCTTTGCTTAATGCTTTTCTTAGTTAACTTAACGTCAGCATTCCTCTACCATGACCGAATAACGTTATAAGGTAAGACGTGGGTATTATGACAGTTATTATCAATTATAGATAAACCATATAGTGTTGTGGATTTGGGCAAAGGTGGATTAAATTCATCTCAAATTAGTAACTTTATCATTTTCTTCCCTACTGTGTGTGTGTGTGTGTGTGTGTGTGTGTGTGTGTGTGTGTGTGTGTGAAACTGAGCAGCCGTTGTCTGTCTCGGCAACAGAAAAATGAAGTGCGCATGTCAAAATTCGTTTTTTTTTTTTTTTTTTTTTTTAAATAATCTTGTCTCTGGAATTTTCCGCTGCCAAAATAAATGTTTTGCGCAGCAGTTTTCCCGCTGTTAGACAAAGATGCACTCATCTGTGTTTTGCAAGAACATTAATATTGGTTATAACTAGACAGTCCAAAGTATCTGCAGTGATTTGTATCTGTAGGATATACGTTCGTAATTATTGGCTTTTAATCGTCATCTTGTAATGGTGTTTGTATAACAACCTGAGTAATCCTTAATAGATCCTATATTTTCGCTTTTATCTTTAAAAAATGTGTATATATTGTTCATTACTTTTTATGTGGTTCAATAGGGTTTAGTAATTTAGGTGTGGGTGATCCAAATATGTTAACTTGGTGTTATTAGGGCAATCTGCTAGCTACATCCAAAATCGCTAGTTTAAAAAAGCCCTGTATTTAGTTTTTCCTCAACTGTAGAACACAATGTTCAACTGTAAATTCAGTTTGTGTGAGCATGTGTCTGAGACTGTTATTGAGTTTATTCAGCACTCAAAGCTGCATAGCTCCTAACTTTAAGTACAGTTGCGGTGTGCCTGAATGCTCTAGGATGTATCGCAAAGCAAATATTTTGAAAACTCATATGTATAGAGAGCACAAAGGGCTTGGATCATCTGTGCGACCTTGCAAGCAATTTGAAACTCCCTTAAAATGTGTTGCTCAGTTTTGTACAGTTACATGTGACACCTTAAGCTCCCTCATCAAGCATTTGAAGTCACACATACATGAGGGTTTAGAAATCAAATGCAGAGTCAGAGGTTGTGATTGCAGCTTTACAGTTGCATCCACTTTAGCCTCACATTTTTCAAGGAAACATAAAAATCTGGATCACAACTTGTTAGATGTGTCCGATCCTGCTGAGCCTAGTCGTCTGCATAGTCAGCCATGTTCTGATACTTCTGTTGTGGATGATGATGAGCCAGAGGGGCAATTTGCTGTAGATGAAACACTATTTGCTAAACCTTGCCCTTCTGTATCTTAAATTACAAGGAAAGTTATTGCTACCAGCCAGTACCATACAGACAATCATTGAGGACTTTCAAAATGCCCATGAAATTGGCCTATCACATTCCCTTATGATCTTAAGTAAGAAACTGAAAGAAATTGGAATCCAAGAGGCCACTATAAGCAACATAATTGATGAAATCAACAGGGAAGATCTTAAGATGTGTAACAGGGACATTTTGAGTACAGACCAGAAAAGGAAGAGTGTTTTTAAAACCAGTTTCAACTATGTTGAGCCTGTGCCTTTTCTTTTGGGCAGTGATGAAAATGGTAAGGAGTGCTTTTCCCAGTATGTTCCTATCCATGAGACATTAGCTACACTGTTCAAAAGTGAGTCTGTAAGAGAACAATATGTCGCCACACATTTGCAACCAGCTACTGAAACTATAATTCAGGATGTGAGAGATGGAGAGGGATTTAAGGGCAATCAGCTGTTGAAAACAGAACCTTCCTCCGTTGGTGTGATCCTATATCAAGATGCTTTTGAGGTTGTGAACCCACTTGGTTCAGGGAGAAAAAAACAAGGTTTTAGCTGTTTACATGACCCTGACTGACATTTTGCCTCACAATAGATGAAATGCAACTTGTCCTATGTAGGGAGAAAGATTTTAAATACTTTGGCATGAACAAAGTTTTTGAACCATTGATCAGTGACCTCAAACTTCTAGAGGAAGGAGGTATTTTGATAAATGATGGCAGAGTTGTAAAAGGAGCTTTAGTTGCCATTTCTGGAGACAACCTGGGATCACATTGCATTGGGGGATTTGTCGAAAACTTCAGTCGGGCAAGCCATTTCTGCCGCTACTGTGAGATCGACAGAAATGCATTTATGAATGAACCATAAACATGTGGGACTTCAAGAACTGCACAATCCTATCAAAGTCATTTGCAAGGTTTAGACACAAGTGCTACTGCCTTAGCATGCAGCATCAAGATGGACTCTCCTTTTGACCAGCTTAATTATTTTCATGTTTGCCAGCCAGGGCTCCCGCCATGTCTGGGGCATGACTTGTTTGAGGGTATTGTGTCTTATGACCTTGCCTTGTTAGTTGGTGACTTGGTTCAGGAGAAGCACTTTACCCACTTACAATTAAACAGATGTAAAAATCAATTCAAATATCAAGGAAATGATGCCAGCAGCAAACCAGCAGACATGTCTCCTGGTAGTGAACGATTACGTGGACGTGCAGTTCAAAATTGGTGCTTTCTGAGGTTGCTACCTCTTTTTGTGGGTGACAGAATTAAAGATCCTTCTGAAAATGAAGTATGGCAACTCATTCTGCAGCTGAGAGAGATCGTGGAGCTTGTTTGTGCACCAGCCATTACAGCAGGCCAAGTGGCGTATCTTAAAGTCCTTATTGAAGAATATGTCTTCAGTCGTCAAAGGCTTTTCCCTGCCAGTCTGTTAAAACCCAAGCATCACTATTTGTGCCATTACCCAAAGCTGATTCTTCACTTTGGCCCACTTATACGCCTGTGGACGTTACGGTTCGAGAGCAAACATACCTTCTTCAAGCAGTGTGCTAGGAAATTGCACAACTTTAAGACTCTTTGCAAAACTCTTGCAGAAAGGCACCAACTATTGCAAGCCTACCTGAGTGCAGGCAGTCTCTTTCCTTCAGATGTGCATGTTGATAAGGGTACAGAGTTTTATGTGAGTGATTACAACGACAGGATCAGGGCATCAGTAGCTAGTCGAAATTTTGAGTCACAGTCTGCAGTAGCTTGCAATGAAGTCCCAGTGAAAGGCACAGTATACCGAAAGGGGATGTGTGTTTTGCTTGAGAGTACTGATGGAGAACTTTCTGTTGGAAAGATTAATCTTATCATTGCTCTTAATGAGTCTGTGCAGTTTGTGACTCAGAAACATACTTTTGTGAAGCTGAGCGACATGGGTGTCTATTGTGAATTAGGAGCAGCCCAAGAGGATTTTGTTTGCATCGCGCAAAAGAAATTTGCTTGACTATTATCCTCTTCCATCATACAAAGTGTATGATATATCACTAATTTGCTCTCCACCATTCTTTTCCAGAGGCAGTTTGAACTGGCACGTGACAGAGGTAGCTGTAATTAATGTGACGAGTGGAGCAAGCTACTTAAGTAAAAATGCACACACACGATGTAAACTCATTGGGTTATCCTTTTAATAACATGTTTTTAAGCTATGGCACAGGTTCTGCTTTACTACCAAATGTTCTGTAGTACATGTTCTCATTACAGTGATTTAAAAAAAAAAAAAAAAACTTAAAACTGTGCATATTTTAAGTCATTATTTTATCACTCATCACGCAGTCAAAGTTTAGGTTCCCAGAGCTGGTGGTTTTTAGGTGTGGTAAAAAAAAAAAAAATGCTATAGAAAAAAAGAACCCGATACCTGTCTGTATTAAATATCCTAGTTCATTACATCCAGAGTCAATTCATACCTTCCTTTTGTCAATTACTTGAGACAATTTTTTGCTTACTAAATGTGTTTTTCTATATAGGGGTAAATAGTTGAATTGTATTCCCCCCAGTTAGTATATAGTGCAAAAGGGTATTTTACTTTGATTACTTTTGTGGAAATGTTGGACAACTTGTACATGTAACAGTAAAGTGTGAGTAAACATAATTTGTTTGTAATCAACATGGAAAATGGACAGTGTGACTGAAAAGTGCAGTAAACTTGAAAACTTTGTTTGGTCTGGAATGATTAGTTGTATATAGTTCCACTCTTTTAGGTACAGTCTTTTGCAGTAATAAAGCTAAAAATATTGTGTATATAACTATAGTAATTTGACAAATGGAATTGTTTGCATGTGTGCTCAAACTCTCTTCAGAAAATGGATAAAGTAATGATGAAAGAAGTGGTGCTGTCATTCCTACCTGGTCTCTCTGAAGAAACTGACTTCACTGCTACATGGGTTGCAAGAGCTTGGTGTGGAAAACAAGGAAGACCTTGCTTTGGTTCAAGAAAAAGATATCGAGAAATACCTTCGACCTATTCAGGGTCGAAAGTTACTGAATGGCTTTAAAAGGTAACTATATATTTGATACTGTCCCATTGAAAAGTTGAATAAACTAAAGTTGAATAGAATACAAATAAAGTTAATGCATAGAATGCATACAATTAAGTGAAAAAAAAAACATTTTTGAAGAAAGGCAGCATTACATAAGTGCAAATATATTATGAATATAGCATCTACTCGGTAGGTCAAGTGGGTTAGAAATCTACTTGCCCAAAGTAATTTATTTATTTGCGATTATACAATAAATACTAAAGTTAATTGTCATATTTAATCTTTATGAATAATAAAGTAAAGTAATCGAAACAAAGACTGTGTGTCAAAAATTATTAGTGGACAAAGGGAATATTAGTGGAGTTTAGGGAATTGAGGATTTCCCAGTTACATAAAAAAACAAACAAAAAAAACGAGCAAAAATCTGAGAAAATTAAATTTGTCAAAGACTATGGGTGGAGTATAGTCTCAATCATGAAAAATGTAAACAATCAAAAGCTATAAAAAATGCCCTTATTTTACATGGCAGTGTTTATTTTTTAAAACAGACTAATGCGTTGCGACCAACACAGATCATTGTCCACAATATCTTTATTTTGTTATAATAATTAGTTATTATTATTTTTATTATTATTTACTATTAAGCAAAATTCACTGTTATAAATTGTTTGAGCAGCAGAGTGAGAACAAGGAGCCTATAATGGTAAAAATCCACTCACTCGTTTTTTAGGCTATATTCCACCCATGCAACACGCACAACGTACCTGAAGCATCCAAAGATCACATGTATATAATTACCACAAAGATTCAGCAGCACTTCTACTCCATTATCTTCCGGTATTTGTTCCCACTTTACTTTTCTGACCGATGTCTCCATCCTCGTGAAGTTTCGAGAGGCCCTGGAGAACAAATTCAACACCATTCTTAAGTTCTGCCAAGAAGTCAACGGTCATCAAGGTGTGAAAGATGTTTTGGCTGGTTTTGAACCAGAGGCTTCCAACAAAGCTCTGTGCATTCTTCTCCTTCTGATGGCGTACTTCAAAGAGCCCAAGGATGCTATTGTGCTTGATGTTGATGTAGGTATATTTTCACTCTCACATTAACATTAGCATTAGGCCTATTGTTTTTTTGTAAATGGACTGTACTTATATTGCGTCTTTCTAGTTTTCCGACCACACAAAGCGCTTCACACTACCCTTCACCATTCACACAGGTGCCAACTGCTCATCAGTCCAAAGAAACTACTGTAGTCACATTGTCATGATCACATTCTAAACTTTACCAAATGTGTAAATGTGTACTAATAAGCTAAATCAATGGGGGCCAATGGATGATCTGTTCGCAAATTGACTCTGTGCTACTATAGGTACAGATTATTAACAGTTGAATCTTATTCTACTCTAATTGTATAGCCTTCTGCCACAGCCACTGATGTGGAAGGGACTGTGATGCTACCAAGCACCCCTTGCTTGATTGTTTAAGGTAATGTTGATGTATTCCTCATTTTGAATGTATTTTGTCTAGTCATCCACAGATTTGTTGTGAGCAGTTTCATGTAGTAACTATTTTCTTCCTACATGAAACTGCTCACAATAAGGTCTGGATTATTTTAAGTAACCAGGTTATGATTTCTGGAAAGCGACATTGCGGTTGAGTTTTTCAAATGTGTTTTTTTGCACTTTGAGCACAACAAACAAAGTGCCATATAGTCCCTTTTATATACAAAAACAAATCTGTTAAAAATATAACCCAAGAGTGGGTAGTGTTCTGAGTGTGATGGTCATGTATTAATTTTATTTATATTAAATATTATTTATATAATTCATTATATTATATATTAAAGGATCTAAATATAAACAAAAAGTTGCGTCTCTCCCTAAAGTGGACATAAACAACCTGCTACAATTTTAATTTGAAGTATGCTGAATATGCTGCTTGTACACTGGAATTTAACGAAAGGTAATATCTACATTAATATTGTACTTGAAGGCTTGATTTTTATTTGGTGGGTTAAACAAGGAATGTTTGGATGTGTTGTGTTTTGCAAGCCACTCAGGAACACGGTGATGATCCCCCTTCTCCCCTTTAAACAAGTGGTGTGTTGCAGACTTAACTCGTGTGTCTGTGCTGGAGACCAGACCAGACCAGGGACAAAGTTTTTTTTGTCAGAAACGGCTGGAAAACAACTGGATGCTTTTATTGTTAAAAAATATATATATATAAGAGAGAGAACAGATTTAGTGGCGCTTCGTTAGCTTTACTATTCTACAGTAAAAACAGGTAGATATCTGGAGATATTAGTTGCCATTTTTTCAGTGAACGGGTAATAATTCTAGGAGGAAGAGTACAAGCAGAAACAGCCATAGGGAGATGGACAGGAAACAGGCTCTTACTCTATCCTCTGCAAACAGTACATGTAAATTATGTAAATTGTTGTGTGCAAATGCTTTGCCTGGGTAAATCACAACTAACAGTCTTTTTGTTTATAGGTGCTTCTTGGGCATCAACCCAGAGACGGGTACAAAAACACAGAGGCAGAGAGGTCACATGAACCAGCAAGTCTGCACACTGATCAGGAAGCTCATAGACTTTGAATGGATGTCAATCTAATGTAAGCTGTGTTCCAACTTCAGAACAGACTAACGCTCTCTCTGTGTTAACCCTTGTGTTTTCCTCCCGTCGACCATGCACTTGTTGTCCTCCCGGGTCAAAATTAACCTGGTCTATTTTGCCAGTTTGTAAAGCATGAAGTATAAATTATCACCCAATTCTGTTTTACACCTTCTCAACAACTTCTTTCCAACCTATTACCACTAGTTTTACTGTTTTTTTTTAAAATATATGGTCAAAAAAAATGCATTTATGTAAAATTATACTTAATTTCTGAGTTAAAAAAAAGCTGAAATTATGAATTATTTTGACTAACAGTTGAGATCAATGGGAACATATGTTGATGGTTATCACAGACTGGTATAAGTCAAAGTTTAGTCAGGTTATTGTTTTGAAACCATTTCAATTTTTTTTTTTTTTTTTTTTTTTTTTTAATCACACTTGTTGTCCTCCCGGGTCAAAATTGACCCGGTCTGTTTTGGCTATTAATAAAGCATAAAGTATAAATGATCACCCAATTCTGTTTTACACCTTCTCAACAAGTTCATTCCAACTCATTACCACTAGTGTTACACTTATTTTTGGAATTTATGGTGAATAAACTTCATTTACATGAAATAATACCTAATTTTTGGGGTAAAATAAGCATAAATTATTAATTATTTTCATTTTAGTTAAGATCAGATGCATCTATGTTTGTGGATAATCACTGACTGGTATATGTTAGTGATTAGTCAGGATATGGTTTTGAAATAATTGTATTATTTTTAATGGCAGCCAATAATCACAGCTGGTGTCTTCTTGGGTAAAAAGTGACTTGGTCTGCTTAGCTTGTTTAGAAAGCATAGACAATTATAATTAATCACTCAATTCTGTGTTACCACTTTTATTCAACTTCATTCCAACTCAACTCAACTAGTTTTACACTTATTCTTTTTTATTTATAGTCAACAGACCTCATTTTCATGAAATTATACCGCATTTCTGAGTAAAATGAGTTGAGATCATTAGTTGTGTTTGGATTAATGGCTGGTATGTGACAATTATTATATCCCCAGGTTAAAATTAACTGATGCAATTGTATTCACAAACAAAAGAGAGCTACCAAAATGGAAAAAAAACTAATTTACAGAAAATTGTCTTGTCCCCATTTAGGAAAAGACACATTAAAGGTGTTATAACAAGTTTACAAAGCTGTAGTTTGAAGTTGTGTCTGTATGTTTGTATTTGTGTGTGTGTGTGTGTGTGTGTGTATTTGTGTATGTGTGTGTGCGCGCCGGTGTGTCTGTGTACATTTTTATGTCAGGACAGCTCAATAGTGTGATATATTGCATTCTCAGCTGTGTGTGTGTGTGTGTGTGTGTGTGTGTGTGTGTGTGTGTGTGTGTGTGTGTGTGTGTGTGTACGCATGTGCGTGCACGTGCACGTCTGCATGTACAAGTGTGTGCGTGCATGTTCATGTGCTGAAAAGCACAATAGTGTGATCGTTTGCAGGTCTCAGCTACTCTGTGTGTGTGTGTGTGTGTGTGTGTGTGTGTGTGTGTGTGTGTGTGTGTGTGTGTGTGTGTGTGTGTACACTACCGGGTCAAAATAGACCCGGGAAGACTACAAATACTATAAAATTAAATAAGACACCAAAAATTCAATTAAAGTAGTGATCATTAATATTACTTGCAAAGAACGTCATTGGGAAACACCAGTGTTATTTTTGGTTAATTTGGTTGAAAGAAACCCATATTTCTTCAAATCAAATTTGACCCGAAGATGATACAAGGGTTAAGCTAGCTGTAGTTATGCAGTAAGATGTTTACTGAAGCTATTAAAGGGTTAGTTTACCCAAAATTGAAAATTCTATCATTAATTACACTCCCTCATGATATTCCAAACTCAAGAATTTTGTTCAACACAAATTAAGAAATCCGAGAGCTTTATGGTCCCGCCTATAGGCTGCAATTTTATAACCGCTTTCAAGTCCGAGAAAACCATCGTTAAAATAGTCCATGTGACTACAGTGGTTCAACCTTAATGTTATGATGCGACGAGAATACTTTTTGTGCGTAACCCCCCCCCACACACACACACACAATAAATACTTAATTTAACAATGTCTTTCTTCTGTATCAGTCTATGACGCCGTTCACGTTGTAAACAGTGAACCGCACTTCCAGGTTCTTCATCAGAATGCTGAGAACACATCACACATCGGCTACTGACAGAGAAAGGATTTTTTTTAAATCAAGTTGGTATTCTATTGTATTTTGTTTTGTTTCTGCGCAGTAAAAGTATTCTCGTTGCTTCCTAATATTAAGGTTTAACCACTGTAGACACATGGACTATTTTAACTATCGGTACTACCTTTCCGGGTCTTGAAAGTAATAAAATGGCTGTCCATGGAGGAGTCAGAAAGCTCTCGGATTTTTTTTTAAATATCTTAATTTGTGTTCCAAAGATTGATTTCCATTTTAGGATTAGTTTTACAATGTGAGTACCATGCTAACAGCGAGCCAGTCCACCACAGAGTAACTTAAACTTTTTGTCTTTCTTATCTTTTGTACATAGTGGACAGAACCCACACTGTGCAGGTGCCAGCTGCAAGGCAAGGAGCGAGACACCTGCACCCCTATCTTTTCCCACCTTTTCGTCTTTTCTTCCCTCTCTCTCTCCTTTGACACACATTCCCGTTACCCAGTGTACATTCCCGTTACCCAGTGAACATTCCCGTTACCCAGTGTACATTCCTGTTGAGGTGTGGAGACACTAGGCCGAAAATCGGCTGTTGGACAGTCTAGCGAGGTTGGTGACTCGAATCTGTTCGGTGTGTCCCGTGCCGTCGTCAGTCTGGGGGGCTGTCGCCGTTCATTTTGGCCGACCTGACATGTTCAGTCGACGGCAGGTCAGTCGGGACTAACCCGGAAATGGCGAGCGGAATGAGGTGACTAGAGTCTCTCAAAATCTGACGAAATATTTTTAAACTGACCTTTGTTGATCTGAAATGAAGACAGATTCAGCAACTGCACGGCCTATTTCTCTCTTAAAATGTTTTCAGAAACACGTTTCGGTGAATTATTTTAGTACAATATGAGATCGTATTCTGAACGAGACGCCATGACAGTCTGGCTTTGACTTTCCGGAGAAACCAGACCCACGTGACGCGTTCGTCCAATCAGCTGCCGGTTTTCATTTCTTGGGCAACAATAGAGATTAGCACCGCCTGCTGTTATGGAGACGTATTACGTTTCTCAAGTCGGTGTCGCCTCAGTGTGTTCCGAGGCAGTTTTTTGGACCTTGGGGACGCGACTGATCATTTCCACTGGCTTTTCTGCCGAGGGTCGGCCGTCTGGTTGGTGTGTAAGAACCTTTACCCAGTGTACATTCCTGTTATTAAATTGTATTTTTCTTATAAAAAATAAAAGTTAAATCACTGTTTTGATCAGTTTTGTTTGGTCCATCATTTATGCTAAGTCACAGTAATATATGAACATTCACAGCTAA
This sequence comes from Zingel zingel, assembly GCA_023566125.1. Taxonomy (NCBI): domain Eukaryota; kingdom Metazoa; phylum Chordata; class Actinopteri; order Perciformes; family Percidae; genus Zingel; species Zingel zingel. The sequence goes on from CM042323.1 coordinate 10,065,992, forward strand.
ATACAGTAATTCTACAGCAGCCTACTGCTAAATTACAGTAATATGACGGCATAATTACTGTTAAGTCACAGTATACAGCTGTCATTTCACAATTTACTGTAAAATGATACAGTAACTTACTGTGAAAGTCATGCAACTGGTACCCTGCAATTTATTGTAAATTTACAGTCAATTACAGTAATACGACGGCATAATTACTGTGAAGTCACAGTATACAGCTGTCATTTCACAACTATTTACTGTAAAAATGATAGAGTAACTTACTGTGAAAGTCATGCAACTCGTAACCTGCAATTTATTGTAAATTTCCAGTCAAATAATTAACAGTGTACACGTGATGCTTCGATAGCAGCCTCTTGTTTGGAAACAAACGCTTAAATAACCTGTTGTGTTCTGCGATCAAGTGTTTAAAAAAAAAATAGTAATACCCTTTGATAACATTGGAAAAATAGGTTAACCATTTGAAGCAATAGCAGTAGCAGATACCAGTGCTGCTCATTGGGACAAACCAAGTCTCCAAAGATTAGTGGTAGATTGCGAAGTAAACACCAAGATTGGATGGCATTTAACCCCAAGTCATTCAAGTCCTCTCTTAACTTCACTGAAGGAGGTTTATTGTTTTGCTCCATGTAACCATAGTTAAAGCTCTTTATTCTCCTGTCTATTTCCTTTCATGTTGTGTACTTCTCTATCAAGTGTAGTATAAGCAGTTTCATTTCGTATTGTGCCACTCCCTCCAGTATTAAAGTACTGCAAGGAGTTTAGAACGCAAGAACGTTTAACACCCATCACATAGGGAAGACTGGGATTTGCCTCCATTTTTTGCCAGTGTTCTGCATGAAGGGGAGCGTGTCTATGTTCCCCTCTTTGCATGAGACTGGGGAACAAAGGACCCTTTTTAAAAAAAAAAGGGTCCTATGTTCCCCAGTCTGTTACTTTTACCACCATTACTGCCAAATTCCCTACTTGTGTATTCCCCGTTTTGATCCTAAAGGATTCGCAGTTTCAAAATCATCATAGAAAAGCTGAATCTGAATTGCATGCTCCGGTTTTGAAAATAGAGCATGATTCTTGAAAAGATCTCCATCGCACAATTCATTACGAAGATTTTCTCTTGAACTATAATCAGTCTGCATCATCTCCTTTATATTACAGTGGTTGTAAATAAACTAATGTTTTAAAAATTGGGATATAAACAAATCTATCAGTAACAACAACCTGATCATAGGCTTCAGTAGTCCGATTGCGCAGTGTATCAAATCTTGTACCAAGAACGTATTAAAACGGGATCTACCCTTCCCCACTTCCGCAAAATACTGCCTTCTCTTTGTTTCAGAATTTAATACACCAAAAAGGTTTTCCATTTTTTCAAAACACTGATCAATTTTACACTCAATGACACTTTTGATAGGCTCTCCTTCAGAGAATCTTTTGCTTGATTATGGATATCATCAACAATCTCTTCCATGGAAATTACCAAAGAGTTAATGGTTGTTTCGCCTACACCTGCCACTTTAAGTTCAGCTACTGTTCTACTGTCTACAAGACTCTTACTGAGAAGGACTGAGTCAGAAGGGGAACTTCTTAATGGCAAGTCATCAAAATGACGTGCTGCTAAATCTTCAGTTGTAGAGTGGCCTTCACCAGGATCAGAACAAGGTTCATGTGCTTTATTGAGATGCTTTCTATACCCAGAAAAAGTGCCATAAACTTGTGAACAACCAGCCTGAAAGCATTTCAGACGAAGTGACTTTCCTGAACGAAGTCCATGGATCAATTTGAAGTGCTTTGTTAGGGAATTAGCATTTGCCTAAACATCTTAGGTTTTGACTCAACGCAGCATCCGAGCCCTCACCTCTGCAACCCTAGGATTCACCTTAGTAGAATCAACATTTATTTCAGAAATGGTGGTTTGCAAAAAGTTGTACACATTTGCCAGATCTGGGTTGTACGAGGTACCAAAGACAAAATGAGCTATGAAAAGCTCATCAAAACGGGCAAGAGAGTCTGGTGACTTACATGGTATTGCAGGTTTGTCAATCACAATGAAGTAAGTGTGAATTACACTCTTCTTGGTCCCCACAGCAAGCAGATAGGGTTGAAGACGTTCCATGATGCTGTCCAGATGCCTTTGGACACTGGTCCCAGTCTGTGACAAAAGAACTTTATTAGTCTATTGAAGTTAGACACAGTTCTCAAACAGTTTAAATTTTTTTTTTTCCTATTCCAGATAAACATTTGACCATAATCTTAAAATGGTTAATTTAACCTCACCTTGATGAACTTCACAAGATGGTCACTGGCTTGTTTGGCTGAGAGCTTTCCTGGTTGCGTGCAGCCATGAGGTGACGGTGGCAAAAGGTGGACAAGAACCACAATGGATGACATGTCACTGACCCACCCTGACAATACAAGTAAAAAAAATAAAAAATGCATTTCAGTTATTACATTTTCATTCAAAAACAATCTCACCTCCATTAGCATAATCTTCTTATTCTATGCTTACCATTTTCCACTTCTGTTGTGGACTCAGGTCTTGAAGTTGCCCGGTCTGTGTGAGGCCACGGCTTTGTTCAAGGACTTTCTGCTTGTAGACAGTGGGCCACTTCACCAGGAACTTTGCAGAGGTGGCATCACCAAACATAAGATTAAAATCCTGCTCAATCTGCAGACAAGATGAAATAAGTAAAGACACAACAGTAAACTTTATGGTGTCGTACTATTATCAGGACAGTTACAGGGCAAGGCAGTTGAAGATCCACCTACCATTCCTGCTATGTCTAGGAATCTTGGAAAAGCTGTAAATATTTCAGAGGCCTTAATTGGGTCATGAACCATCTTTTGACGATAGCCGAAGGTCTGCTTCATCTTCTCCTTGACAACTGCTTCATCAGTGCAATGGCCTCACAGCACAGGCTTTCTGTGGTTAGCCAGTTTTCCGCTCTGTAGGGCTCTCCATCAGCTATTGGACCAACTGCAACAGTAGTGGAAAGGTTACACAAGCTAACGTAACGTTACATTTCCCCCAGCATTTTAAAGCTGAAGAAAAGGGGAGCTTTCTGCCGAGGTCTGAAATAATACTGCTGAGTATCACTGATGCCACCGCCAAAAACGCAAACGCGTATCCTTACAAGGATGTGTTAAAAAATAGCTCTGATGAAGTAAACCACTATTGCCATGTAGGGGTGCACCGATCAGATATTAAGATCGGCACCGATATTGACAAAATAGCTGGATCGGGGATCGGAAAAATTAACAGATCCACAGGCCGATCCAGTTTTGTTCGTTTTTTCCCCCCCCTTCTATCACACGTGTGTCGCATGCTGGAAGAGGTGAGTGTACAAATAAATAAGACTCAATACATTACATCTATGTTATTTTGTCTTCGTTAGGAATGCCTGGTGCCTTTAGTCTCTTTCACATGGTGGAAGGAAGGTATAAGGTGGAAGGTATACAGTGTATTATTAATTCAACAACGGTATTGGTATCGACAGATACACAAAGCCCAGGCATTGGTACTGAAAAAGTCGGATCGATGCATCCCTATTGCCATGTCCACTAACCATATGACTTTAAGCACTTGTAATAACCCATGTCTATTTATATCCATTTTCAAAAACATTCAAGGCTGTAATTTTCCTCCCTAAAATTCAAAATTATAAAAGGATTTCAAGGACCCATGGGAACCCTGTAAAAGTCTAACTAGAATCAAAAATCATATACCTGTCAGTGACTGACGTGGTGTCTTCTTTTGTCCTTCTGATGATTCCTTTTGAACAAATTTTAGTCTCCATGCCAGATACCCACTCCCATCTTCTGCATTGTAATAGTTTCAAAGTACTTAAATAGCCAAACTTTCTCCTAGGATCAGCCATACATGGAAACAAGGTAGTGATACCCTTTGCATAGTCCTCTTTAACATGCCTAGGACCACACACACACACACACACACACACACACACACACACACACACACACACACACACACACACACACACACACACACACACACACACACACACACACACACACACACACGATTGAAACTTAATTGTATAAATGACACCTTCTGCAAAAAGACGGGTGTTACTTGTAATGCCCTTTAAATCTATAATTTTTTTTGGTGTGTAGGTATATGACAACGCATGTTCACTTGTCATATGAGCAACCAATATCTTGACCATATTGCGTATTCTGCTATCGGTTAGGCTTATTGTCCGGGCATACTCATTCAAGATCCTCTCTCCTCCAGGTTTGTTCTTGAGAATGTCTTCAATAATCTTAGTGGGAATAAAAACAAAAAGATGTTGGTTGTTCTGGAGCGTTTAAAACGGTACTAAAATATCAAGTATTTGTATCACTCTGAATGGACATGGGGAAATCTGCATAGCCTACCTGACCTAGACGAGCATCCTCAGCTCTCTTTCTTGTATCAGGACTTTGCTGCAATATAACGGTGTCATCAGAGTCCTTCTCATTGTCTCCACTCAAGCTTGCAAAGGAACTGCTTGCAGGGGAGCTCAACAAATCTAAAAAACATTAACATTTAACTGGTGTGATTAACACTACAACAATTTAACACCATAACATAATTTAACTGGAAACATTACATTACTAGGACTTAGTTAATGACAAAACTGAATGCAAATATTTCACATTAGATTTGATTACACCCATTCATGTTACAGAAAGAATGAAACAAAAGAACTTCAAAATAGGAAACAATTTAGCAGATTTATCTGCTTGTCCCCCATATTCATAACATATTAGGCTAGGCAGGACTGTGTGGATGAATACAGAGATGGGGACTCGAGTCTGAGACTCGGACTTGAGTCGCACTTAAGTCACACAAACAGCTGACTTCAGACTTGACTTGCGACTCGACCCAAAAGACTTCAGACCAGAGATGGGGACTCGAGTCTGAGACTCGGAGTCGCACTTAAGTCACACAAACAGCTGACTTCAGACTTGACTCGGACTTGACCCAAAAGACTTCAGACTTGACTTGCGACTCGACCCAAAAGACTTCAGACTTGACTCGGACTCGAGCTTCGAGACTCGTCAACAACCTATTTTCATGCAATTATTGCTTTTTAAATCTAAATTGATTTATGCATTTCTATTTTCTTTAATTGGCGCATATACGTTGGGGAAACGCATGACGAGCTGCGTGTCCCTTGGCCTTTGCCGTAATGTGCAATGTACGCATGCGCTATGCGGCGCGCGCACACATAAAAAAATGCAGCGACGATGGCGACACCAAATCCTCCTGCAGTTGTGCCTTTTGTCATTAGTTTTGCTTACAATAACTTCATAAACAGTGGCAGTAAGCAAACAGCTACATGCAAGGAGTGTGGCACCAAGATACATGACGCTGGATCAACAACATCGAACTTCATCAGACATCTCAAGAAGCACCCAGAGAGGTCAGTCACTCACGCTAATGTGAAAGAGACGTTACATTTAGCATATATCGCCACAGGTAACAAGCTAATCATCGCAAAGTGTTGTGCTAATGCTGGGGACAGGCAAATTGTATTGTTATAGTTGTATCCATATGATGTGACAGACTTAGGTTAATATTTCACCAGTAGCAGAAGATTAGACTAAGACTAAGATTAGACTGTCTTCATTTTTTTCCAATTTATTTTCATTCCAATTTTTATTTTTCTTGTTGTTAAATAGCAATACGGAAAGTATCAGTTCTCACATGTTTGCACCATGGTTGGTGTATTAACTTTCAATACAGATGTTTTCTTCAAACTTTGAACACTGAAAGATGTAATGCATGATGAGGTTGGGCTTTACAGCCAGTTAGTAACACAGACTAACATGTATTCTTTGGTGCAGATACCAAAATGTTGAAAAATACAGTTATGAAATTGAAACAGAGTCCTTAATTTGTGTTTCTTCAGATTGTATTGCAGTAGACCCCATAAAGTTATCCTACAACTGATTTTGATACTGTACTGTATGGATGGTAGCTACAGGACATGCTTTGAATTCATAAGATTTAACAATACAGTGTTAGGGACCGATCAGACTTGAGACTTGACTTGGACTCATGGCAAAAGACTTGAGACTTGACCTTCCCCTCAAAGACTTGAGACTTGACTTTGACTCGAGCTCAAAGACTTGAGACTTGACTTGGACTTCCAAAAAATGACTTGTGAACATCTCTGGATGAATATGAGGCTCTAAGCCAATAAGCAACTCACCATCATGATTTGGGCCTTGGGGTAAACAAATCTCCAGCACACCAAGGTCTTGTTTCATTAGAAGAAACTCAAACACCTCCTCGTCAACTTCAGTCAGTTCATCATAGACCTTTAAGTCCAAGGTGGGAATGTCAAATTTCTTGGCGACTGCGAAGACAAAAATAGCGTTGCACAAGCTTGTTGTTAAATCTGCTGTGTATTTGTAGAGAGAAAAAAAATAAGACAGAAATCATAGGTCCTCTTTATTTGAAGATCTTAACCCCAATACTGATTAGGAAAGGCATGCAGGAAAAAGCACCTTTCAGTTGTGCAAAGAATAAACTGACCCAGGGTGTTCCAAAGGTTACTGTGCAAAATTAGTAACATTTTCACTCACCGCAATCCAAAATGGATTTGATGGTCAGTTGCCCCTCAAAACAAATGTACTTATGGTGATCTCTGTACTTCACTCGTAGAGCCTGCATCCTCGATGAAAAGAAAAACATTTTCAAATGAACAGTTAATAATACCATAGTATGCAAACATCTAACATATGCATGGAGTAATGTTATACCTCCACTGTAATGAACTATTATAACAAAGGAACATTTCAAACAACAAAAATAGGAGGACTGCAATAGGAGGACTGTTACAATTAGTTGAACCTTAGCTACGTTTGTCAATGTAAACGCCAATTGCTTCCGTTATGCTACTTGTTTCCGTTATCCCGTTTTCAAAGCATAAAGTGCTAATGTCGAGCCCGGCTAAAGTTAGTTTTAGCAACCCAGTGCAGTGCTCTGTTCAGAGTAAAACACGTGCTACATGACGAAACTTCACCTAAAAACTGTCTGCAAGGGCTGCACAATTAATCAAATTTTAATCACGATCACGATTTGGGCTTCCCACGATCAAATTCACGTGATCAAGCGATATTTAAAATACTTCATTCCGTTCATAGAACACTCTGTATCAAAGGTTTTTTTGTTTTTTTTCAAAGCTCCGTAAACCACTCTCTGATCACATGCCTCCATGAGCCAATCAGAGTTGTTCCCTGCACCGCGCATCTTAGTTTAGATGTAGACAGTCACAGAGGACAGGGTAACGGGAGGAAAATTCCACAACAGATAGCAGTCGGTCATACGTCGTCACGAGGTTTACCAGTAAACGCAACATTTTGTCCCGTCTGTGTTGTTTTTCAGACAACAGCAGTAACCAGTGCTAGTTTGAGTCTTTTAGCTCATAGCTTTAGCGGCAGACTGTTGTACGTCCCGCTGTTAGAATCCTCTACAGTGAAATACAGTCACACTACACCGTTTAGCTGACAGCATTTTAGCCGTGTTTAATCCAGTTACTACTGTAGCTAATGGTAGGCTAACGTTAGCTGCTGTGTAACGTTTTATTAGTGTATACTAGTGTGACATGCAGCAATGTTTCTGTTGGCTCTAACGTCTGTTTTGGAGCATCAGAGCGCAATGCAGACATTTAAGTGGCACCTTAATCCGCGTTGCCATTTCGTCCGGTACATACCGGGCACCGGTGCCCTATTGGCACCGGATTTTAACATGCGCCATTAACATGAACAGAAAATTGCGTTGCCTGCATCTTTTCACGGCAAACGCGCATGTTTGGAAAGCGGTTGCACAACAGCTGAAATGGTATACTCCTTCATAGTATCCTTTAACAAAGGAGGAATGTAGCACAATATGGATGTGCAAGCAGTTATAATTAACCTATGTGACAATAACATTTGTTTTGGTTAAAATCAAATAATCGTGATAATTAATCGTGATCAATATATTGATCAAAATAATCATGATTACCATTTTGGCCATAATCGTGCAGCCCTACTGTCTGCCTCACAATGTAGACTCCGTTACATGTGTTGAATCATCCTAACTTGTAAAAGAAACCGTCCGATTCTGTTCAGAGTAAAACACACGTGTTGCATGACGAAACTTCACCCTTAAATGTAGACTGTTTAATGTGTTGAATCAACCTAACTTCTAAAAATACTGTCCGATTCTGTTCCGAGTAAAACATGCATATTGCATTACCAAACGTCACCTAAAAACTGTGCCTAGTGGTTAACGTAGACTATGTTAATATTACATGTGTTAAATCAATCAAACTTGGAGAAAAAAAAAAAAAAAAACTGTCCGGCATTACTAAACTTCACCTAAAAACTGTCCCGCCTAACAGAAAAACCAAGACTGTTATATTAATCAAACTTCTAAAAACTGTCCGACTCTGTTCAGAGTAAAACACACGTGTTGCATGACCAAACTTTACTAAAAAAAAAAAAAAAACTGTCCGATTAACGGTAAACTAAGATTCTATTTCGAGTAAAACTTGTGTTCAATCAACCAAATTTCACCTCCCTTAACTGTAAACTAAGGCCCTCTTTAAAGAGTAAAACGTGTTTTAACGTTACCTGCTGTCTGCTAGCTACTGCTGCTAATAGCTAATAACTACTAACCTTACTCCACTGTAGAGAACATAATACCAACGTTGCACCGATTCACTTCGCATTAATACTGCCCATAAACCACCGAAAGTAGCCATCGCTAGCTAGTGCAATGTTATTAAAAATGACGACTAATGTCAAACAGTTCAGTAAGCTAGCTAGCCTAACATTACACTGCAATGCTAATGTTGCTCAACAATATTACCTTACACACATTAAGTTAACCAATAATAATAATAATAATAATAATAATAATAATAATAATAATAAACGTAGTTACCTGGCATTTTATACCAAAATTAAGTTAGGAAAAGGTCTTCTCTTCTCTCTCTTCTGTTCTGCAAGTTCCTCAGCTCAGTCCGCTCTTTCCAAGTACGCGAAAGACTGTAATGGCGGCAGAATCGAAACTTAAGGAACCATCAAATGAATCTATATGGAAAGCAAATATCCGCAAGAGGTTACATCAAGAAGGCAAAGAATACACTAATTCAAGCAATACAAAAGTTCCAGCCAAAAAAGTAAGATCACAGAAAAATGGTGCCCTCTCTTGTAAATTTAAATGTGCACAGAAGGTAACCCCTACTGAAAGGGAGCAATGTTTCTTGGACTACTACAAATTGACACAAAACAGGAAACATGATTACATTGCAATGACCACAGAATATGCGATGAAAGAAAGGCAAACATGCTGCGAATCACAAAGAAAACGCACATTTCTCATTTAAATACTACCCGAGTGTTGAGGATGAGAGGATTAGAGTGTGCAAGTCATTTTACCTGGGCACACTGGCAAATAGTCAGAAGCCAGTTTACAACCCACATTTTAAAAAAAAAAAAAGAAAAAAAAAAAAAAGAAGACTGGCATGCCAAAACATGATTCTAGAGGGAACATACAAAACGTGTGCTAGATCTCCAACTAAAAGAGCAGGTTCAGGATCACATCAGGTCTTTCCCTGTTGAATCCCATTACTGCACAGCTAGGACAGAGAGGCAGTATCTGGAATCCATGCTCAATGTGTCTCGAATGTATGATCTGTACAAATGTAAATGTCTTGAAGAGGGCAGTACACCTGTAAAGGAGTCTTTCTATAGATTCATTTTCTGAGTTCAACCTCAGTTTTCACATTCCTAGAAAAGATAGGTGTGATCAGTGTGAATCTTATCAGACAGCTCTCAACCAGAATCTTCTTAGCCAAGTTGCTGAGAGCAAACAGAAGAAACACATTGCCGACAAAACTGCAATGCACCAAGAGCGACAGTCAGACAGGGATGATGAAAACACATTAGTATTGTGTTTTGACCTTCAGAATGTTATAACTTGTTCATGTGTAGAGATCGGTTAATTTTTCTACAAATGAAAACTGAACGTGTGCAATCTTACAGCTCATAGCTCTCTAACAAAGAAAGGCTATTGTGTTATATGGACAGAGGGGATGTCAGGCAGGGGGGCTAACGACATTGCAAGTACACTTGTACACAAGTTACACAAAATTATTCTTGACCACCCAGATGCCACGTGCATAATTACATGGAGTGACAGCTGTGTACCCCAAAACAGAAACTCCATAATAGCGTTTGCTATGGCAGAATCTTTGACGAGGAATTCTAAGATTCACCATATTACAATGAAATGCTCTACCCCAGGTCATTCTTCTGTACAAGAGGTAGATAACATGCACAGTCAAATTGAGACGGCAATGGCATTATCTGAATTCTACTCTCCCGTGTCATTCTTGCGTGTTACTCAAAGTAAACAGGAACAACCCATACAGAGTTATACAGATGAGAATCAGATTGCTATGACTTTTACTCATGTTCCAAACGGTTTAAGTACAAACAGGTGCAATTTTCTGTAGTGTGTCAGCTCGTATTTGATCAGTGCCCATATACACTTCACAATAAAACATCACATGCGTGGGCGGGTTAGCTCAGTTGGTAGAGCAGGCGCACATATAGAGGTTTACTCCTCGACGCAGCGGCCGTGGGTTCGACTCAGACCTGCGGCCCTTTGCTGCATGTCATTCCCCTTCTCTCTCCCCTTTCATGTCTCCATCTGTCCTATGGAAATAAAGGCCTAAAATGCCCAAAAAAATAAAACTTCACATGCACAGGCAGCAGGTAGCAGCAGACCTTAGAAGACCAAGTAAAACCAGGAGAAACTTGGCGCCTACATGCACCCTACCCAAGCCAAGGATGCTTCCAAAACATTACCGTGCTATGATGAAGAAATGAGCAAAATTAGTAGGCCTACACTGAATAACTGCTTGCTATGTTAAGTATGGGGTTGGAAATCAGACTATTTCATCAATATGTTGAAGAAATAATTGTTCAATAGACCTTAATTTGATTGCCAACATGAGCTAGTTGGTTGTTGATGAATAAGTGAATAGTATGTGATGTGAGTATGTGACTAGTAAGTGATACTATGTATATTTTCATTGCATTAAATGATTTTCATTGCAAGTAACAGTATCTCAAATTAGCTCCATTTTAAGTAACGAGTCTTGGGTTTGAAATACCTTGTTCATAAAGCAAAACATTTCTGATCAGTTTTATCTGAATGAGTGGCAGTATTGCTATGTGTAATGCTGTATGACGCGTTTTACATTTAAATTGTTTAAAAATGATTTGATAAACTATCAAAATAAAGTCATTTTAAATATTCATTCAACTCGTTTTGCTTTTCTACTGAAAAGAATTTGATAAACTCAAGGACCTGACCTGCATCAGACCATGCATTTTTAAAAACATTCATTTACATTTAACTTACTGTTAAGAAGGATGAAAGGAAAAATGATGCACTGGAAAAATATTGTGTTATAGCAGTTAGTTCATGAATGCATGAAGATTTAACATATTAACCAATAAAAAGACACTTTTCATTATATAAATTGAACATTCCAACAGTATGTATAAGTAAATTGTCTTTGATAGTCATTGTTCCTTTTTCTGTTTTTGTAGATAGAACCTTATAATTCCAAGGCGGCTGTTAGTTTTTAGAACTAAAAAGGTTCTATCTACAATTGACCTGTTTCAAAAACCCTAATTTACAATTCATGTAGAATTTTGGTATCTCAGATGTAGAATACATTTATGGTGTATGTAACTCTGTTGCTATAAAGAAATGTGCTCCATTTGTCAGTTTTGCAATGCTAAAACTTTAAACCTCAATATCTCAAAACTGATCTGAATGCAGATAGAACCTTATTATTCTGAGGTAGCGATACAACCCTGTCATGTAAAAACTGTAGAATTACTTTTGCGATCAAGTGATGATTGTCATTTGGGCCCAATAATAATTTCATTGAAAATGACCAGACTCCTAAGTCCGACAACCTCTTATAGCAAATATTCCTTTCTGCATTATATCTTTACATTCTAGCAAAACTTGACATCACAACCAGTTTTTACAATTCTAAATAAAACAGTTACATTTCATTCATGATCTCAGGAGGGGCTTTTGCTTGACCTCCTATTAAGGCCATCAGAGCAGCTGCAGAATCAGAGCAAATAAGATCTTTGCTTTGTCTCATGTCCTCTATCAACCACAAAGCCCAAATAATAGCCAAAAGCTCTGTTGGGAAGACAGAGCTCCCATTTGTCCTAAGATCCAGCTGAGCCACATACAGTACACCCCAAAAACCTGCTCTCCTACTCTCTGGTTCCCTAGAATCATCTGTGATCCCATAACATTATTCAGATAATATTCAAATTCTGAAGCAATCACATGGTTATTCTTTTCTATGAAGTAAGTGAAATCAATATCCAGTTCTTGCGCTGTTCTTTTTTGCTCCAGTCTCAACTCTGGTCCACTGATTTATAGTCAAAAATGATGCGTTAGTTGTTTTTCGTTGTTTTTAACGCAGATTAATCCATTCCATATTGAACTTTGACCCAGAGCCGTTCTAGCCACCATTCGAATGTAAAATGAAGTAGGGAGACAAGAATGCGCTGCCTGGATCATTAATTGGAACATTTACTTATAAAAATATTCTTCCTGAATAGGGTTGGGTACCGAAATCTGGTGCTAATACGGCACAGGTGCTTTCACGACCTGTATCTACCAGACCGAGTAGCAATGCGGATTTCGGCGCCTCATTTCAGTGCCACTGATATGTCTGCGCTTCTCTCGGATGCTCTGAAACTGACGTTACAGGCAACAGAAACATCGCTGCACGTGCAGCAGCTAACATTAGCCTACCGCTAGCTAGTAGCTGAATTAAACACGGTTACAATGCTGACAGCTAACGCTAAACGGTGTAAAGTGTGACTGTATTTTACTGTAGAGGATTCAACACCAGGATGTCGGAAAAACACAGACAGTGCGTTCAATGAAACTGGTAACCTACAGCCTCGTGGTGCATTCAAAGTTGTTGTTAAATGCCCTTTTCCTATCCGGTGGTTGTTTTTCTCATTCAACAGCTATTCATAGTACTATGTCAATACTAATACTATTCAAGTTATTGTTATAACATTATTATTAAATAATTTAATTTTGACCATATGGCCTAGCAGTAACAAGCTGTTCTTTAATGTTGCCGACTGTTGTTTAGTACCCTTCTTTTTTAAAATTTTAGTATCGGTTAAGGCACCGGGCAAAAATTATGTATGCGATTAATTTAGATTAATTTATCACAGAGTATGTAATTCATTAGATTATGTTATTTTAATCGATTGACAGCCCTAATAATGTAATTTATTGCAAAACTATATTACCTATTTTCCTCCCTCTTAAGAGTGCCTGGTGGGTTTAGCGAACGCAATTTCGCGGATGTTTTTACGTTTAATAAAAGGATCTTACTCTTTAACAGAAAGGTTGACCTCCTTAGAAATCCTTTTCATAGTGTTGTCAGACACTTAATATTAATCTGAGCCTGTCAGTTGCAAAACAAGCCCTTCTGTGCTTTTGAGCTGGACAATTGCCCTTCCTTATATTGTAGCTTGTTCTTGCTTAATACTGGACCAATTTCAAAGATTGTTGTTCCCATCAGTCACTTAGACACAAAAACATAGGAAAATAGGGTCCAGGTTGAAAAAAACAGTAGTTACCCTTTAAATACAAGAAGTGCTTAATGTTTATGTCATAGCCTTTTTCCTTAGAGAGGAGACACACCAGCCCGATAATCGGCCGTCGGACTGTCTGGCGAGGTCGGTGACGCGAATCTGTTTGGTGTGTCCCGTGCCGTCGGCCATCTGGAGGAGCCGTCGGCATTCATTTGGGCCGACCCAATATGTTCAGTCGGAGACAGGGCAGTCGGGACTCACCCGGAAATGGGGAGTGGATGAGCCTCTCAAAATCTGACGAAAATCTTTTAAACTAACCTTTGCTGATCTGAAATGAAGACAGATTCAGAAACTGCATGGCCTATTTCTCGCTTAAAATGTTTTCAGAAACATGTTTCGGTGAACTATTTTAGTACAATATGAGATCGTATTCTGAACAAGCCGCCATGACAGTCTGGCTGTGAATTTCCAGAGAAAAAAGAACCACGTGACGCGTTTGTCCAATCAGCTTCATTTTCTGGGAAATAATCAGACTGTTAATGGAAACAATATAGAGCAGTGCTGCCTGCTGCTATTGAGACATATTATGTTTTGCACACGCACAGCGCATACGCTCATGTCGGTGTCGCATTTTTTGGACCTCGGGGACCCGACTGATCAGTCCGCCTGCCTTTTCTGCCGACGGTCGGCCCGTCTGGTTGGTGTGTCAGGGCCTTTACGAAGCTGAACTGAGTTTGTTTTTCTTCCCGAATCCTACTTTATCAGATCTTGCACTAAAGTTAGAGACGGACTCCTGATCCACCACGATCCCCGGCATCATTATCACTCTGACAGTGGGTTACTGGAGACTAAGCCATATTGGGATTCTTCCGGTGCCAAACTCCGCTCAGTTGCTTGGTTGAAGATAGCTTGTTTTCTCATATGGGACTAATGCTCATAGGGGACATGATTTGAATTGGTAATTCTTTCTAAAGAGCGAGCACATGAGTACACGTGTTAATAACACCAATGTGTCCTTGGTTGTTTTGACATTCTGTCTGCTACTAGTAATCTATAGATTTCTCAGAATTTTCTTGCTTTTCTTGCAAAAGTCTTACTTTGCTGAATCAGAAAGCAACAAATCTTTAAATGTTAACTTCAGGCAATTGCATATCCATTAATATGTGAATTGTGCTTCAGGCATTGCATAAAGCTAATCATGCATGTAGAAATAGTAAAGACTGACAGGTGGTATACCTTGCGTACACTAATAGGCCACTAAGAACAATGCGGGCAAGTTGCTGATATGTGTGGCCTCAAAGAATTGATCATTTTCAAGAAATAGGCTCATTAGACTTACATTGGACATAATAGTTTCATATTGTGGGGTGAAATTAAATGTGGTGTCATTATGGGTGCCCAGAGACTGTTAGATATGGTGTTTCGTCCGGTGCCAAGCTCTTGACAAAAAGCCATTTAGTCATTGTATTCATCAAGAGTCTCCAGAGGAAGGCAGCTTCCAACTCCCACTGAGCTACCTCTCAAAAGACACATCAGTGCCAAAGGATCATATGTCAGTCGAATAATGTAGCCAGTACTTTATTGCCTTACTCAATTGCGTGTAGCTCAAAACTCAACATTTCCAGTTGTACACAGTCAAGTCATAGTCTCCTAGGCAGTTGCCATAGGATTTATTGAGCACATCATGCTCCCCAGAGGAAGGCCAATTGCACCATAGATCGTTTGAATCCATTATATAAGATTTAAATGAATTACTGTTGACACATTAAGAAATGTAAATAACACACACACACACACACACACAGAGTCCAGAGAATGTCAATCATTTCGAAGAAATTTGAACTACAACGACGGAGTAAGGTCAAAGTTTGACTATGGGTTTTTTCACCCTGGACCCTATTTTCATGTTTCTGTGTCAAAGTGACTGATGGGAACAATCTTTGAAATTGGTTCAGTGTTAAGCAAGATGTATATAAGTTAATGGGCATTTGCACACCTTCAATTTACGTCCACAAAAGTGCTAGTTTTGCCACTGACAGGCTCAGATTATTGTGGCAACATAAATGTCTGACAACATTATGGAAAGGATTTCTAAAGAGGTAAGTATGATCCTTTTTTAAACATAAAAACATTAGCGAAAAGCCACCAGACTCCGTGTCAATAAACCGTAATTTATCATCGTAAAATAAACTTAATTCAAAGTCGGCTGACACAAAAATTAAACAAAAAAAATTAAAACACGTTTTGGTTCATCTTTCCACTTTTCCAACAATCACAACTCTAGTTTTGGTTGAAATGAAGACATAGTTTACTAATTTACATGTGAAAATATGTTGGCTCTATAAACGTAATTGTAGTCTTGTTTTTTTAAATGGAGTCTGGTGGGTTTAGCAATAGCGATCTCTGAGCAGTTTCTGGTTAAACAAAGATTTTACTCTTTTAAAAAAGGTCTCTCTCTGTAGGGATCCTTTCCATGATGTTGTCAGACACTTATAATACAAATCTGAGCATTTCAGTGGCAAAAACAGCACTTTTAGTGGATGGATAATTGACGTTGCACATTTGACCTGTGGGATTACATAGCATTGTTCTCGCTTAATACTGGACTAATTTTAAAGATTGTTGTTTCCATCAGTCACACACAAAAAGATAAGAAAATATGGTCCTGGTTGAAAAAAAAACAAACAACAAAGTTACCCTTTAACTTTTTTTTCTGTCTATGTTTGTGAAACAGATGTAGCAAATTTAAATGAACTCAAGATCTGTGTTGCTTACAGCCTATTCGTCTCAGTTCCCCCCAGTTGGATGCTTGAGAGGGTAATGGCATCTCTGTCTGCCACAGAATGTTGCCTGATACGATTAGCAGCTCTACATTTTTAAAATCGAGTTCAGTTGAATCATGGGCAGAGCGTAAGTTTAAATGTGAATCTAGTGTCGAATCTACATAAAAGTGTAGTCTCAAGCATCAAAATAGACCATTACACACCTATTATTGTCATTCAATGACATTTCCTCTAGCACTATTGTACAGGGTATACGGTTATTTATCAGGTTGGCTGAAGATACCTTTACAAAACACATATAGCTCTAGTGCCACCCTCATGATAATGTTTTGCATTTTGAGCTCAGCTACTGGTAGGGTGCCTGGAAAAGTTAAATTGTCAGTATGCTGTTTATTCCATTAAACACTTGGTTTATGGGGTGTATTGCAGCCTCTAGGGAGCGCCAGCATGCATTATCTTTGCATGTTAAGTGTCCTGGGTGTGGGTTGTAACAATGGCTACAGGGAGATGGTTTTGGCCTCAAAGACTTGTATCTTAAACTATACACAAACATGCACAACACACGCACATGGAAAATTGGCTCAAGTGCTCATTTAATTTATTAACTAGACTCCTCATCTTAATCACATTAGTGAATGTCACGGCCAAATGGCTGCATACTGCGGTTGCATTTGTTTTGCTGCAAATCTTGTTTCAGATACTGATAAACATCAAAGCAACATTAGCCATCCAAATCACCTGGAAATATGACTTGTTTGTGCGACAGTATGAGTATAAACCAGTGCCAGGCTCTCCATTCCTTCAAAGACATTATCTTGGCCATAGTTCTTAAAGCTTTACATTTCAACTGAGACAAAGGAGATCTGATTATCAGGCAGGGGAGAGCTACTCAGAGGCACTATTACCCTCCTGTTTCTATATTGAAATGCTTGGTTATAGTGATATACAGTCCTACATAGGCATACACAGATAGACGGGTGCACACTTTCACAGACTGTCATTTGCATTCTGTTGGGGAGAGGGCAGATAGAGAGCATATCACGCTTTTGTTTTCACTGAAAGGAATGAAATATGAGCTCTACTTTTATCAGTCAGCCTATTTACACACTGTATAAACAGGTTGTCCAACTTCTAGAAGTGAATCTTCTCCTATCCTTAGATACAGAGAACTTTAATACCTGAGACAAAAGTACAAAACAAGTTTCTTTTCTGAGGACAGTTAAGTGCTCCCTAAACAACAGCAAGCCATCAGGATATATGTGTGAACCCTGTATGTTTTAAGAGAACTGTGTTCCTTTTTTATTTTGGAACAGAAACAAAGCCAAAACAAGGACCAAGTTATCCTTAATAACTACCTCCTGACTTAGTAAAATACCCAGGAGGGAGTATAAGTTATTCAGTGTACAGTAACACTGTGCAAGCGCAGGTCTAAGTGTTGGTCGTACAAGCCAAGTACAGTAACAAATACTCTGTTACTGTACTTTAGAGTTTTCACGTATCTGTACTTCGTTATTTATATTTCTGGAATCTTTCACTTTTACTCCACTACTTTTCCTAAATAAAATGTATGCTTTTACTCCACTACATTTCCCCTAAGCATTTTTGTTACTTGTTACTTGCAAGAAATGTTTTTGTACGTTGGAGTCTGGAAAGATCCTTGTACTCTTACTCAAGTACTGCTTTCAAGTAATTTATACAAGACGGTAGTGCGCGAGTAGCCTGACAATCACACTGAATTACCATTTTGTTTCATTTTATTAATTCAATCTGATATTGTGGTCATGCCAGATTGTGGTAGCCATGTAGGAGGATGATCCCATTCTTAATCCTGGGTACTAAACTCTGATTGGTCAATTGTTTCTCTAACTGGTCAAAACAGCAGTCCGTGAGTTTAACGTGAACTTGCGTTTCAAGTACTGTACTTTATTCTCTCACTTTCCCAGTGGGAATGCACTGCATACTTAACATGTGCAAACTCAGAGTGTAGTTTGGATATGGGAAACCGCTTGAATTTAGTTCCTGAACCAAAGTTTCTGATCTACAAAATGTAACACTTTTACATACCTCGGGTCTCTCACAACCATATGAACCTTTTAAAGAAAAACATTAGAAAAATGCTCCAATCAGCTGACAATTAATATATTAGACAGTGTAATATAGTCCCAGTTGGCTAAAGACCCAAAGTATGGGATTAAATGAGAAAAACTGTTCATTACAATGCTGTGTGCTCCTGGAGGAGTTCCCTTTCCCTCCACTCATCTTGTTCTCAGCAGGGGATCTGCATGAATTTAACAATGGTGTGCCATCCCATTTTCCCACTGAAACCCATGATTGGCAAGAGTAAATCTTGTGTTCTGGGGGGAGGGTCAGTTAGTTAAATAGTTTCCCAATCCAACACGCAAACGACAGGAAGTGGCAAACAAAAGAGACACATTTTCATCCTTCCGTCAAATCACCCCCTATCTGCTCAGTCAAAATTCCTCTGGAGATTCCCTGCTGAGTCTGGCAGAGAATCATGGAATAAGATGTCCATCCTCTTTGCTCTGCTCAGCTTCTTATTATTTTCACTTTTATGGTTGTAGTTTTCTTGCTCATGTGACGATTCCAACAGGGCAGAAGGACCTGAGAAATACATTTGGAGAGCGGAGAGGGAGATGAGAGGAACCTGCTGAAGCTGTTTTATTCCATCATAGCCCATGTCCAACATGTAACTGAGATACATAGTGGTGCCTACACCAAGATGCATGTCTGTTTAAAGAAAAGATTTTTTTCTGTGAACTTTACTGCCCCCATGTTATGCTCACAATGTTCAACTATTCTTTAGGACGTAAGTCATCGTATCTGTCCTGCTTGTAATGGCTGTTGCAGCTTCTTGTTGTTAGTATTGAAAGAGGAAATCATAAATGAAAATGGAAGCAAGTCATAGGAAACAATAGATGTGTATCTCTGTTATGACTGTGTTCATGTGCAGATGCTTTGAGACAAATCCCATGAGAAAACAGTACATTTTACAGTACAACTCCCATTGCCAGACCTCCACAGCGCCGAGAAATAAGGTCTGGCTACACCACAGATGCATTATAGGACGAGAATAACACTCTGGGTTGTTTGCATTTATTTAAACTAGTGTTGTCAATCAATGAAAACATGTAATCAAGTTAATCACAGTCATGGGCTGTGATTAATCACAATTAATCACACATTTAAAATACTAGGATTTACTTGTAAACGTGCAGTGTTGAAATAAATAAATAAACTGGCTGGTTTAAAAAAAAATTCTTCAGTTTTATTATGTCATTAACATTTATGTGTTGTTCAATAACAATCTTAATTTGTTGAGGCATCCATGTGAACTGCAGACATATTTAGCAGTAACCAACTACTGCTACAAAGTAATGTCTGCTACAAAGTCACAGAAAGTTTACCTGTATTTTTTTTTCGTTGCATAGTAACATCAACTCAAATGAATGCAACAATAAGTAGGCCTATTTTAGAAATAGAATGCCATAATGTATGTGAAGAGAAAGGGAACAGTCTCTACATTATTGGTTAAAGGTCCAATATGTAATATATTTACTGTAAATCCAAAAATGACCCCAATGCGTCATCAGATATTAAGGAAACATGCCAAGTTGAAATACTACATTTTCTGACAACAATGCAAATTTTCTCCTTTTCAAATTTCTGTTCCGTGACAGAATTTGTGTTTTGGCCTGTGTGTTGTTATCAACTGCCCAGTTTGACAGGCACGCCGGGTTGCCCGATATACCTGTAAAAACGCAAACCCTCCTACGGAGTGCTCAAACTACAGGCCCATCAGCCTCATTGGGACGGATATTAAGCTCTATTCCAAAGTCTTGGCACTACGCCTAGAACGCTTTATTGAGAAGCTAGTCCACCCCGACCAATCAGGTTTTATACCAAAGCGTCACGCTACAGACAATATATGCAGATTATTCCATGTAATAGAAGAAGCCAAAAGCCTTTCAACAACAGCAGCAGTTTTATCACTGGATGCGGAAAAGGCTTTTGACCGCCTAGAGTGGAACTACTTGTGGCAAGTAATGCAGAGGGTTAGTTTGGGAGACCATTTCATTGACATGGTGTGTACTTTATATGCGAATCCCACTGCCATAGTCTCAACCAATGGCCTGCATTCACAGCCATTCCCCGTCGCACGGGGCTCGCGACAGGATTGCCCGCTATCTCCCATGCTATTTGCAATCTCTCTTGAACCGTTTGCCCAAGCCATAAGGCAAAATAAAATATGTAATGTCCAGATTAAATCCAATAACAACTCAATATTGTTATTTGCAGATTATGTTTTGCTGAACATCTCTGATCTTGAAGACTGTCCCAAAAATTCTTAAGATCTTTAATGAATTTGGCTCAATCTCCGGATATAAAATCAACTGGAATAAATCTAATCTTCTGTTTAACAACGGACAGGCGACATCAGCTATTAGTGATACAATACCAACCCAAAGCAAAATTACATATTTGGGCATCATCATACACGCATCGCTACAGCGAGTTGTCCAGGATAACATGAAACTATACTAAGTAGTGTTCAAAGGGATCTGGCCAATTGGTCTGCGCTGCTGGCATCGCTATGGTCCAGGATTGCTATCGTAAAATGAACATAGTTCCTCGTGTGAATTTCTTAAGTGCAATGATCCCCTTACCCCCACCGATAAATTTCTGGAAGAAACGTGATACCGTAATTCGGAAGTATATTGGGAATAATTAACAACCTAGGCAAAAATACTCTACCCTGCAACGTACCACAAACACGGGATGCCTGGCCCTCCCCAACCTTAAAGTGTACCAGAGAGTTTTTCAGCTACAGGCCCTCAGAGTGTGGATGGACCCCTCAGCTATAGTTCCATGGAGAGGAATAGAGCAAAACCTCACTGGAAGTCTAAGACTGCAAGACCTTGCCTTTACAGATGTGTGTCCAAAAGAAGTGTATGCTAGCCTATGGCCCTATTATCACCAACACATTGACCAACTTTAAACAGGTCGAGGAGCAACTACGCTACACCAATAAGTGGCATTTGAACACCCCAATTTGGCACAAAATACACTTAATGTCTGGTAACAAACCTTTTCTTTATAACGAGTGGAGTGACAGAGGTATTTATACTCTAGAGCAGCTATTCAATGATGAAGGTATGGTTTTGAAAACCTGAGAACTAGCTTTGAGGTCCCTAGGACATCCTTCTTCCTTTATCTTCGCTTAAGATCAGCCCTAAAATGTTATGGAGTACCATGGGGGAACAGTCTTGAGATGAACCCAATCATTAAATGGCTTGTTGATTCTCCGGTGAAAGGATTAGTGTCCAGGATTTATGCTAAACTGATGCAAGTATCTGTAGGAGAACTCCCAGTACTAAATAAATGGGAGCGAGAGCTGAGCCCGGAGGGGAACATAATTAATTGAGAGACAGTTTGGGACAATATTCCCCACTGTTCCAATAACCCAAATCAGCAGCAGATCCACTTCAACATATGCCATAGGACATACTGGACTCCTCAGAAGAGATACGTCTCAAAAGCCATTCCTACTCGCTATTGGACGTTCTGCCAACCTGAACAAACTGGAATGTTTTTGCACATTGTCTGGGAGTATGAACAGGTACATGAGTTTTGGAATAAAACATCAATAATATCTGATGTGATAGGATGTTGAATTCCTACTGACCCGATTGTTTTGTTACTTAATGATGACTCTAAATTACACCTACTTGGGAGGCAGAAGAACATTTGGCTAGCTGGATCAACCGCGACCAAGAAAATTATAGTTCAGCGCTGGCTCCCCCCCACACTCGCTTTGTATAAAACAGTGGTTAGCGTATTTTCTAGACATAGTTATGCTTGAGTTCTCTACAGCAAGGATTAACAAAGCCAAATCATCGATCCATCACCTATGAAAAAACACAGCAGCACAAGTCTCAGTCCTAATGACCTCATCATCACAAGAATTAGAGGAAAGTAACTAGGCAAGGTGTGATTCCTGATTCCTGTTTTTTGTTTATGAGTTTGTTTTCTTTCCTTGAGACCGCAGAGGGTGGGGGGTAGGAGAGGGTTGTTCTTGTTCAATTGTGTTTGTCTGTTCTGTATGTTTAAAAATAAAACAAAAACAATAAAAAAAAATTGATCTTAAAAACACAAACCCAGCGCACTACAGCTATAACGTTAGTAAAGCCATGAAAGCAACAAACAAACGAACAGGATCAAAAGGAGATAAATTCTACCCAACCTAAAAAAAAACAGCATGTTTCTAACAGTTGCGTGACCAGAGACGTTACAAACCCCGGGTAAATATTGGAGATGTATTTGAAAGATGAAGACAGCTTAGAGCCCAAAAGGACGCAGAGTTGGCTAATTTCCTCCTGAACAGGTAGATAGGCATTAGCTTTAGGTTAATTTATCACTGCTACTAGGGACGGGCATTTTATGTCATTTCAACATTTGTGTACTCCCATTTAATTATATAGCTAGAGTACCCAAGTTGGTTACTCGCAAAAACAATTGCGACACACAGTGAAGTGATCCCGACTGGTCCTGGCTAACGCCACCATGCTAACCCTGGTAACGTTACCGGAGGACCAGGCAAGCAGGTCACGGCTGTTTACAACGTGTAGCCTGTTCAGCGGCCGTAGCCGACAACGGTAAGTTATTTTAAGCCAAGTAAATAGAGGGGGCTGTAAATTGGGAAGAGAGGATCGTGAGTTTGCAGTGTGTTTAGCGATTGTTGCCGTAATTCTAATGCCAATAAAGTGTTCAGTCGGGTGGAGAGGACGGCAAGTTAGTATTATTTTAAGCGGGTCCTGCCGTAATTCTAAGCCTAGGAAGTGTGTCTGTCCGTCAGGTGGAGAGAACGGCGAAGTTGTTGTGTTTTTAGCTGTTCTTACCGTCTGTCAGTTGGGTACAGAGCTCCGCATGAGCACAGGCTTCTATGACAATATAGCCAGCATCAAACATTAGCTACTCCGCTGTGCTGTGAAGTAATGTCTGGCTATGTGAGACAAGCGTCTAGCAACATTGTTGTGGATGCTCCTTCAACGCACTTTGGAAGAGGGTCTGGCAAAGTGAGACTGGATGCTGCTGTCTCAGCCTGGCAACCTCCCTGAATTTCGAGTTTGGGGAGGAGGGGGCGGGGGAGACGACTCTCCAGTATTTTGAATTTGTACTGCAGTAACTATTTTAAACACTAGCTGTCAGTATTACATATTGCACCTTTAAAGAGAATTACTTCCAAAAGTGTTCATCTGTGCAACGTGCCTCCTGTCAACCAATCATACAGTCAAAACGGTCATTTTTAAATCGCCTAAACTTAACTGCTGTACCACTAATTACCGCTGATACGAGGGAGCACCATGCGAAACACCGTAGACAGCTTTGCAGAGCTCTATAGCAGCTAAACACATCTACTAACTGTCGCCGATACGACCAAATCGTGACCAGCCACAGTGCGATAACGGGAGGAGGTTGAGGTCAAACTTGATAAAATGAGCACTTTGTGTTAATAAAATAATGCGTTAATTGTTTTAGATTAATCGCATGCATTAACGTTGACAGCCCTACTTTAAACCAATCGCAATCATCCTGGGCAGCGCTAAGTTCCGGACGCTGCAATGCTGGCTTCTTCAAAATAGTCTTGTGAACTTGTTTTGGTGGAACCTTTGCACCCCGCAAAAGAAAACACCATATAAAATATTAAATGAAGTTAACTTCACACAATACAGTAACGTGAGTTATTTAAATCAGCTGGATACATGGTAAAACGTAATTTGCGTGTGTATCGCCGTGTGTACTTTGTCCACAACAAACCCACCAATCGGTCCCTAAATGTCCCAGTTAGAGTAAATGCTGGAAAAATATTCTTTGTAAATCTTTATAATCGTTCACTAGAAGAACCAAGCAGGCCTGCCTTGTTGTACGATCCAAATTGTCTTCAATTAATTGTGCCATCTAACCATCTTATTAGCAACCCCTTACAAAAAAACATATTAATGAAGTCAGTGTAAAAATGATAGCCTTGCCCATTATAAATGTTTGTATTTTGTAACATTTGGACAGATTCTCCAAACTGCTGAACCAGCTTCAATCTACTAATTTTAGATATACCTGTGTGTATGTGTGAATATAGTCAGACTTGTTTCCTATAGAGTGATTTTATAAATCTGGGAGTGTTGAAAGGTCTCCAGGGAAGTAGCGATGCCCAAATGAAGCATCATGAAGCTCCATGAAACATATTATATATTTTCTGAGTCCACCAGATGGCGCTCTTGATTTAAAGAAAAAGGCTCAAGGAATGGGAACTCAGTTTGATTTTTTGTTGCCCATCTAGTGGGCTCAGAAAATAAAGAAAATGGTTCATGAAGCTTCATAAGGCTTCATTTGGGAATAACCTAAATGAAATTTAAGGTATTTGCTTCTTTTGTTTAAATAGATTAAAATCCTTAAAGTTATGGGGAAAAAAATGTTTGTGTACAAATGAATGATATTTGTAGCCTAAAGCCATCTTAAAGAGTGTCAGATCAGATATTCAGCTCCCCTCCTCTCAATGGCCAAGTCTAGTACAGAGTTCCCTATATAGCAGCACATAATGATGAAGTCAGATTTCCTCAATTCTTTGTGGAGAAACTTGATTTTTATCTGAGAACGGTAAAGTGCATACCGGAGATATGTCCTTGACGACTGGATAATCAGGAACAAACAAGGTCTGATTTATTTTAATGTTTCCACTTAAGATAGACTCATGGGAAATTGTAATACTTAGCTTTGGCGTGGAATCAGAGAATCTGATATCTTGGTTCCTCTGCTTATCTCATTACCAATTATCATTAACTGCTGCCACTGCCTCCTACTGAGTACAGAACATTCCTATTGAGACGAGAGGAAGTGTTGCTGCTGTTGTGTGAAGTTATGTGGTTATCACTGACGCATACAGTCATAAAATGATTCCTGTACCTTTTTAAGGAAGGCAAATGAATATAATTCTAAGAATAACCCTTAACATGTACAAGAAATTGCAGTTTCATAACATGTATGGGGTGACAACACTGTCATTTAGTAAATAACAAAAATGGAAACGTGAATTACATTAACTACCTAAGATTTGCATTGTTAACAATTAACTAAACTGTTATTCACTAACATCTTACAAATTTTGCAGCGATTATTCAAGAATGGCCTTTAAACTACAACGTAAACTTAGTGATCACTGATGGCCAAATTAAGTCTCATGAAGCTTTGCGAACCATTTTATGCATTTTCTGAGCCCACTAGATGGTGCTCTCTGTTCAACAAAGGGTTGAAAGCACACTGAATTGCCATCCTTTGAGCCTCTCTTTGAACCAAGAGCGCCATCTAGTGGGCTCAGAAAATACATAAAATGGTTCACGAAGCTTAATACAGCATAATTAGGCCATCACTAACATAACCCTAAAGCAAGTTAAGACTTTTCTGAAGCAGACACTGACAGCAAGTGGTCAATCATCAACACAAGCCTGAAGGCAGCTAGTTATTACCACCAGATTTACATTTTTGTCCTCTTCTTTTTAGCTTCACTAAATGCCTGACATATGCTTGTATTAAACTTGTATTTTGCTGAGTTTGTATCCAACTCAAGTCAATTTATTTATAGAGCACATGTAAAACCAACCTAGGCTTAACAAAGTGCTGTACAAAGTTATGTTATAAAAACAAAAGGAAGACAATAAAAATATAGACATAATGAACATCATACAAACAACACACTTCTATACAAATGTCCCTTAACTAAATCATGCGCCAACGAATAAAAATGTGTTTTAAGACGAGACTTACAGATCTCGGCAGTAGAGGAGGACCTAATATGAATGGAAAGTTTGTTCCAGAGTCTCGGGGCCACAATGGAGAAGGCACGATCCCCCTTTGTTTTCATCCGAGACTGTGAAATAGCTAAAATTAACCGATTAGACGATCTTAGGTTCCTGGAGGAGTGATATAGGGTAAGGAGATCAGCAATATATAAAGGGGGCAATCCATGTAATGCCTTAATAACAAGTAACATTAACTTAAAATTGATTCTATATATTTGACCGGTAACCAGTGAAGAGAAGTCAATATCAGGGCGATATGATCCTTCTGGTACCAGTCAACAATCTAGCAGCCGCATTCTGTAATAAAATTGACCCTAAAATCATACCATGAGGTACACCGCATGTAATCGATGCCAAAGAGGAGATATTTCCAATTTCAACAGAAAAGGTTCTATTTTTTAAATAACAATTGAATCACTGTAGAGCAACAGCCTGGACCGATAGTATCAAATACCTCTTTCAAAAGATGAGAGGGGACAATATCTGAATATGAATAGGTAGGTTTCATGTGTGATACAATATCCATCAATGCTGACAGGGCCACATACTTGCACCTCAAAACTAGTGTAATTATCAACTGGCAATTGATAAGTACACTAGTTTTCAGCCCTGCTTTGTTTTCTCTATGGGAAGTGTGGTGTCAGCTAATCAATAAGTGAGCTAGGACAGATTGGTCTTGACCAATGGAAGAGCAGGAAGGTGCTGCAACATGATCAAACCAACAGACCCTTGCTTGCAAGGTTGTATGTGAGGAATGAAATTGACATGCACATATGATCATTTTATTGGTAAAAGTATGATTGTTTGGAACATAATGACCATATAGATGAGGTATAGATAAATAGATTATACTGGTTTCAGTGTGCGGTGTGTTCCTGGCGTCATAGTCAAGTCAGAAATATTCTAATATATTTATATATATCTAATATACTAAGAAATTTCATGTCAAAACCACTATTTGAGGATTGTCCACATTACATGAATGAAACTCCTTTATATTGCACAGAATGATTTCCAAAACCAATCATTTTTAAAACCCCAAAAGGGCTTAACAAGAGACTGAAAGCACCTTCTTTGATGGCTCAGCTGGCCCTCTGGTGCTATGAAAAACAATAATGTTCTTGTTGTTCAGCTTACACTGGGGAAATGTGATTCTGCCAATACAGCACATCAAACACACAGGGGCAGGAAGTCATTAGGCAGCTGAACGGGATCCAAGTTGAGAAGTCAGAGGTCAAAAAGCAACTCACCTCTTTGTTTGAAATCATAAAGACATGAATGCCCAATGCTGAGTGGTCAATATCTAAGGAAGCAAAGAGAGAGAGGGCCTTTGACAAGGGAATATTTTCCATGCTGTGTGTTGCCCAGAGTGGCAAAATTGATGAAAGAAGGGCAAAGAGCACTGCTTTGAAAACCCTCATACGCATGTTAAGTGTTGAGAAGTGATCCAAAACCCTTACACACATTATGTATGTCAATTCAAAGCTTCACAGGGAGAACACAGTGAAAGGATAGTGAAAGCACAGCTAAATTCTAGTAGACATATTTTTGTAGCGACATCTGAGGCTCCAAGTAACTGAAGAAGAAGGGAGGTGGAGTCAGCAGACATAAATAATACGTTGATGCACAAATAAATAAGACTAATGCACCCTCAGACTAAATGCATTGGTTATGATTAAAGGTTACAGTTCTAAAGCCAATGAAATTGTTTAATTCCGCACAGTATTTGTACAGTAAAGTCGTAGACTTAGAAATATTAATTATTTAAATCCACCAGCACAGCAACAGGATAAGACAGTATCTAACAGTAACTGATCTGTGATTTTCTACACATCAGACAGTTAACATAACACACAGATTACAGGTTTTATCATTTGGAAGCGAGAGTTGAGGCAAACACATGGCAACGCCGGCTCCTGACTGTCAAATCTCTTAGATCACTATTGGATAAACTTGTTGTCAAACAACCTGGACTGGATCAGCGTGACGTTACAATTCACCAGGAAACCAGTGACCGAGGTAAAGAATGCGATTGATTTTGTAAGAATGATTTGTAAAAATGTCATGGCTAACTGTCTGTTCTGATGCCCAGGCTCTGCGTTCCTAGCCTGTTTTTCGAAGGAACAGACCAAGCCTGGATAATACTGGTATTAATAAATGTTATCAGGTCATCTTTTACTTTGTTTGAATAAACCATCTCCTCTAAACCATCTTCCATCCTCACCTGAAATTCTGTAACTTTCTCAGTCCGTTGATTTGGGCGACTCAACTCAAAAGTTGCTGCAGTTTACAAAATGAAGCTTCATGGCAGAGCCAGAGCCACTTGGAAAAGCTGTTGCTAGTTTACATTATGTATAATATCCATTACAATGAAGTTACAAGTGTCACAGTCTGTCACGGGATACAGGAAATCGAGGACCCAAATGCAGTAATACGGAATAAAGAATTTAATGGCAAAACTTACAAAAGGTGTCCAGAGGTTGGCAGGCAAATACAAAAACAGGTACAAGCAGAATCCCAAAAACAGGAACAGGAAAAAACACAGTGGCAAGCAATCCACTGACAAGGACAAAACGAGAAACACCGAACAGAACACACAGCAACAGAATACACGGCAAACAGAACGAAATGATCTGACAAGACTAACGAGGACTAATGAGGGACAGGTGACACAACAGGTGGAACAAATCAGGATGGAGCAGAACAATCAAAAAAAAGGCGGGAAACAAACAAAGACAGGAAGTAACTAGACAAGACAAAGGAGACAAGAAAATAAAACAGGAAACAGACACTAACAAACGTGACAATAAGGACCATACAATAACAACTCCTGATCCACTCTGAAAAAGGGAAGGCTATGTTAGTTCATTAAATATGATTACTACGTATTATTAATGTCAAAGATGATACATGTTTAGATTGATTACAGAGGAAAGGAAGGGGAATAAAAAGATCAATGAATAGATGCTTCAAACTGACCAGTAGCACTGCTAAAATCAACCTGAAGTAACAGTAGTTCCAAGGCTGGAAAATGATTAGTGTTTTCCCATTAAAACAGGAATTTCATTATCAGGGTTCCTGACACTACATTAAAGCTTTCTACCCAATGGTCATTTGGATTCAGAACACTTGAGCGAGAATACGTGCTTCCCTTTTCTCTGTGAAGAGAAAACAAAGAGAAAAAAAAATCAAACCCCAATTGCTCAAGGTAGCGGTGGCTAAAATCTAAACATAATCGAGGTAATCCTGGTCTTGACCCTCTCCTAGTCAACGGCTTGAATGTATTTCTGTCTCAGGTGATTGAATAGAGGGTCCCTGTTTATATGGCAAGCTCTTCCCTTCCCAGCTCACCAGCCAGCACACTTGCAGAGCTACATCATAATGTCAAAATTCACAATTAAAGAAGAAGAGAACAATGGACCAATAAGGGCTCTGGCACTGTGCTCCTTTTGTGTTGCAGTGCTAAAATTGTAACAATTTTAAAATGGCCAAAGTAATCTGACAAATTCAGAGGGGACAGTTAACTGTTACTGCCTGGATCTATGGCAATCAATCCATTATAATAATAGCCACAAAGAAAATGTTTCTTTAGCAAGGGACATGGCTGCCTCACTTTAGCTCATTCCTGTAAATTCTGTTTTACAGGGCTCATTATTCCACAACAAGATAATGGCCTTCACTGTGTTGCAAGAATTCCTGATTATTCTTGTGGGTTTCAGTACATGCCAGGCAATTCTCAATAGATCTCCAAATGTGTTTTTATCATCACTCTCCTTTATTGTGGCAGATTGCTAAATGTAATGTGTTCCTCTTTAATGTGCAATTGAGTTCTGTATGCATCCACCTGGGTATTGTATGTTGTCAAAATGGCTTAATTCCTCAGCCCTACAATAGGTTTGAGCCATGTTAGAGTAAATCCTAAGGGGCTTGAATATTGCAGGTAATGGTATGTTAGCAAAGTCACAAAGCTGTAGTCAGGCACAATTGTAGTCAAGTACCGCAAACATTTATGTAAATATCACCTCTTGTGCACATGGGGATATGGAGGATGAAGGACTTATTCAAGAACCCCTCGTAGAACAGATTCATTCTCAAGTGGCACATATGAATGGTTTAAGATAACTCGCATTTACAGATTCTCATATTGAGTATTTTGTCTTGGGCACCAACAACTTATGAGTGGTCCAGGTCTTAAGAGTCCAAATGGGAGAAAACACTTGTTTGACATAACAATTAAACAACACGGATTGCTTGGCTGTAGTAAGAAGTTTTTTGTCATGTAACTTCAAGTCAAACTATTTCTTCATTTCTGTCACGGTATGGCGATGACACAGCGTTGACAGCTGTAGGAATATTTTCAAATTTTTTTGGGGTCCTTTAATAGCACTACTGACACCACCAAAGTGACCTACTCATGGCGTTAATCGTGGAAATAAATAATAATTTGTGCAGTTAAGAGAGTGGAATACCTGTACGAATAAGCCTCACAAAGCAAGAGTCTACAGCAGGCTAGTGGCTCTGTGAGGTTGCACTCAGGTACAGCTGTGATTTGGGCTACTAATGCTATGCTAACGTCAACATGCTAACATGCTCACATTGACAATGTTAACATGATGTTTAGGAGGTAAAATGTTTCCATGTTCACCATCTAAGTTTAGCGTGTTAGCATGCTAACAGAATGTCATTTGTTTTGCAGGTATTAAGTTAAAAAAAATTGCCTTTGACCTGATGCTAGACAAAAAGGTCAGGGCATCACTAAATACAAGAGAGTAATAATATAATAATACAATTCATCCAAAGGAGAACATAAATGTGTGTACCAAATATCTTGACATTTCATCTAGTAGATCAGAATTTTACTCCAAACCACAATGTCAACCTCACTGAAAAGTCAGGGGATCACCAAATTCAACATAGGATTCATCTTCTGGGGGCCATAAATTCCTGTGCAAAATGTTGAGGCAATCCATCCAATAATTGTTGAGATATTTCTGCCTAGACCAAAGTGTTGGATTGACCAACAGACCATCAAACTGACATCGCCATCCTTAGAGTAATTGTAACTAGCATGACAGAGGGCAGGGTCTCTTCAGATACAGACACCGCCACGCACTCATAGTGGGTCATAAGCGATGATTGACAGGGATTACTGTTGTATGAGTCTATTAGTTTTTAGGAAAATCCTGCTTAGTAGCCTATACCTTTTTAATTTGAGATTTGGGATGTGAAAAATTTGCTCTGACACAAACCAATGCAAAAGTTAACATGCTTCAGTAGTAGCAACACTTGGTGCATGCCTTCCTTGCTGACAAGCCAATGTAGACATGCATGATGATCTTGGTGTATTTTCCTTTACATTCCTGCCCATGGCTTTCTGAGGTGGAATTTCCAGAAACACCATGTTGTGGTATAATAAGACAAAGGGAATGCTTAGACAACATCAGGTGGGAGAGAATATTCTCTATATTCTCTCTCTAATAACCAACCCTGTTAATGTATAAATACAGTATGTATGTGTCTCTACATATTCAGGGAATCTAGGCAGCTACATGATAAGGGAATGTTTTTGCCATCTGTGTTTACGGCGCCCGCAATATCTTTGTTTTCTAGGGGTGTCCCTGACTAAGAATTCACATAGTTGAATCAGAATCGTCAAGTCGTTCCTATTGTTGACTGATTGTCAAATCATGTTGGGGGGGAGGGGGCGTGGGGCTTGACATTATTAAGTGGTGCAAGGGTGTAGAAGATTTATTGAAAATGGTTTGGAGCGCATGCTTGCGTGTCAACCAGTCAGCAGCTGGCCCCTGGGAACGAGAAACGGAGCACACAGAACAAAAAAGGCTGTTGTCCTACTGCACGCAATCTCTATGTACAATCCTCTTGTCATAATGTTTTTCTGCCAAAAAAGCAAACATTGCCTCTGCTTCACCCAGCATATAACATATAGGCTTGCTGGTCTAGTGTGCAAGATTAGAGTATCATTGGGGCGGACAGATCATGCCGTGGGCTGCGCATTGGATCACGGCTGTGCTCCAGTGTCTGGCAGTTGCACAGTGGTCATTCCAGTGATCAGGGTTACAATAATATATCCACAACAATTATCAATGTTAACAAGCACATTTCAGCTCTGTTTTCTCCGCATTAAGCTGTTATGTGAGAGACGCATTTAAGCAGGTTATTTTTAAGGGGTGCGTACTACGCAGGAGATGAGGGGAGAGAAAAGTGAGGGTACTCATGTGGACAACACAACTTGCATCTTACTTTTTTGGGATCATCTTTCAAAATGCACCCACACTGTAGATTTTTTTCCCCCGCAGACATTTTCAGTCAAACATTTTTAAATTCATGCTGCCAAGATGCTCCTCATCGGTCACGGATCACGGAAAGTGCAACTTAAATCTGTCATGAAGCGGTTGAATTTATTCATGCACTTCAAAAAGATTTATTTAAAAGTTTCCTTCTCTTCAAATTCTTATTTACAGCATTATATGTCGATATTTATATCATAATAGGCTGTATTAAACAAGTAGTTGTATGTAAAATCAGACATTGAGCACCCCCATATAGTCAAAATGGCATGATCCTATATGTTATATGCTTCATTGAAGAACCTTCAATGAAAACAATAGGGGTTAACTTAACGCCTCCAGCATGAGTTTAAATATTACTTCAGGAAGACAGGAACTTCAGACAGTTGGGACGGCACGACACAATAATACATCATGGTTAAACTGTACTGCCTGCTTAAATTCTATCTTCATTTGAGTTCAGTATATGCTTATGTGTAATTCATCAAGGTCTCCCGAATCTTCTTCACGTATGTGAAATAAGTTGTGCTGCTCCTGAGTTTTTCCTTAACATCTTCCAGTGAACTTTAGAAATGATTGCAGGGACATTCCTCTAGTTTACAAAGCTCTCAGTGGTCCAGCACCTCAATATATTTCAGACATGTTTGTCAGTTATGAGCCATGAGCCATGAGCCATGAGTCAGGCCACTCTGGTGGTCAACTCTAAAACTGATAAAGCAGCTGTTTGCTTTCAAGGTCTTGTGTGTTTTAGCAGTCGGCCAGACGAAAAGCAAACATTAAACCTTAATATTTGGCATAGCACATGCCCAGCTGGTGCACTTAATCCCCCTGGTCCCTAAGAAGCACAGCGAGGAAGTGCTTTCTTCATTTCCTGTACAGCATGCAAAGCCTACACTATATTGTTTCTTTTTTTCTTAAGCTTGCTCCTTGACTTCACACATCTTACTCTATGTTAATAGTCTCTTGCCAATTGCAGCTAATACACAGACAACCCTGTGGCGTTGACATATATATGACATATTCATCTAGCAACCCCAAACCTTACTGTTTGTGCTGGGAGCATTAAATGACAAATATCACTATGCTGCCAGGGGCGCTGTTTTCAACTTGTATTGTATTGTACTGTTCTTTTGTCTCTTAACTCCATTCATGTTTTATATGTTTATATACAGTATACACATATAAGTATGTTTTTCATCTTATATCATTTAATAATATTTATTTTTTTGTCTTTAAAGTACACAGAACTGTTTGGGCCTTAATAATGCTATATAAAAATGACTGTGTGTGTCTTTGTGCGTGTCTGCATGTGTTGTATGACATCTATCTCGCTTAGTGTCAGAGATGAACAGAAGCTGATATTTGCTCCCGGTCCCTTTATGACGTTAGAGACAAGCACAGACGTGAGCCAGGGCGGAAAGAAAGCTGCACACACACACACACACACACACACACACACACACACACACTTGTAACACACTTAGCTTTGGTCTTGCCTTGTTGCAGTTCCCAGGAACTGTGAGTCATAGAGGAAAGGCAGACAGAACTGTCTTTATACAAGCTGCTTATGAGAAAATATCAAACTGTGTGTTTGTGCGTGCGCCAGCATTATTGTGTGTATGCTAGTGGGTGAGAGAATTTGTTTTTTTGCAGTATGATGAGGCGGGGGAGAAATGTGTGAATGTGTAAAGTCAATATAAATGTGCATACTGTACGTGTATAAAGATGTCTAGTAGAAAAGAAACTCCGCCAGAGCTCATTGCTCAGGATTAGAAACCAGCTGAACCTATATTCAAGACTCCTTCAACCCATTGTTCTGAAATTAGAATACACTTCAAATGCCTCCAATATGCCATTCTTCTTCTTTATACTTTGCTCTCAGCAATCCAATCCTGCATCTTGTGTTTTGCGGCTGTGGAGTGATGATATTACGCTTCTTTGCGCTGACTGTGAGCTTGGTGACCTTGATGCAATCAGGCTTCTTTTATGCTGTAAACAATGGAAATTAAGAGATTTACCAGCAAAGGATAGCTGTTATGAACACATAAAGAGTAACTCTGACATCAATTTCTTCATCTATCGGTTTGTGTCATCTTGTAGTCATTCACTGCCTTTGAAAAGAAGATGTGGTATTCCCAGAAGGTAGTAATAGTATTTTTTACTGTATGCTGTACACATTTAAGTGAAGATGTTTTACAAGAAGGATCAAAGCATTTTACACTTTAGAAGCATTCTGAAAATAATGAAGCATATCTAGAATACCTTTTTTTGTCTTCCTTTGATGTACTGTAATGTGCTAAACAGTGTGTGTGTGTGTGTGTGTGTGTGTGTGTGTGTGTGTGTGTGTGTGCGCGCTTGCATGTGTAAGAAAATAAATATGTTTCATTAGAAGGCATAGAAAAATGCTTTTCAAATGAGTTTCATTCATTCCCCCCTATTTCCAGTCAGCTGTTTCCCCCTATTTCCAGTTGCTGATACAGATAGTGGTATCAACCTTATTAACTAACCCCCAAATTCCCCAGGCGCATCTGTGCTGCATTCCGCAGCAATAGCCGGCACTCAAGATAATGCTTGTCGCCCCATAGTCACCAAAGTAAATATTGGACCCATTTCTCACAAGCCAACATATCTCCAGAACATTCTGACACTAAAATGGCATTTTTCAGACGGACACATCAGGAGAAAATTAACTTTGTTTGAGACCTGTTTCTGTCTCAGGACCAAACTCTCGCGAGATCTGGCAACACAGAGACGCTAACGTCAGCTAATGTTCGTGAATGCCCAAACAAAACTAATCTCCCTGATGCTAAATATGTCTTTTAGCTGTGTATATATCTAACGTTAGCAAAAGAACATATTAATAAATTATTCAAATATAACTTTTCATCCATCCACACAACGTTCACTACACGTTAAAAAGAAGCCACGCCCCTTTAGGGGACAGGAAGTGTGTACTGTTTCATACCATTGGCGCTGCTTGAAATGCGCTATCCTTAGTATAAAGGATCTTAGGCGCAAGGTTTCAAAATGCCCCGCTTCGGAGGCTCCCGGTGTGGTATGACGCATGGCAGATAGAACAAAACCGGAATGCGGCGCATGGTGGAATTTCGGCGTAACTCTCTGCAAGAAAGCAAATGAGTGAATTTCCCAAAATGTTAAAATATTCGTTTGGGTCGAGCTCCAAAATACATGACCCGGTTTGTAATGAAGGCTCTCTGTTAAATATTTCAATATTTGTAGCCTTCAAAGATAGCCAAGATCTTCCTGATGACATGACTATAACATCATCACGGTTATTATCTCAGACTTTGGAAAGATCCCCAAGAGCCACAGAAGACATTATACAACAGTTGACAGGCTGAGTAGTATTCCTCTTGATAAACTTCATAATAAGAAAATAACTTTTTTTTCTTGAGGCCCATAACGTTTGAAACTAAATGTTTAAAGACAACATTAGATGAGCATATCTACAGTCTCATCAACATTAGTTAATATGTTAGAGCCATACATGCAAAAACTAAATCAATATACTGTAGAGCACATCAATGACATCAACAAGAGAGCCAGCCAGGTTTTTATGAGACGTGCTGCATTCTTGGATATGAAGCTGTATTGTGATTTGTGCTGATGTTCATCATCCTTGTCTCTTATTGTAAGAAAACAGAAACATGGATGTGGATCAAAGTAATTTACAATGAACAATGAACTGTTTGCAGTACATTGGTTGCTACGGTTGCTGCCGTAGGGTGCTTGTTAGTGTTATATATTGTAGTGCAAAGCACTGCAAAGAAAATAACACTGGGATCCAGGTTACAATCAAAACAGAGAGGCAGCCAGTCCCAGGATACTGATCAAAACTTTGAAAAAACATATTTCAACTTCACAACTCACACACTGATTTGAACATTTTATACAGACAAAAATGGTGAGACCTGAATCATAAAGCATCATGGAGCTGGCCAAAAGAAAAAATTAGCGTGCAGGTAATAATTAAACTCAATGCGGCTTAACCTTACTGCACATATGACGACAATTTTCATTGTTGTCAGACAACATAGTATTTCAACTTAGCATGTTTCCTTAATAACTGATTACACATTGTGGTCATTTTTTGATTAAATACAGTGACAGATACTTTCAGACTTTTACTCAAGTAATATTCGGAAAAAGTGACTAACTTATACCAAAGTCATTTTCTGGTAAGATATTTGTACTTTTCCTCAAGTATTGCTTTCAAGTACTTTATACAAGACTGCTGCCATCACAAGTGTTGTTGCACTACTGCAGTAACTTTCTGAGATCAGTGGGTCTTAGCCAATAGCGAGTCAGCTCTGATATGGGCTTCAAGAGCATATCATGCCCAGAATGTGATTGTGGCTCAGTTTCTGTGGATGAACCACTCTGGGTAGATGGATTAATGGTTGTAAACATGTTTTATTTGGAATCTTTAAATCTATTGATGATTTTAACGTATTAACTTAACTTATTTTTACTATTGCTCTGATCACTCACTGCAGTGGTAGAAAAGACTTATGGCACTATAGCATTTATATTTTATATTGGTATTATTTCTAGGATTTGCTGTTAGTTTAAAAAATTAAGCAAGCCTTCAAAAATCCTGCAAAAATGTGTTTTCAAATTGACTGAGCACAGCACTGAGACCAATTTGTTCTGTTGAAGTGTTCTGTTGAAGTGTTTATGTCTGACTGCTTGTCAAATGTGGACTGTCAGACAGAGTGAGGGGAATAGTGAAACATGCTCTGCTTCAGATAAGGTGTGAAAAAGAGAGTTTAAAAACAGAAAGATGGAAAGTTGATCCATCCCTTTTTAAAGAGCCGTTTTATCCAAGAGTGTGTTCTTTTCTGTCTGTTACTTAACTTGAAAAAAAAGCTAGATGTATTAACTCCCTATCTCTGCCTACACATTGCATAACAGTAATATAACTAGGATGTAAGGTAGCTTAGGGACAATCAGATGTAAGGCAGAAAGATGGGGTGGGAGAACCTAAATGGTTAGATAAAATTGGGGAATTGTTGTGCTTTTAAGACAAAGGGCCCTATTTTAACGATCTAAGCGCACGGTGTGAAGCGTATGGCTCAGGTGCGTTTAGGGCGTGTCCACTTTTGCTAGTTTGACGTCGGAAAAAAGGGTCCGTGCACCGGGCGCATGGTTCAAAAGGGTTATACTTAGTGTCGTCATTAATTCATAGGTGTGTTTTTGGCGTAACATGCAATAAACCAGTGTCAGAGTGTCATCTTCCATTCACTTTAAAAGCCAGGCACGTTTGTACCTTGGCACATTGCTATTATGATGGCGGATTTGCACAGTAATATTTTTATTTGTAATCTTTTGCATGTTTGTGTGCTGCTGCTCCCTGTGTGTGTGTAACAAGCATAGTGTGCATAAGCCTAGGCACATTTTACTAATTTGCTGTTAAAATAGCAAGGAAATGCTGCGCTATTGACTTTAGACCAGGTTTTTGTTGGTCAATGGCGCGATCACTTCCCGCTGCCTCAAGATAGCAATACGCCAAGAATTCACCTGAACACACCTCCCTGTAAGACCAGCACGCCCATGGGTGCAAAGATGGGCACAGGTGCATTTGCTATTTAAACGATGTGAGCGCTGGACGGGAAATTTACAACTGCATCTTAAACTAGCAAAGACACCTGTGTCAGGCTTTGCGCTGCGCTGTGCCATGCCAGGTGCAAGATAGGGCCCAAAAAGTCCAAGCAAGAAACAAACATGTCCCCTGGTGAGTATGGTGCTTTTACTTCTGGCTTTACCTTTGGAGACAACAGCACAGACCGTGGGGACTTAGCTTGGGAACCGGAGGGTCGCAGGTTTAACTGCCCAATCCAAACCAAGTACGAAGTGTGGACTGGTAGCTGGAGAGGTGCCAGTTCACCTCCTGGGCACTTCTTCTTTGTGATAAACTATTGAAACGTTGATCTTTAAAAAAATATATAGCGAACCGTGTAACAGTAGCACAAGTAGAGGAGCGTCAAAAAGTCTGCTATCTCAGTAATAATATCCCAACAAGGGGTCATCCCTATGTTCCCCGCTCGGGGGTTAGGGTAGGTTAGGT
Organism: Zingel zingel; assembly: GCA_023566125.1. NCBI lineage: Eukaryota > Metazoa > Chordata > Actinopteri > Perciformes > Percidae > Zingel > Zingel zingel. The sequence goes on from CM042323.1 coordinate 10,104,708, forward strand.
AACCCTAACCCATCCCTGACCTAATCTTTTCTAGTCTAGGCCAATTTGCATATGCGCGTCAAACAGCCCGTAGGCCTACATAGGCCTATTTGCCATGGAATTTGGCAGTAATGATGGAAAAAGTAACAGACCGGGGAACATAGGACCCTTTTTTTGAAAATGGGTTCTATGTTCCCCAGTCTTATACAAAGAGGGGAACATAGGACCCAGGGATTTCACATGACTCTCTTTTTATACATCATTTTGGACGGTGTCAGTTTAACATATTTTACAATTACCTAATGTTCGTTACATCTTTAGATGGACCTGAACTGGTGATATTTTTACTTCTAACAGTCCTCTCATCTTCCTTTTCTTTGAGTACATCTAATTCGTTGTGACCCAGACAGTTCTTTGTCGGCTAATTACTAACGTACATGCTAGTCAACAGATGGTGTACTTCAAATGATTTCACTTTATTTCATCCTGGAGGGTATGGGTGCTCACATGTCCTTGTTTCCCACACCAGTCATATCAAACGATTATATTTCTACCTGAGTGTTTCACTTATTAAATATATTAGCTTTAGCATGGCCTAATTAGTAGCATAAAAGACACTATACATCAAAAGACCTTAAAGGTCCAATGTTTTAGGAATTTCTCCCATCTAACGTTGAGATCATATATCGCAATCAACTCTCTCGCGCCACGCAGTTCAAAGTACGTATTACAGCTGCGGTAGCCTTAACTCTTTTTTTCTGATGATGCCGGTCTCTTGTTCTTTTCAATATCCTTTTTCTTTTTCTTGGCGAAGAAGAAGACTCAAACTTGCCGGGGCCAGGAAGCTACGATACCCATTAGCAGCATTAGCAGCACCTGTGAGTTTATCATGTGACAGTGAAAACGCGAAAGGCGGAGCAGTATGTCCTGTATGTCCCTTACCGGCTAACGTATTTCAAGATGGCACATGAATATGGAGCATCTACCCCAGTTCATGCAAATGTAAATGTAAAATTTCAAGCCAAAAGGAATACTTGGAATTGATGGTGGTGGTAAATATTCTTGAAAAAGTACAAGTTTGTGAACTGGCAACACAGATTTTGATAATGAACAACTAAACACGTTACACACTGGACCTTTATTCATTTCAGTGACACTGTTCATGTTACTTTGGAACACAGCAATGCACAAGTGAGTTTTTATAGTTTTATACAGATCATGATACTATCTCAGCTATGCTTCAAAGAGAAAACTCCTCCACTCACTGACAGGAAACATCTTGCTAGGCTAACTTCCCTATGTTAGCTCCCTCACATGTCCCTTGTTTAAACTAAAGATAGCTCTCAACCTGCACTTCCTGTCTCTTTGACAGAGAGAGAAAAGTATCCTCTCTGAGACTGCTGTGCCTAAATTGTGCTTAAACATGATACACCAACTTAAAACATGAACCCAATGTGTATTGAATAAACACCCATACTGATACATGATTGATAGTGAACATTGCCAAACTTATGTTACTTAAAAGAAAAGTGAATATATGTGAGGGACCTGTAAAATATCTAGATCCCAAAGTGGAATTACACAGTGAGATTACATTTGTCTGTTTTCTTGGTTATAATTGATTATATGACAGACATTATTAAACTTAACAAACCAATATCTAATTAAATATTAAAAATATGAGTGTACTTTTTCCACACAAAACCCAAAATTGACAGAACAACCTATAGCGGGGCAGCATAGCTAACCTATTGTTCATTTTGTGATAAAAGCACCAAAATTGGTACATGTATAGCTCAATGTATTGGGCCACTGCAGATTAGCATTATCATGACCATTGCAGCCATTATCCAAAACTTTGGCGGTAATGCTAGATCAGATCCGCTAGACGTGTCGACATCAAAAGATGTCCCTCGTGGCCTGGTTTATTCTGCCTCAGATTGGCTTACCTTGGTATTCTTACCCTAACCCTACCCAATCCCCACTTCTCATGTCTAAACCTAACCACGTCAACAGTAGATCCGATCTAGCATTTACCCACTTTGGCCACCCACAAACTGCCATTTCCATGTTTTCAGCACCACAAATATATGTTGGTGCTTTTATCACAAAATTAACAATTGTTTAAATGTATTGAGCTATGCCGACCCATTACTAAGTATTTATTTTGGTGAACATGTTAGCAAGAAATTGCATGTTAACATATCCAGCAGCCATGGAGCAACATTGGCATAAATTTAGAGTTATATTTCTCACCATCTATAACTCCAATATTCTCTCTCCTTCAGCTCTGCTTTGGTCTCCACCAACTCCTGAGGGAAAAAAATGCTATTTTCACCAGCTAGTTGCTAACTTTGTCTGTCAGCTGTTTAATGTTGGTCAGGTGGTGTATTGTGAGCATTTACACTGCAAACAGCTGCCTGCCTGCTGCTTATAATTCACTGTGGGTTCATCACTACGAGTGCCCCTTTAACATTACATTTGGTCATTTGATACATTTGTATTATAAACAAATAATTTCCATAGCAACCACTACTGTGAGTGTATTTGCTGACTAAACAAAATATGGCAAAGTCAATGTTAGTCCATGTAAGGCTGTGGATTAGCTAACTGTTGCTACTGCTGTAAAGCCAACCACTTGGGAGCAGCCAGCACAAACAAAAGCAAACAAACAAGGTTAAACTGTTTTGTGGCTCTTACACACTTTTCTGTTTGTTTTCTATTTACACAGCCAGGGCTGTGTAGAAACCAGAAAGATTTTCTAAACAGAAAATAGAGAGCTAGGGGACTGTGAGAAGATATTCGCTGAATTTGACAAAAATTGTATTATATTAACATCGCTTACTATACCTTTAAGTCAGGTCTGCATTTCTTCTATTGGTTTTGGAGAATAACATTGGACAGATAAGAAGTGATAAAGGAAAAGTTAGTGTTCTTCACTGCTTGGACGTGATTTAAAACATATTGCCACCTCAACTTACAAACAAATTACAAAAGCTAGACAAGAAGAACAAATACAACAAATGTTAAGCTTTGTTGTCTCAGAGAAAATCAATCTACACCAATAAATACAGAACTTTGTTCTTTCTCCCCTGCTGGGTTTGATTTAAAACACAGGCCAGAGGGAAAATAATCAGGAGAAAAAAAGTTATGGAGGAACGCCTTGGTAGCTGAGTGGTTACAGTGCATGCCACATTATTGCAACATCCTGGGTTTCATTCTAGCCTTGGGACCTCTTCTGTCTGCCCCATTTCCAATCTATACCTCTACACACATACACTAGAGATGTCAGTCTTCCTCTATAATACCATTTGAATATTAAATGCTCAAATGCAGCCTGTTATAAATGTGTACTCAGTGTTGTGCCTGAACGCGTTCATTGAACGGATAGTTCATGAACTCGTTCATATTTTGGGTGAAAGTGAACTGAACGTACTGTATTACTGCTTGATGAACGTTACTGTGAACTCGTTCATTCTGGTGTCTGTGAACGGCACGCTCTCTTAGTTTCACTTCGTTCAGTAGGGTGCCAGATTTCTATAGAGCCTTCCAGGGGAAAACCCGGCTAAAACAAACCGTAAACATGCCTTAATATGTAGCGGAAAAAACACCAATCTGTCGTATGCGTCATCAAAACAAAAAGCAGCATGTAGGCGACAAAGCAGCAAGGAGGCATTGTATGATCATTTAAACGAGTTTTATGACAAGGTTGGTGAGGATGGGAAAAATCTTACATTTCTGTGCAAACTTTGCCAGTCGGCTTTCAAAAAGAAAATCCGCACTTCAGTCACATCCACAGCAAACCTGAAACGACACATTGAACTGGCTAGCCTTTCAAGGTATGTGCAAGCAAATAAAAAAATCAAAAGACAGTCAAGACAGATCCTTGACCCAAATCCCATTAACTGTGTGCAGTAGCGGCTCGGTTGTCATCTCCCAGCCGCAGCTGGACAACCTGGTGGTGCAGTATATTGTCGGAGACCTGCAGCCTTTGAGTAAAGTGAAAAGCCCAGCTTTCACAAACTTAATTAAGGGGTTGCAGCCATCCAAAAGATGCCATCAAGAAAAAAAGTACAGACACTGTTAAACAAGAAATTTAAAGAAAACATATGTGAACTTAAGACTGAACTGTCTGAGATTGATGCTGTGTGCACAACAGCAGATTGCTGAACAGTTGTGAACAAGACATAGCTTGCAGCAACATATGGAAAAAAAGAACTATGAACTAGTAAATTTTTGGAACTGGGAACTTAGTTCAAAATTTTGAAGTATGAACTATGAACTGAACTAGTTCATTTTAAAATGTGTGAACTGAACTTTGAACTAGTTCATGTAGAAAGTGAACTTTCCCAACACTGTGTACTACACTACTCAGGCTTATGCATCGTCATTGCCACTATAAGCATGTGGTTGTTGTTACACATTTTGTCCACTAGAGGGATTTCCAACATCAGCCTGGCCTTGAAGGGGATTTACGTCATGGCACATTGCATTTCTGGCACGCCGCTCTCAGTTTACATTGTTTTTCACCACGCACACAGCGACAAAGACAAATCAACAGAGAACTCTTTATTTATTTATTTTTTGGGGCATTTTCAGCCTTTATTTTGATAGAACAGCAGAAGACATGAAAGTGGAGAGAGAGGGGAAATGACATGCAGCAAAGGGTCGTAGGTCGGAGCCGAACCCGGGCCCGCTGCGTCGAGAAGTAAACCTCTCTATATGGGCACCCGCTCTACCAACTGAGCTATCTGGGCGCCCCAACAGAGAACTCTGTAATGAAACATTATATAACAAGTGTATTGAAGCGGCTCTGTTGTAAATGCTAACGTTGCTCGGTTAGCACAATGACATCATGTTAGAAAGCACAGCCTAAACAATTTGTCATAAACTAAGTAACAATAGTGTTAGCCACGATGCTAATGGCATTGACAACTAAACCAAACGATGCTCCAACTACTATTTTAGTGATTTATAAGCAACCTGTTTCTTTCAGATTGTCACATAACTGAGAATACAGCTGTTAGAACGTATTATATGAAGTCGAAGCCAACTCTGACACCTGTAGGGCAGCTAACAATAACTTTAGCTGTCTCCATTAAGCTCCCAGCTAAGCTAACATTACTATAACTCGCAACGCAGTTAGGAAACCAGAACGAGCTAACTATTGATAACATAAGCATTTTGGCTCGGTGGATGTTAATTTTAAAGTCATGTTAAAACTAGTTCCCACCCTCTTCCGATTTCCAGCCGCAGCTTGTCACTCCCCCCTGTACTAACGTTACTCATTACGTAACGTTAGCTCACAATGCCTTGTGTTTCTCACTCCCATAACTTATTGTTCATCAGACATGAGAAGAGGGAGATTAGTGAACGTCGGCTAACCTATTTATAAAAAGAATCACATTTGAATAGTAATTTCAGCATTGGAATAGTATTGATTGTTTTACTATTCGAATTATATTTGACTTTTGGAATTCGTTCCAACAGTTCTAATTTTTTATTTTTTTTTTCAAACACCCAACCCGTTCTCATTCCGAACTCGTAAAATAAGGACATTTGGACAGTGGCCGTCAGCGTCTGATGGGACGTAAAAGGCGTTCTTCAGCGTATTTATGTAATGTACCGGGGAGAGCAGCAGTTTGATAGGATTTTCACCCTGGACAGCGGGGTTCGTGTCCCGCTTGTTATAGTCACTTTTTTCTTTTCTCCCGCGTGTCACAGAACCGTACGCCCAACCGTCCCGTTCTTCCTGCGTGTCACGGAACCGTAAGCCCACCCACGACCTTTTCCTTAACATAACTACATCAAAAGGGACGGCAATAGTCCCGACCAAGCGCGTTTACTTATAGCGCTAAAGGGACGGCAATAGTCCCGACCAAGCACGTTTACATAAAACGCTAAAGGAGACCTTTAGCGTCAATAAGAACGACAAAGGCACCTGACCAAACGTCCCTGTTTTATGAGATGGGTGTGAGAATGTGTTGAAACACCACATGTAAAAACTGCCAATGTTTTGTCTATCAATTCCAATGCAGAGTGGATAAATAATTGTTTTTCATGTATACGCTTATATTTATCTATCACAAAGGCTCAGCTGCCACACGATGAAAGCACTAAAAATGTCAAACACTACCATGTGTCATAATTACTGGATTCAATTTACAGTGGATAATGACAGCCTTCCTCTGTCACACAGACCACACATTGCTCTGATGATGTGTGTACAGTGGAGGTGATGATGTGTCTTGCTTATCTAAATGAGTTGTTGCTTCAGGCTAGAACATTTTTTTTCTCATTGCAAAAATATATTTCTAGAAAGCAACGTGGCATCTGGCAGCAGATGAAACACTGATCGCCTCTGGGGAATAAAGAGAAATGAAATAAAGAAAGAAAGTGGGGCAAGGGATTGGAAAAGAAAACATTGCATTAATCAGCTGGCAGTGGTTCTGGACCAGCAAGCTATGGACCACAATGGAACTTTGCATTAGTTGTGGAAGTCAGCTCATTCCAGCTGCCCTACTTTTCACAGCGGCCACAAAAACCTGTGCAAGCTGCTCCTTACATCAAGCACATACAGTATATGATAACCTGACCCTTCATAATATTTTGCAGACTGGATATATATATATATATATATATATATATATATATATATATATATATATATATATATATATATATATATATATATATATATATACGTATGTATTTTATACGTATGGTTTTCTGAACAAAACCCTGTACATAACATGAGAAAACATAGCTGAAATAACATGAATTATCCAGGACGTTTTAAGCCTTGGAATCTTTGGGGGAAATAATTTCAGTTATTTCCAAAGCAAATAATGTTTTAGCAATACAGTTATTAAAACTGACTACTCATTTCACCTTGAGAAAAAAAAATGCTCTGGTTTCTTTAAACCAATTAAAATCGCCTCGGGCAGCGCTAAGTTCCGGACGCAGTGACGGTGGCTCTGCAAAATAGTCTCGGCAATGGAACTTGTTTTGGTGGAACATTTGCACCCCGCAAAAGAATACCCCACAATACAATATAAAATAACTGTTCACACAGTATGGTAACGTGAGCTATTTAAATTAGCTGGATACATAAACCTCATTTGCTCCTACCAGTGTATCACTGTGTGCACTTTGTCCACAGCAATCCAACCAATCGGTCCCAAAATGTCCCACTTAGTAAATGCCATAAAACCTAATCTTAATAAATCTTTACAAACATTTCCCGAAAGAAACAAGCAGGCCTGTCTTGTTGCACGATCCAAAAAAAATTCTAAACTTGAGAACACAACACACAGAGAATGGAAAGTGAGGGACATCCGTCAGACAATTATCCTGGAAATGTACTTCTGTTGATCCAGACTAGCTCAACTATAAATTATGTACCTCACATTTGTACTAACCATTCAGAAACGTATGATGTACAGACATTTTAATCCAATATTACAGTTCCTGGAAGACTATGGTTTCCATTAATTTCTCACTAAAATGAAAATCTATTAGCAGACACTTGAATCTTGCTTGAAATGTTTCATCCATTCGTCAAAATGACACTGTAATAAGGTAATGCAGCGCAGGCTTTTAAAATCAAACACTAGTTCATTATCATATTGTATGGAAATGATTGGAAATCAAAGCTTGCAAAATCACAGGTATGATCCTTTAAATATCTGTTTGGCAAGATTGTATATATCTATCACCACCACCTTGGTGGTGCCTTTGCAGCAGCATTCAAGGGTGTTTCATTACAGTAACTAAGATGCTGCTATGCATTATTTTATTTTATTTGCTTATTTGTAATCTAAAACAGGAAAGACCCATATCCCAGCATGCAGTAAAAGTGAGGAAACACCTACACCTAGGACGGATTGCATATATGTTCATATTCAGAACTGTGTTAATTTTGTATTCTGTATATTAGCTCCTTTCACCTCTGTGCCCTCAAGACAAGAGCAGTTTTCTGTCAGGAGAAGCCGGCCTGACAAAATGGTTGGATGCAGTCGGTTGAAGATACAAATTCATGTGGCAAAGTTCACCAAAGTTTCATACAGATTTAACGAGCCTCTGCATGTCAATCTATTGATCGCATCGTAATGAGTTGAATTGAAGTGATAAAGGGGCTGTGCTTGATATTCAGAACATTAATAAGGCAGTAAACAACTATTTGCTATGTAAAGATATATATTATCATGTTTTAATTGTATATTTTTTCCCTCCTCTTTTGTGATAGGGGAGGACGCTGAATAAGCCTTTCCGGCTTCTCTCATCTTCTGCACGGTAATTGCTTAATTTTAAATTCTATTGTATGTCTTATGTTTGTGCAAATAAACTGAACTAAACTAAAGATACAAAAAAAGGATCTAACAAAGCGTCACAAATTTCGATAAAAGCGACAAATGTCGTAAACAGCATCAAAAATATTTAAAAAAGCGTCAAACATGTCTATAAAAATAGAATGTTACAACTGTCATTTTTTCCGCAAATGACGTAGAAAAGTGAAGAGAAAAAAAAACAATCAACGAAAAAGAAAGATCACCGCTACATCCGTTCAGATCACAACAATCTCAGCTCCACTATTTCTTGTTTTAAGTAACTCGAGGTTTTGGAGGTCCATCGTGCCCGGGTGCTACGGCAGATTCCCTACCAAAGCCTCCCCACAACGCAGTCAACGTCAAGTCAACTGATGACTACAAGCAACTTTACATCTCGCATTTCAGCGACTTCATGCCTCGCATTCCAATCATCTTATGTTATTAAATCGATCAAAACGTATCTGGTTGATGGTTTGGTCCTTGCTAGTGAATATATGTAGTGGAATAATGGTGTCCTGAGCAGAGAATGAAGTCACACTCCTTCTGTGTGTTGTAATCCGAGCTTCTCTGTTTTCTTTCTTTTGATAGCTGGTCCGGCTGAGCGTGACAAAGCGTTGGCATTGGACAAGTTGGGCTCTGTGAAAGCCATGTGGAATCAATCCCAAAACACTTTTTATCCTAAATATCAAATACGGCCCCATTTAAATAATCACAATTAAGCAATGGATCCTTTTCTGTTTTAAAAGCAAATTAAATGTATCTGTCACATAGACAATCATACACTGTACAATGTGCAGTGAAATTCATTGTGTACCTGTTCCGTCTCAATAAAAACAATAACAATAAAATCCATAAAAATAGTAATTCATATAACACTAGAAAATGAGGTGGTGGGCTAGCCACAGTTCTCATTGAGCAGATGGACAGTCTGAGGGAAGAATCTCCTCCTTGAAGGGTGAGTAACAGTGATCCAGGGTTCTCTCTCCTCTGGTGGGGCATGTTATGTGCTGCCGAAGGTCAGGTCCGACTCTTTTCAGGTTAGCACTGTTAAAATCCCCGGCTACGATGACTGCTACATCCCGATGTTCAGCCTGGTGGTTAATGACGTTAATCGACTCTCCAGACTCTCGTTCTGTCCATGTGGTGAACTGAGAGGTGATCCGCTGGTTGAATTGAACGGTCCGGTATCGAGGGTGTTTCATGTCTCAGTGAGGCAAATGATGTTGCAGTCTCGCATGTCCCTCTGCTATTTAATTCTGGCTCTCAGCTCACCAGCTTGTTTTCTATTGACTAGACGTTAGCTAGCAGGATCCTGGGCAGTGGTGTGCGGTGTGCCCTGTTCCTCAGCCTGTTTCTGATGCCTGCCCATTTACCTCTAGGCCTTCTCCGTGACCTGTTGCTAGCGCATCCGTTGTTGACGGCTCTCCTCGCAATCTCGCTGAGCCAGGTTGGATCGGGAGTGAAACTTTTAGGGAGACGTCTTTTTGTTGTATGTAGATGACATAGCTCAGGTTAGATTAGTATATTTAGTTAAAAAAAAAACAGACGGAGGAGGTACTACAGCTTTAGTAAAGTTTTTTTTAAAGATTTTTATTTTGGGCTTTTCCGCCTTTAATGGACAGGACAGGTGAGAAAGGAGAGAGAGAGGGGGAAAATAAAGTGTGCTCTACCTACTGTTCCAACCCGGCCACTAGTGAAGTTATTAAAATTGTTGACAGCTGACTTAAACACCAGTAAAGTAAATACACTGTTGTACAGCTTGTATCAGTCTTCTACACATGCTTTATATTCTGTAACATTACCTCACCTGCTTTCTTCCCTCATTTATCATTCTACAGTGTTCAACTTACACTGTCATTTATCATTCAGTGAGTGGAGAGGAAGAACTGTTAGTTCTCCATCTTGTTCCATTACAGCAGAATGTGCTGAGTATAATTTAGCATTAATGAGCCACTCTGTGTGTGTGTGTGTGTGTGTGTGTGTGTGTGTGTGTGTGTGCATGCTTGTTTTACTATATTTGTGGGGTCCAAAAACCGGGGAATACAGTATACTTGTGGAGTCTGCACAGCCTTGTGGAGCCCAAAATGCTGGACCCCACAAGGTTAAAGGGCTGTTTGAGGGTTAAGACTTGGTTTTAGGATTAGGGTTAGAATTACGTTATGGTTAGGGTGAGGGTAAGGGTTAAGGTTAGGCATTTAGTTGTGATGGTTAAGGTTAGGGTAAGGGGCTAGGGAATGAATTATGTCAATTACGGGTCCCCACAAAGATAGTGAAACAAACGTTGTGTGTGTGTGTTGGTTTTGCTATACTTGTGAGGACCGATTATTGAGTAACAACCTTTTTTGTGAGGACATTTTTAGTTGTGAGGACCTTTTGGGTGGTCCTCACAAAAATAATTCTGAAATAGCCTCCTGAGGGTATATACTTCATGCTCTGTAATTTTCAGCAAAAGTCCTCACAAGAATTACTAAATTACGGAAATTGGTGTTTTCTCATGTGATCGTGAGCTCCCCCCTACAGAGTCTGAGGAAGTGGGATATTTCTGATTGGATGGCTCGTTGCCTAGCTGGGGGATTTTTGTGATTGGTCACTTCAGTCACACATGGCTACACTGTGGAGGGAAAAGGAGGGAGGGGCAGATAGAGTTGCAGGGGTGACTCACAGAGGCCTGTGATCAGCTAAATCTCAACCATGAAAATGTATTAACTCAAGCACAAACATATTAATGACAAAAGCACACAATTAATCATATTAAATACATTTATAATTCACATTATCATTAAATAATTGATTATTTAATTTCTTAAGATTTAAGGGGATAATGAGTATTTCACTTCTGCAGTGAGCATAGATAAACAGTGGAATAACACCTAAATTTAAATTATGAAAATAGATTTTAATATCTAATTTATGATAATTTGCACATAATGTGGGCATTTTTACATTTTCCTGTTAATTTTTTTTATTTAGTCTGAGTCTTAAGAGTTTTTATTTGTGCACATTTGGGTTTGATTTGAATATGAAGTGAGTATTTAATCCACTAAATGATCTTTTGATTAGGATTAATTTGTTCAATTGTTGAGAGTTTAGGAAACTTCAGTTTAAGGTTTTAAATGTATATATAATCTAAGTAATAAAGGTAAGGACAGCTGCAAATGTCACCTGGTTAAACAGCCTACTGTCGGCTTTCTCTCTTTGCAAACAGTGTGTATTGTATTATGTTTCAGATTTGTGTATGTTTTAATCATTTTTTGTTTAAAGTACTGTTACATCACGTTCATGTAACACAACATGCGCACAATCCTGTTACCGAAATCTATTTACCTGGCAGAGGAAGAGAAAAAAAATTCAGTCACATGAGGAAATTACATCATCAAGCCATTTGCTAACACCAAGAATAGACCAAAGGTAAGTCCTCTCTTCTATTGTTCATATTGTTCCAATCTTTTCAGCCTTGACTGAGTGTACCACTCAAACCAATGCAACCCTGTTGCTATTTTTTTATTCAGTGTTGTATGACTTGTTTCTCATATGTTGCTCCTAAAATTCATTAGGAGAAATAGGTGAGACAGAACATTTAGCAGGAGGATTCATAATTTAGACTTGAGGTACAAGAACAGCAGCTTCTCCAACGACACAATTAGGAGAAGAAACATGATAAGGTTACCTGGATGATCATGTTCAGATCATTTTCAATATGTTGAGATTTTTAAAAATGTAAATTGATTTACTGAGTTAATTCACACCATTGAGCGCTGCTTAAAAGCAGAGTTGCTATATTGGCAGGTGTGATGCTGATGAACAGAGACAACAGTACAGTAGAAAACAAGAAAGATGTGGAGGAAAGATGTAGAAACAGGAAAGAAGAAAAGGCTAAAAGACTGCAGGATGAGCATGCAGTGTGCCCAGCAAGAAAAGTAAAAATAAGCTCATAAGAGGTGCAATGCTAGGAAAAAGGTACTTGAAGGATTAAACACGCCTCCAGTAAGGCCTGATCCTCCAGTCAGCTCTCAACCTGGGACTTCAAGGTCAGGACAGATGTTTATGTTATTGAGGAATGCAAGTTAGTGTAAGCACAGATCATGAAGATATGTTTAAGTAAAGAAAGGTAAAGGAACTGTATCTGTACAATGAACAGTGAAATAGGCATCACGTTTACTTGATAGGTATAATATGTAGTAATGTCTGGTAATTGCTTTGTTTGTTTGGGCCAAAACTACATGGGGAAAGTATATTCCATAGTGATTTTTATTTTTAAGAGTACTTATATAGTAAATAATTATGGTCCAAATCCACCGACTACATTTTATTACAGAGGAACCTTGTGAAATTTCAGATTCACATGTCATCTGTAAATCAAATACTGTGCAAATAAGGCTAAAGACGCCAACTGATCCTGAAAGAACTTTGAAGTATGCATTAGAGACATTGACCCCATTATTTACTGTCATGTGAACACAACTTTAGATAGATGTTAGAGCTATTTGTTACACCTCCTTAAGTGTATTCACCAATATCTACAATATATGCATTTTTGCCAATGAAACAGTATTGTAGCTATCAATATGATATGATGTTTTTTATCAAGTATCACTTCATGCACCATGTGTTGCTACTTACTACATCTGTATCTATTTATTAATGGGTAACTACCCTCAAATAAGTTGCTACTGAGAAATCAATAACGAAGAATTTATATTGTTGTAGTTCATGGCTGGAAATGTCTATTTTGCTGCTGTTGAAATGGTTAAGTGACAAAATATTTACACATACATATGTTTCTTTTAGGCAATGTGATCTTGGGAGAAGAAAAAGGAGAGCTGCCAAAGCTAAATTAAACAGGAAGTTGCAGAAACTACAGGATCAGTTGAAGTCAAACAGTGAGCAGAGAAATACAGAGAGCGGCTCTAATGACTGAAACAGGACCATCCATTGCCAAGATCCAGTAAGATGTCAGTACGTTGCTTAAGCAAATCTCAGGCACCTCCAGTTTGTGGTCTTGTTCACATGTTTATTTGTAATCATTCCTCCTCATCCTGTTAATCCTTTATCAAAAAGATAAATGAAAATATATATTATACAACACTAATATACAACACTGTGGTCCTGAGTATTTGTCACATTGATGTCATGTACTACAATCAAGAGTGATCTATCCATTCTACCCTGTCACTCAAACATCACCCCTGTTACCTTACAATTTTTAGTAAAATAATCTTAAATGATTCAGATAAGTTGAGTCTTATCTGAAATTAAAAGAATAAATGGGGCATTATCCTGCTGTTAAGTGGCTGTTGCCATAGGGGAATACTGTTTGAATGAAGGGCACATGTTAAGCCTGTATATAATATATACATTTACTGTGTGTATATGAATATGTGTGTACAAAGTATATGTGTATTTGTAAAACTTGCAATGTGCTCAATTAAAAATAAATAGTATAAAATAAAGTGTAAAAGTATTGTTGGGATATTTCTCATGCTGCCTGTGTCTCTGTTTGAAAGGTCACAGCCAGGGCAGCTGAGGAGGTGACGCACACACAGGTGGGGCAGGGGAGAACATTCAAGCACCTAACTACAGCACCGAACTCTCTTCAAATAAACTTGAACCTTAGGTCTTGTTTTCTGATGTTAGATAGACCAGCAATGAAGTGATATCAAAACAGTAAAGCCACTGTATGAGAGCCTCTTAAATATTATCTAAATTTACCTTACATGCATTTATGTTAAACATGATTTTGTACAAATATAAAAAGGTTATAACCTCAATTAAAAAGCAAGGCAAGGAAAAAACAGCGTAAAATAAAGTGTAAAGGTGTGTTGAGATATTGCTCAAACTGAATCCAAGCTCTGCAGCCTGTGTGTCTGAGAGGTCACAGCCAGGGCAGCCAAGGAGCACATGTCAGGTGGGGGAGGGGAGAACAAGCAAGCACTTAACCACAGCACCAAACTTTCTTCAAATTAACTTGAATCTCAGGTCTTGTTTTCTGATGTTAAATAGAAATGAAGTGATATCAAAATATTAAAACCACTGTATCAAAATCTCTCCAATATTATTTAAATGTATGTTACATGCATTTATGTTTAAAATGATTTTGCACAAATAATGTAAAATACTGATTTAAAACCGAATGTAAAACAGTAATATTCCCAGTAAAAAATAAATAGTGTAAAATAAAGTGTAAAGGTGTGTTGAGATGTGGCTCAAACTGAATCCAGGCTCTGCTGCCTGTGTGTGAGGAGAGGCTGACATGAGGCCACACAGGGAGGGGGAGGGGAACTCAATTAAACACCTGCACTGCTGCATTCAAGGGACATTGGAATTCCTGGCTTCACTGTCCCTGACTAAATATACAGAATTTCATACTAAAATGGAGAACTGCTGATGCTACGTTATGTTGTAGTAAAAACTCTATTTTTGTTTTCATTGTTGACTCTATTTTGAGTTGAAACATTTTGTAAAATTTCCTTACAACATGGAGTACAGTTGTGCACTCTCCCAGTGGACTTAAATGCATCGTCAGAAACATGACGCAGTTTTTTTTTTTTTAACGGAGGCTGACGAGAGAGACGTGCAAGGAGATTTAAAGAGGCGAGAACAACAGCAGGAAAGCAACAGATTATCAACCCAGGTAAGACATTTTTATTTGTATTTAAACTAGGCTGAGCTGAGCTGTTACTTGAATAAACCGTGTTTACTCTAGATTTTATTTCAGCGGTGGCGGGGGTGGGTGGACGTCAGAGTACGGGCTTATCTGCTAACGTTAGCTAGCTACCGACTGCTACCTTGAAACCATCCAGCAAATAGACGGTACCGTAGGGTGATTTAACGTCACCGCTCATTTTACACAAAGTTTAACAACTAAACTAAACGCTGGGTGAACATTACTAGCTACGTTTTTCATGTTGGTTTGGAGTGGTATGCACCCCCACTAACCTGGACAACGGGTTTAAATCAGTAACGTTACTACAGCGTGTATAAAAAGTATATAAGAAGAGAGATAATTTATAGAGAGGTGCGTGTGGAACTGGAGCAGATCAAGTGTATGTCGGCATCAGAGCGAGCGGTGTAAAAGCAGAGCAGTTAATGGGTAACAGCAAGAAGTGTAAGTGCACGTTTGTCTGGGTTCATCAGGTGGTTGCTACAGTGGTATTTTGAAGTGACCAGGATGCATTAGTGACTGCTAAGTTTGTTCAAGAAGTAAATAGTGTATGCTGTGATAATCAATCACCTTTTCCACTGACCAATATGGATGTAGCTCATAATGTCTGATGTTCATTTCCTTCTGTTACAGAGCTATCCAGAAGCAGAGACCTGATCAAGATCAGCCTTCTGATGCAGACCAAGACTCAGATGGTATGTAGTGTGATCATCTATAGCTTTATACTTCATGGCATGAAGTGTACAGTAGGTTATGACTCAGTCTGTGTATATATCATGGTGTTTCTCTTCTCTTCACCTAGAAGGACCTGGCACATGCACAAAGGCTAAAGTCAAGAGGTCATCCAAGGCTGAGAGAAATGGTAAGCTTGTTTGTTGCCAATATAGAACCACCTTGACGAATGACGTGAGTCAGATGAGCCGCTAAGGCAAAAAAAGCAGAAAACTGAAAATCAACAAGCAACATCACTAGGCTATTAATAATCAATTATGGTCTGTCACTGCATCGATGCAGAATCATCCGCGTCCGTATCGCGATGCATCGTAAAAATGATTAATTTCAACACTCCTAGTTTGAAAGTGAAACAACGATATAGATTGATGTTGGTCATTTTGTAATAGGGCTGGGCGATATGGCTGAAAACTGTATCACGATATAAGTGTTTCATATTGGTCGATATCAATAATTATTGATATTTTTTATGACCTATTTAAAATAAGGACCAGGAGAAAAATATATTAAATTTAAACATTTTTATTTTAAACTTAACCTAGGTTGGTAACCTGGCTTCTCGACAGTGCTCAGCATGTCTGCCTCCATTATTTCTTTGTATAGTTAATAAGGCGCTGATGCAGAGTACCTCTCCATGGCGGTCTGCTGCTTGTGCAGTGTTGCAGCTGCAGATGGTGTTGGACGTTGCTGGCGAATACGGCTGTGCTCCAAAGTGTGAGCGCGGCTAAGGTGGTAAAACAAGTTTGTGGTATTACCAGTGTTGGTGGGGACGACAGTCTTGCATAATTTGCTGACGACATTGGTCTGACT
Organism: Zingel zingel; assembly: GCA_023566125.1. Taxonomy (NCBI): domain Eukaryota; kingdom Metazoa; phylum Chordata; class Actinopteri; order Perciformes; family Percidae; genus Zingel; species Zingel zingel. The sequence continues at coordinate 10,121,220 of CM042323.1, forward strand.
ACGGTCAGACTTATAAAATCCCCAAAACTGCCATACTGACTTTTCCTGTTTTATCAACAATTTCCTCGCTCGCTGCGGCACTCACTTTCCACTTATCACTCCACGCCGCCGGTTCGGTTATTGAGGAACACGAGACAGCAATGTGGCGCAAACAAAAATATACTGTTACATGATTGGCTGTTAGAGTGTCACTCCCTACGTTGCTAGGTTACCAGAGAGTGAGTGTCAACCAAACTTGCTTCACAACCTCTGGTTTCTTCGGATGAAGAAAAACAAGTTATCTAACGTTTTATCGACCGCATTTTCTATTGATTACATGTCTTATCGCGAGACATATTGTTATCGTTTCATCGCCCAGCCCTATTTTGTAACATTGTAAATGGTTCCAAAAGTACAATATTCTGGGGAGATCCATACGTGGTTTCCAAGTTTGGGTATTTTCACTGTGAAACCTCAACAGAAAGCCACAGAGCTCCAATCTGACTAATCTTGGTATCAGTCTTCTACCAATGTGGTTAAGGTTCTGTTACTCCGATACTGTAATACTCAGTTATTCTGACTCCTCTTTCCACAAGAAACTACAAAGTCTGAGCTTTCAGGAAAGCCTACGCTTATGTTTGTTTTCAAAGGGATTGAGGACGCTTGTTAAAGGGTTAACTACTTGAAATTCCACTACAAGAACTATTATAGCAAATAGTACTGCAACGACTGTAATGGCGCGTTTCCATTAAATGGTACCTGCTCGACTCGCCTCGACTCTACTCGCCTTTTTTGGTTTTCCATTACAAAAAAAGTCCCTGGTACCTGCTAACAGGTACTTTATGTAGTACCACCTCCGTCGAGGTTCCAAGCGAGCTGAGGCGAGCCGAAAAGGTGACGTGAAAGCGACAGACGGGGGTGTCCTGAACAAACCTGCTATTTTTAAATAGTTCAGCCAGCTGTGTTTTTTTGCTGCCTCCAGCTTCATTTGAAACAAAATGTGTCTTCTGGCATCAACACACCTTCCACGTTCTGTGTGCAGTTTACTGCGGCGCCGCTTGTTTACAGTCCTGCGGTGGCTCCAGGCAGAGCTTTCGCCGTAGCCTACGTACACACACACACACACACACACACACACACACATGGCCGGCTCCACGCACACACCAGTGCACAAGTATAACCATCAGGCCACTTCCATCGGCTACGGAGAAAGCTCTGCGTGGAGCCTCCACAGAACTGGAAAACAAGCTCAAGTGGCCTGATGGTTATACTTGTGCGCTGGTGTGTGCGTCGAGCCAGCATATAAGACGACCAGCCACGCTGAGGCGGTACTAAAATCTGCAACGGAAAACGGACGCACAGTGTGGCGAGTCGAGCAGGTACCATGTAATAGAAAAACGCCATTACTCTCACTACTGCTGCAACTACTAGAAAGAATATTGCAACTTAAAATAGTCCAACTATTTTTAGTGCTACTACACCTGCTACATCTGCAAAAGCTACAACTATTAATGCTGCGGATGCTAAAATTACTTCTACTGCCTCCACTGATACTACTGCGTATGCTACTACTGTATTACTACTACAGTTTTACCTTTTTCTTCAGTTTAAGTGTAGTTCATTGCACATATAATGTAATGCAGAAGAATAGTGAAGGTAACATGCATACATAGTGATTTAATTGACATTAACCCTTGTGTTGACTTTGGGTCACATTGGCCCGTTTAAAATTTTTGTTTTATATCAGAAAATATGGGACTTAGAAATAAGCGCTGAAAATGTGTAGAAGAAAAATTTTAAACGTTGGAAAAAGCAACAACAAACTGAAAAAAGGCGTCACAAATGTCAGTGTTTTTTTTTTTTTTTTCAAGGTTGAAACGAAGACAACACAAGGGTTAACAAACAAAATCACATCTTCTACCTGCCTACTGACCGACTTACTCACTTGAACTAGTCAGTTACTTTCTAACTATACTTATTTACATTTAGGCCTGCTAATGATTGCTTGCAGTCTTCATTCTACGATATTATTTATTTTGGTGGAATAATGTGTCTTTCTGTTTGCTGTTTTTTAGGTTCTACTGTGCAGAAGAAGACTCAAAGAAGGCCCTGGAGTGATTTGGGGAAAAAAAAGCAGTTTGGCGGCAACTTGGAAATTGCATAACTTTGATGACAGTTCCTGGTAAAGACAAGTGCATAGATGCAGAACCAGACACTGGAGAGATGTAAAGAATCATGTACATAATACCATTGAAACTAGAAAAAGAAGGTATCATGCAGTTAACTTAGCATGTTTGTTCTTCATCTGCATTATTTTTTGCACACAGACACAAGTTCAAGTGCTGTATAGATGAAAATGTTCATTTTTGTTATTTCACCTTTTCGTAGGAACAATGTCTCCTGCAGACTGATCTCAAAGTGGCGTATGTATGACACGCCAATTTGTATGCTATTTTGGCATGTTATCAAGACGCATAATCGCTTTTTAGCGTGTTTATCAACACAATTCGCCCGCCATTGACCTACATTACGAGCAAATTTTCTTCGTAGCGAGTAGTATAAAGGGACGCAGAGGGAGGAAGGGTGGTTGGTTGGTGGGGAGGATGGGTAAAATACAGGACTTTCACCCAGGAGAGCCAGGATCATGTCCCTTTTACTTTTTTTTTTTTTTTTTTTTTTTTTTTTTTAAAGCCTTCCCCAATGTTTCTTTCCTAAACCCAACCGTTTGTTTTCCTAAGCGTGTTTTTGTAATTTTTTTCCCCGTGTTTTCCATGTTTTTGTCACTTTTGTGTGTTACTAAAGCCTTTCCCTGTGTTTTTTTCCTAAACCCAACCTTTTCTTTTTTTTTTTTTACACGCGTGACGTTCTCATGATAACACGCAACATGCTGACGCCACGTGGCGTGTATGTTTACATCCGCTGTATACAGCGTAGACCTACACGTGGATAGCTCAGAATGCGTACAGATAACACGCAATTTGGCTTTAGGAAAGTGGCGTGTATGTTTACGCAAAGTCATGATACCATGTTGGTCTCCTGACTTGTTTTGTTGAAGCTGAAATTCAGCAGTGTTTAATGAGGCCTGAAAGGGATTTTAAAATCCTTGCATTTGATGTTCAAGTAGGTGCTCTGTTACAATTTCTTACCCAGTTCGTTGCAGTGCACTTTTGTAAAGCCCAAAATTTGCTTTTGCAAAATAAATTATCTGCTGATTTATTATTTTTGAGTTTGTGTTGTGATGGAGGTCAGAGCTTTAATCTTAGCTGAGGTGAAAGTCCTGATGGATGATTTACTACATGACCCAATAAGGCTTATAATACTTCATTTGAAAATGGGTAGTTCACTCAACTGTTATAATTAAAAAAGACTTAAATTGACCTTGTCTGTGGCATTGGTCATCAATGTAAATCATTTTTAAATCATATCCGTAGTCATTTTCCTCTGATTTGAAAAAAAAATCATAATAAGGTTAATTTGTTTGAGTTGAACAGGGTCTAGTATATGTGCAATACTAACACCGGATAAAGATCAGACCCAAGTACATAGCATTACAGTAATCTAAGCGAGACCTGAAAAATACATGGACAATAGTTTCTGGGTCAGCTATACTTATTGTGGGCCAAAATATATGGTAGTTTATGAATATGTCTAGTTATGAGTTTATCAAATCATAAAATAATAATTAAAAATCATTTGTCATACACTGATGATCGTTGCATACTAACATTTTATTTGTTTTGAAATGATCAGATGAGGTAGATGGCTACTTCCAACACTGCTGTAGTGTTGACAGCAGCTTAAGGCGAGATACGGCAGGGAAAAACAGTTCACTGGTCAATTTTGAGATTTTGGGCTATTTGTCTTCAATAACATGTATTCTTTCAGAATTGTGGCGGGAAAAAAAAAAAAGTCAAAAATACACATTTAGGTCTTTATTTTACTACACTTTTGTCTGTTTGCGTCTGTAGATTTCTCCTGAATTCAACAAAGGTGGCATTCTAAATCATCTCGCTGCTCGGTGATCGCTGTCTGCATCCTGTCATCACATATACCATTAGAAAGCTCTATCTCTCTCCTGTACAATGCTGTCGGATCCAAATATGTTCATTTCCTTTTTATCAGCAACCAATCGTGAAAGTAAAAGGGGGAATTTAACTCTAAGTGGGTAATCTCATTGGATGATGCCAATTTCTTACGAGATTCGCTTAGAATAGTCACGTGACGCACTCTGACATTTCCACGGTAGTTCAGAATGTCAGTTGTCATTAGCAAGAAGACACAGGGGATTACAAACTAAGACAGCAGATGATGAAACGCCTTCACATACGTACGTTGATGTGTCAACTGTCGTTCAGAAAACAGGAGTTTTCAGACAGCAGAGGTAATCAGATTCTCTCTCTTAGCAGTTTACAGATATTAATGGCGTACATGTCATATGAAATATGTAGGTGTCACATATATACTATTCTACTATAATTACTGTACAATACTAAACAAATCTGTAATTTTGGGATCCTAAAGTGGTTGCGAGTCCAAAACAGTCTTTGTGGGGGAAAGCAGGGTTGAGGCTGCATTTAAATTAAGTTAACTGGTGATTTTCGTGGTTTGTGTTCTTCACCTGCGAGCTAAATTGCACGTGGCTGTTGATTCGATATAATAGTGATTGCTCGTGTTTGTATTTTAAGTACATTATTTACATGCTGAAGTAGTTGCACTGCATTAAGATCATGTAATTAATAGTGTTTATTGTTATTTGCTACAGAATGCTTAGCCTATATGTCAAGATCAAAGTTGGCCTGTATAGTAACTCAAAAAATACAGTTCAATCACAACTGAAAATATGCCTCATTGTGTGTGAATAGAGGTGAATAAATATATTAGTTTGTGTTGCAGCGAAGTGTAAGTTCCGTTTCATGGGGGGGGTTCTGCCCCACTGCTAAAAGAAATCCTAAAGGAAACACTGGATATTAGTGGAATTTTGCCATAAAAATCTTTTAAAGCCTGTTTTCTCAAAATGACTTTTCTCTCATACTCCAATGAGAACACAATGAAAAAATAATTTTAAACCTGGCTTTATCCAATACTCAGATTTCGTTTTGTTTTTTTAAATATACGCAAATTAGTGCATATTTAATTAGATAATGCCTAATTTGCATATTTAAACATTAAATTACAGAAAGCTTGTAATACATTTGTTTCTCATCTTAATGTAAGTAATCAACTGGGAGAGTTTCATGGTGATATCTGCTAGCTTAAATGTTTACCCTATTCACCTGTAGTGTCTAACCTTAAGACATTACAAGTTAATGGAAAAAATATAAAGTTCATAAATATACAAGAAATAATTTAACCACATAAGGGTTTAATGAGCTTCAGTGAGTTAAATATAGCAAAACTGTTCTTTGGTCTAATAGGTTCAGCACATATGATAACCAATCAAAACTACTGCCAAAAAGCCTTAGAAAGCAGATCATGTGATCTTAAATCTGCCTAGCAACCGGCCGGTCCTCACAACACCCACCAACTTCACCAGTGGGATGACCATCATGTGTTTAAACATTTGAAGTAATTTTCTGGCTCTCTACTCCCATCTAATGGTCAAACAATTTTTTCATCCTCCTAGTGTCAGCAGAAAGGGTGGTCCTCACAACATGCTATAGGGTCATGGTCCTCACAAGTATAGCAAAACACGTATGTGTGTGTGTGTAATCTTCGGCACGTCATGTGAACCCGGTCTCCTGTGATTGTGTGTGTGTGTGTGTTTGTGAGCAAGCGTGCATTTCTTAATGGGTGTGTATTAAACAGCTAATGAAGGATTTGTGGTTCCAGATGGGAAGACACAGTTTGACTTCCTGATTCATCACTTCAGATTAATCTGTCACATCCACTTTACCTTTCTCCACCTCTCAGTGAAAGTGGAGCTCAAGCCTAGCCAGTGCACTGTGAAAAGTGACGATCAGGCTTAAAAAGAATTTGTAAAGAGAATTTCTAACATTTTATGGGGGGTATTGACTGGAATTCATAAGGTATATAATATTTAATTATGCCGCGTTCCATTTACCACGGAACTCGTTTTTTTACGAGGTCAAAGTCGTAAACACGCCCCTTGACCTCGTATTTACGAACTCGGAACTCGTACAACCTCGCAGTAGCGCGAGTTCAAAATCCAACATGGCTGCTCCCTGTATCAACAGTTGTGAAAGTTGCAGTAACATAAAGTTATAAGCACTTCTGTCTTATTTGTGTCACTAAATCAGTTGTTCACACAGGCATGTCCAACTTATTCTATCTGTAGACATGTTACGTTGTTTGCATGCACAAAAAAACGGCGTAATGCGTTGTCATCAACTGGTTGCTAACAATAGCTAACCGGGCTAGAGCTAATGAAAACAATGAAAATCCGACTTTTAAATAGAATGCATTCAACTCGGGTATGACGTCATTCCCAGTTGCGGCTTCCGAGTTCCGAGGTAAATAGAACGCGGCATTACATTACATGTCATTTAACTAACGCTTTTATCCAAAGCAACTTACAATTGCTATACATGTCAGAGGTCGCACGCCTCTGGAGCAACTAGGGGTTAAGTGTCTTGCTCAGGGACACATTGGTTGATGTATCGCAGTGGGATACATCAACCAATGCCACACCAAAGGCATGTGTCTTATCCACTGCGCCATCACCACCCATTCATTTATGGATTTCTTAATGCAGACATGAATTACAGCTCTGTTCAGACGAACGAGTTCCATCAACCCTCACTCTCTTCACTTGGTCCTCTTAGTACTTGTGTAATGATGCCATTCCCTCTTTTTCTTTTCTTTTTGTTGGTATATTGCGCAATGAAGAAAAGGGGCCAGGTTAACACATGCACTGTCAGCACTGAAAAGAGTCTTTCTGCATAATAACTTTCAAGTACTTAAGCTATAAAGACTGACAATTACATCTTTAGGTGGAAGGCCAGTCTTTGCCTTTATTTGAAAAGTTCACCGACTTCTTTTACAGTGTCACAGCTCTTTGTCAATGGCATTTTGACACCAAATGTGATAAACTTGATATCTCTTGATATCTTATCCAGCTAAGGAATATGCATGTTAATTCAAAGCGTTGCACATCGCATGGCAGTGCTAATGGATGTGATCGGATGTCCCTGGTAACCTTTGGAGAGTATTGGATATCAGCAGGAGTCAGCCAAGTATAAATGCAGTCTATACAGTCTGTGCAGAATGAGAGGGAACATGAAGACTGCCATCCAATCAGCTCTATGGTCTGCTACTAGTCAGTGTACCATTGTGTACTGCGATAAGGACGGCATAATATTAAATAATAATACATTTTATTTAATGGCTTTCAAGACACTCATTGTCACTTGACATATCAGTAATAAAACAAAAACAGACTGAGGCCTTAAAGTCTCTAGATATTTTGTATGGTTATACCAACTTTTTTGAAATTATTCCAATGGCTTTATACATTTGTGTTAGTGGTAATAGACATTGGCAGAAACCAGTCCATGTTGTCTCATTTTTCCTACAATAATGTAATAACTATAGTGCTGTCAAAATGAACGCAAATTCCTCTATTTAACACCAACTAAAACATCACTAATTTGTTTGATGCGCAATTAATGAATGCATGTTCGCTCCGTATTTTGGGAAATCAGAAGGCGATGCAGCACCGCTGCATTCACCGGAGACTAATCACAGTTACCTCGGGGTCACAGCAAATTATTTTGATCCACAGTGGGAACTTCGGTCGCATGCTTTGACTCTTATGCAAATAGAGGAGAGGCATTTTGCCGACGCGTGCGCCAAGCACTTTCTGCAAGTAGCCTGACAGTGGGGCATTGAACATGAAGTCAGCACACTGGCCACTGATAGTGCACACAATATGACTTCCACGGCCAGCCAACTCCCATTCGAGCATATACTGTACCTTGCGTCGCACATAGCCTCCACCAAGCCATCAGAGTTTCTCTCACACTTTATTTATTGTTTGAATTTATTTTTGTATCACCCTGTTTTGATCCCACTTAGTAGAAGGGGATGTTTTTGTGAGCCTTTATTTTTCCCACGTCAAACACAGTTAGATTGTTACCTTACATAGTTACATATCACAGGTACAGTGTTACATGTATGTGTCTGTTCCATTCTTTTGTGTTGAGCTGCTTAAAAAAAAGGGATGTTTAGATAACCTTTACAAGTGTATAGTGGGACACTACATTGTGTTAGTATTACCAATTAATGTTACATTCAGGTAAATATGCTCATCTGTTGTTGCTTGATGGGCGTGAGTTTGTCATAATATGCTTTCAGCATATTTTTTGAGCATACAGTACCTTTGAGGTACCTCTCCCTGCGTGTGTGCATATAACGTGAAAGTGAGACCTATCGGGCCTGGATGAGTGTAGGCTATATCTTTCCTACGTTTATGAGGGGTTTGTGCTGTGTAAACTGACTCCCCCAGCCACTGTTTCAGTTCGCGTTCTGGAGCCGGGCCTGCTAGCTGTTTGTGTCTCCCTCGTCGAGACGGCCAGCACACTCTGATGTGCCGCTCCAGTGTGTCTGCCATCGGGTCTGCACCAGCCCGCTCTTCAGTGTCGTCTTCCAGCATCGGGTTTTGCAGTTCTCGTGTGTCTTTTCTTCCTGAATTAATTCCCAATTAATCTCTAAAATCCACAAAGACTCCCCCTCATGTGTCAGCACTGGCCCTACAAAAAAGGCTAGCCACCTACTCCTCATGAAGACACTATTCTGATATTATAACAAGCATATTTGTCCACTCCCATGTTCATAAGAGCATTAAAAACAAATATTTCCTTTTAGAACATTTAGAAAAGTTAAAAAATGTGTGATTATTTTGCAAATAAATATTTGAATTGACCGACAGCCCTAGTATGAACACATAGCGCCCTGTCTTGCACTTGGCGCAGCAAAGTCTCTTTGCTAGTTTAAGACCGATGCAGTTGTCAATTTCCCGTCCAGTGCTGAAGGGGATTCTCTGTAAAAAGTGGAAGGCCCAGAGGCCAGAGAAAAATCTGACTCCAATAATCTCTCTAAATTCTAATTCCCCGCATATTCGTTAATGAACTAAATGACCATAAACCTTAAAGAATCACTGAGACGATAGAATAGAGTCAAGTACTTTTACTGATGCCCAAGTGTCTTCCCAGCTCTGAGCGCTTATTCAAAAGTCACAAGTGTATTTATTCTCTACGGGCTGTCCTCTTCCTCCGTCAGTCAGGATGTGGGTGTGGGTGTATGGGGGGTTGCTGTTTCCATGCCCCTAGTCAGGCCGGATGCCTGGTCTTCACTCCAGCTAGGGGTAAGACAGACCACTCCTGTCTCGTTCTTCGTCTTCCCCTCTTTGTGACCTCTCTACCCTCCTAATCACCAACAGGATCCAACTTCTGCCTCCCACCGTATCTGTCCCACACAAAGACAAGCATGACATCTGCTTCCTGTCATTATGTGCTTCCTCTAGAAATTTGCAGCAAAAAATTCTCCCACAGAACACACACACATAACATGCAATAGGCACAAATGGTAAGCTTAACATACTATATAACACATCTTGGTAAAATACATGTCTAAAATAATAGAAATACCTCTTCAGCGCCCACGTCGCTTAAATAGCAAATGCACCTGTGCCCATCTGTGGCCCATGGGCATGCTGGTCTTACAGGGAGGTGTGTTCAGGTCTTTGTGTATTGCTATCTTGAGGCAGCGGAAAGTGATTGCGCCATTGACCAACAAAAACCTGGTCTAAAGTCAATAACGCAGCATTTCATTGTTATTTTAACAGCGGATTAGTAAAATGCTTCTAGGCTCGTGCACACTATGCTTGTTACACACACAGTGTGCAGCAGCACACAAACATGCAGAAGATTAAAAATAAAAATATTACGGTGCATATCCGCCATCATAATAGCAATGCGCCAAGGTACAAATGCGCCTGGCTTTTAAAGGGAATGGAATTAATTAAGACACTAAATACAACCCTTTTGAACCATGCGCCTGTCGCAAGGACCCTTTTTTTCGCCATTAAACTAGCAAAAGTGGATTTGCACACGCCCTAAACGCACCTGCGCCAGACGCTTCATGCTGTATGCTTAGATCGTTAAAATAGGGCCCATAGTGGCTTTGAGTTTTCTAACATACATACCAGTCAACTGCTTCAATGCAACGCACAGCTTTATTAAAGAGTGTAAGCCGATATTAATCAGACTTTCCATTCAAACAATCAGAGAATATGTTTTTACTGCTACAATGTAGCACTAATACCACAGACAACCTTTGTGAACAAACACCATACTGTAGTAGTAATAAAAAACAAAAAAAAAAAACAAAAAAAAAAAACATCCCCAGTGTGTAAAGGCGTTTAGTTTGACAAACTAGTCTGAAATCGAGGTCTACTTGCAAGCTTTTTTACCGGAGCTTTCAACCACCTCTCAAGGTCTGTTAGCCAACCTATTTATTAAAAAAAAAAAAATAAAATAAATAAAATAAAAAAAAAAAAAAAAATCACATTCGAATAGTATTGATTTTTTTTACTATTCCAATTATATTCAACCTTTGGAATTTGTTCCAACAGCCCTAGTGTGGATGAGGATGAAAGCTGCAGAAAAAAAGCTTATAAGTAGACCTTGAGTTAAGAGAATTTGGTCAACGCTCCCCCCCAAAAAAAAAAAAATCAAAATTCATCAGTGCGTCCTTACAAAATAGTCGGTGCTGGAGGCTTGGTGAGTGAGCAGTGAGTATTATCTGGCTAACACTTGTGGCACGCCCATGCGTGTGGGAGTCCACGTCACTAGTCCAATAAGACAAGCTGGCACCAGGAGTACAGTTGAAAATAGTTGGAAAGTTTATTAAGGATAAGTTACAGCGTAGGAGGGGAATTTCCACAGTACTTCACCATCCACTGCTTCACTGTCCACAATCCATTCTCGTCATCTTCTATCCACAAGTAATGCACAAACGGGTCCTCATCCAGAACAGTTCGATACACGGGGGAGTACTCAGCCAGTCCAGGTCACGCCACTTAGTCACACAGTTTTGTTCAGTATTTTTCACCACTCTGTCTCACTCCGTCTCCTCTCCTCTCTCTGGTTCTCTTTTCCTTCTTTTGTTCAAAAACCTCCTTCCCTTTTTCCCTCCAAAACCTAATCACCTAATTGATCTCAGCTTCCCCTTGTTGGAAGAGGAAGTCCATATAAGGCTCGGGGGTGGAGCCAACGGGCCGCAAGATACCTTCCTTCAATAACCACTCCCCTCACCTCTCCCTGCAATCTACCACACACTATTATTTCCTACAGTGGTGCTGCAGTAATAAACCCTGCTCTAGTGCACATTGCTGAGGAGCTGATGCTTTGTTAATGAATGTATCCAGGTAAACTAAGGGTTATAGTGCACTGTAAAACATTATGCTCTCACTTATGAAGATCAATTGTTTGTATCAGATTTAAGGAGATAAACACACGGGCAAAGCAGCTACTTCACTCATCACAAAACATTATAATGCATAATTTGTTTGGCTGCAGGTTAAAGAGCGCATCACTAACATCTGCAGAGATACCCAGAATTTACAAATGTCTGATAGAATTACTTGCACTGATTTAACAGCTGCTCTTTTAGTTGATTTAACACAATGTTATTTTTTTGGAAACTTAATTTCTTCCAGTGTGTGTCTGCACTCCACACAACCCTTCTGCAGTTTGTATCACTTGAGACCTTAATGTGTTCTAATTAATGAAGCTGGATAAAGCAATGTCTCTTCACTTTACTTATGCTGCTTCTACACTGGGTGCTTAAAACACACAGATTGTTCATATGGAAAGAGCTAATATTGCAATTAGCTACAGTGTTGTTTCAACCCTATGAACACGACCAAATCACATGTGAGGTTTGTACTATTCAAATTTAAGTAAAAAACATTTGATAGCATAGCCTATGTTACAAATATTCCTTTAACATGGCTCAAGGGAATTTCAAAGAGGCCAAGCTGATATGTATTTGTGTAGAATAATCCCTTACAAGTTTGTATTTTTGATGTCTGATGGACCTTTAGTCAAACATGAAGATGATCACTCTATGAACTCTTTTGAAGTTCAGTGTTTTTCTATATCAATTGTATGATTGTTCTCTGCATAGCTATTATATTAAACACTCAGGTCAGCTATCTGAAGTAATTACATCTGTTCTTCAGAAATGGTATGTGAAAGCTGGAACCAAGTGGCTTTTGTTGTGCAGTACAGCCTGGCTCTCTGATGAACTCATAGCGTTTTCACGTGTGTGTGTGTGTGTGTGTGTGTGCGCGCGCGCGCGTGCATGTGTTTTATGCAGCACCTTGGGGAGGATACAAGGGTAGGGAAGTTAATTACAGCGCTTATTTTTCAGAACCTCAGCATATTCTTGTTACTTTTTTCTTTTTCCTGGCAGAGATGTTATCATCAAATACATACAGATACAACAACCTGCACCAATGTTAAGCCCAAGTAAACACAAACCTGCATTGTTGTTGTTAAGCCTTAGTAAACACGAGTTGGACAAAAACAGCAGCACAATTTAACAGAACTATAATGAATGCAGCCCCCCCAAAAAAAATTATCTTTTTCCTGAACCCCTGTAAAAAAAAAAAAAAATAAATCAGATGCTTCACATTGTGCAGTTGTTCCTATCATGGAATAATGCAGGCATGGAGTTTTAACAGTAAAGGTATAAGTAGCCTTAGTTTCCAAGTTACCACTAATGCTAGCAATAGCTAGCAAGCTTGGTTGGCATAACCCTGAACAAGGTGACCAAAATGTTCTAATTGAAAACACAGTGAGAAGGTTGAAGTTAAATACTTAAACATGGACATCACCCAAAAACAAGTTCACAGCTATTTAATTGTCCACAGGGCCATGGATAAACATTGCGAAGCGTCTGTCCTGATTGACAATTTGGCTTGTAGCCACGCCCTAAAGCATTCCCTGCTTTGTTTATTCTAAAATACATGGGACCATAATTTTCAAAATAATTATGGCTGGCGCTGTTTGTTTGCCGCTTCTCCGCCTACAATTGCCTCTTGTTTTTTTGTGTTCTCTGTACCCTTGGAGGAAAGCAAGTTTCTTTCCTTCATCTCATCCCACTGGATCAACTCTACCTGTTCTCAGCTGCTTCCTGAAGCCGCTCGGGCTCCTCGACCGGACCGTCGCCTCTTCGGTTAGCCGCTAGCTAGCTGGCTGCCCTCGTTCACGGCTAATGCTAGCTGCTACAGCGGCTAACCCGATTGCCTCTGTCCTTCTCACAGGCAATCTCCACCAGATGCGAGCTGTGACCTCCTGTCATGCCATGTATCATTTTGGCACTCACATCATTCATCCACCTCTGTGCTCCTAGCCCACGGCTAACCGCTACCATGGAGCTCTTAGTCCCTCCACTAGGCATCTTGTTCAAATATTCAACTCTGCAACTGGTCGAACTCTTCAACTACTCCATTTCATCTTGCATCCCATTCATCAAACAGCTCTGGACTTCTACGTCAACCCCGTTACATCCACAGAAGCTCTCACCACAAGCTTGTTTACTTCCACCATGGACAATCCATTCCATCCATCTGGTCACATGCACGCTCTGTCGCACCTCTCCCACGTCATCAGAATGCTACCGCCACTGGATCACATAGGGCTGAACATATCGTCAGGCTGCACAGAAAACCCAGACTGGACTAAGGCGCTCTCCTCCCTTCACATACACCTATTGTCCAATCATTTGCAAATCCACTCACTGTCCCTCCTCAACTACAATACCCCCCCTCCCCACGCACTGTTAACCGGGACAACCTCCGATCTCTACAGCCTGCCCCCATCCTATCACCCTCTCACCATGCCAACTTTGCCCTCCTCAACACCCGATCGCTTAACAATAAAGCCCCTCCCCTCCATGAACTAATCCTTGACAACACCCTGGACTTCCTTCTGCTCACTGAAATCTGGCAACAACCCAATGACTTCTTCTCCCTTGACCAAACATCCCCCCTGGCTACAGCTACAGCCCCTGCTGCCGTGGAGGTGGTTTTGCCGTTATTTTCAATCAGAACTTCTGGATCACAGAACTCACCCTCCCCTCAGTATCATCATTTGAATTTCTCGCCTTCAAAGCTCCTTCCGCCATGACAGTCATCCTCATTTACCGGCCACCTAAACCAAATCCCTCCTTCCTCTCTGATTTTACTGATCTCCTCACACTAGCCTCATCTCTCTCTCCACGTCTGCTGCTACTCTGTGACTTAAACATCCACATGGACTCCCCCACCTGCAACCTCTCATCAGAATTCACCATTTTACTGGACAACTTCACTCTCACCCAACATGTCACATTCCCCACCCATGATAAAGGACACATCCTCAACCTGGTCTGCTCCACAAATGAACTCGACCTCCATCCATGCCTATTTTCCCTCTCTGATCACAAACTCATACAGTTCACCATCCCTTCTCCAACTCCACGCCCCCGCCTCCTCAGAGAAATCACCTGCCGCAACCTTAAATCAATCGATCCCCACCATCTCTCTGACCTGCTCTCCCCCACTCTCCACCTGGACTCAACCCTCACCTCACCTGATGACCTCACAAACCACCTCAACTCCACCTTGTCTACTTCCCTCTACACTCTGGCCCCCCTCAAAACAAAAACACTTCACTTTTAACAACTCTTCATCCTGGTACACACCTGCACTCTGGAAAATGAAACAAACTGGCCGCCAACTTGAACGTCTCACAAAGAAATCATCTCTCACAGGTCATCATGAAGCCTATAAACTCCACCTCACTGCCTACAAAGACACCCTCATTGCTGCCAAGTCTGCCTACCTCTTCACCATCCTCACCGACCCCTGGCAAAACCCCAGAACCCTCTTTTCCACAGTGAACAACCTCCTCAAGCCTCGGACCATCACCCTCCCTACCGCTACTCCACTTTTTTGCTGACAAATTAAACATAATTTATCAATCTCTATCCCCTGTATCTGACCTCCCAGTATCTACCCCAGCACCTACCACGGCCCCTCTTCTCCCCATCTCTCCTGACCTCCCGACCCCTCCTCCACACTGCCTCCTCTCCCAGTTTGACCTGGTCACCCTTCCTGAAATCTCCAAACTCATCAGCTCTTCCAAACCCACTATCTGCTCCCTTGACCCCCTCCCTACTCCCCTCCTGAAGTCCTGCCTCCCAGTCCTATGCCCCTACTTCACCAACCTCTTCCAAGTCCTTACTGTCCCTTGGAGCTGTCCCCTCTGCCATCAAAACTGCTGCTGTCACCCTTATCCTCAAAAAACCTTGTCTGGATCCCTCAGCAACTACCGCCCAATATCCAACCTCCCCTTTCTGTCTAAAACCCTGGAACGTACCCAACTCACAACTCCAAACCCATCTTCATGCCAATAACCAATTCAAACCATTCCAATCTGGTTTTCGACCCCTCCACAGCACAGAAACGACCTCCTCACCTCTGCTAACACCAGTTCCCTCAACATCCTTATCCTCCTCGACCTGAATGCAGCCTTCGATACCGTGATCCATAACATCCTGCTCGCCAGACTCAAATACCTCGGTATTGAAGATGCTGCACTCAGCTGGCTCCATTCCTACCTTTCCAACAGATCCCACTTCATCTCTCTCCATAATCACACCTCTGCCACAGCCATAATCACTCAAAGTGTTACCCAAGGCTCCGTACTTGCGCCCCCCGCTTTTTCATCATCTACATCCTCCCCCTTGGTCAGATACTCCGCCACGTCAACCTGGACTTCCACTGTTATGCCGATGACATCCAGATCTACCTCAGCACCAAATCCCCCCACAACCCTCCCCTCTAGCCACATCAACTCCTGTCAGCTAACAAAACCTGGATGCAACACAACTTCCTCAAAAACAGTGATAAAACAGAATTCCTCCTCATAGACTCCAAATCCACACACGCCAAAATCAGACCCTCTCTCACACCCCCCACTGCTGAAAGACTCATTCATGCCTTCATCTCCTCCCGACTGGACTACTGCAACTCACTTCTCATTGGCATTAGCTCTACCTACATCAACTGGTCCAGAATGCAGCCGCCCGACTCATCACCCGCACATCATCACTCCAGTCCTAAAACAACTCCACTGGCTTCCCATCTCCCACAGAATCCTGGTCCTCACCTCAGCCCTCTGGGACAGACAGACGCGGGACAAGAATGGACCAGAATCAAATCGCAGTGAAAAACCCACCAAGGTGGGTGCTTTATCTTTCTTTGAACAGGAAAATAAAGAGTGCAGTGGTGTAGCTCCCTCGTGGCTAGTGTGCAGGGTTGGTTTAGGTAGTGGGGAATTCAGCTGGGTAGGCGAGGTGCAGTAGAGGGGCACAGACTAACCTGCTTTGGTTGGTGTGTCTCCTTTTGTCCTGGCCTAACGAGGGCAAACGAGAGGCAGCTGGAGTCTGTGATCAGTGATTGCCAGCCGTGCCTTGTAGGCTGGCTTCTTGGCCATGTGCTTTGAAGAAGTGTACCCGGCATGGCAACGCATCAAGGGCCATTTGGCCACAATATATATATATATATATATTTTAGGGCTGTCAGCATTAACGCATTAATCGCGATGCGATTAAGGGCCGGGCATAACGCATTAATTTTTTTTAATCGCATGCCGGCATTTATTAATTTATTTTACACTTCACTACTATTTTGACCCTTTGCTGCACCTTGACTTATCATCAAGCTGCCATACTTCCTCGTAACACATCCTTCTCCTGCAGGCATGATGGAGAAACACAGCAGCAACACAATCTGAATGGCGCTTTTTATTTTCCAAAACTCCCAGACGGCTCGTAGACAAGTCGAAAGCCATATGCACATTGTATAAAGCCAAATTAAAATATCATTGAAGCACGTCAAGCTTGAGCTACCACCTACGAGCTAATTAACGTGACTCTGGTTGATGCTACCCACTCAGGCAAAGCGCTATTTTGGAGAGTGCTACTTGCCGACTTGTGGATGAAACCAAATCCCAAAAAATTACTACAGCTCTTGTGAAATGGGTGGAAACTAACTGCAGACCTGTCAGCATCGTAGAGGACTCGGCTCTTAAAGACGTACTATGGTTGGCATGTTCTGACCCGTCTCATTGCTGTCGAGGGGGACAGTAGTTTTCACGCACACACAGCCTGTATGACACGGGAGAAAACAGCCAAACTGGAACTGCTGCAAGGTACTGCAAACGCTGTTTCATTAACAGGTGATCATTGGACGTCAGTGAGTAATCAAAATTATTAAGGAGTTACTAAACACTATATTGACTCTAGTAAGGATAGGGATTTTTAGTTAGGTACTTGGAGGAATTGTGCAATAATGACATTTTTCTTTTGTTTACAGTAAATAAATACTAAACAAATACAAATCTTAAAGTCTAGTTCATAAAGTAACTTTCTTTGCATTCATTTGATTCCCAATCAAGATACAATAGCAAGAATTGCTTTCCATTGTTAATATGTACGTATAAACAGTTCTGAAATGCAAAATAACATGACGACATTTTCCCATTCAAAACGGAGATTTTTGCCTTAAAGTGACTAGTTTACAGATATGTACTACTCTTTGGCAGGCTTGCAAGCCCAAACAAGCGTGCCTGTTGTTTTGTTTCCGGTCTAGCTAGATCCGGTGTGGTGTTGTAGTTTTTATAACATTACTAGTAGTGAAACAACATGTGAAAAAAACGACAAAATTTGCTAGGCCAAAAAGAACATTAATTTTGCGATAAAAAAAATGTATGGCGTTAAAATGGGTTTGCATTAATGCCGTTAATAACGCGCTTAACTGACAGCACTACTTTAAACCAATCACAATCGTCATGGGTGGTTTTAAGCACCGGGCAGAGCCACGGTGCCGCTGCAAAATAGTCTTGGGAAGGAACTTGTTTTGGTGGAACGTGTACGTTCAAAAGTTGCTTTAGTCGTGCAACAGAAAACTCAGATTGTCAGACAGTCCAGCTAGCTGTCTGGATTTACCCTGCAGAGATCTGAGGAGCAGTTAACCACAGTCCTCATAAATTGCCAGAGTTTAAAATTCCAACACAAAGAAAGCAGAAGGTACCGGCTGAAAAGAGTGAAATCCGGCAGAATTTCCAGCAGCACTAGAGCAATCCCGGAAGTGGAAGTCGTGGATATAAACTACATCCTTGGTAACAGTGTATATACGCATTTTTAATAGGCCCCTCACCGCATCCATGGCTATTCCAGTCCTTCCAGAAAAAGAGTTTGCGATGAAATAGCGGGAAATTGTAAAAATTGTGGGAACTTGCAAAAATTGCGGTTTCATCATGGCTTCATCGCGGGGTTTGCAGCTTTTCGATGATGTTCACGTCGCGTAATTATGTCACTTCATAACGTTCCCATGGCAACAGGGGAAAATGGCTGCTCTTGTGTGAAGTAAACGCAACATTTTTTAACTTTCTGCTAAGATATATGTGACGTTTTTTGCAGCGAAAATGCGGGGATTATGAAATCATGCAAGCCCCGCATATTTTGCGTGGAAATCGGCATATTTGAAAAAATGTGGCCCCCGCATAAATATGCAGACTTTGGCTGATTATGCATTGCATTATGCGATCGCATAATCACGTTTTTCTGGAGGGACTGCTATTCATTCTATTATCATTGTGGGCCGTCCTCACATGAGGGGCCTGTTTACTCAGACCCCATTTCCACCTGCTATTAAAATGCGTCCTGAGTAATCAATATTATATATATATATATACAGTGAGGAAAATAAGTATTTGAACACCCTGCTATTTTGCAAGTTCTCCCACTTGGAAATCATGGAGGGGTCTGAAATTGTCATCGTAGGTGCATGTTCACTGTGAGAGACATAATCTAAAAACAAAAATCCAGAAATCACAATTTATGATTTTTTAACTATTTATTTGTATGATACAGCTGCAAATAAGTATTTCAACACCTGTCTATCAGCTAGAATTCTGACCCTCAAAGACCTGTTAGTCTGCCTTTAAAATGTCCACCTCCACTCCATTTATTATCCTAAATTAGATGCACTTGTTTGAGGTCGTTAGCTGCATAAAGACACCTGTCCACCCCATACAATCAGTAAGAATCCAACTACTAACATGGCCAAGACCAAAGAGCTGTCCAAAGACACTAGAGACAAAATTGTACACCTCCACAAGGCTGGAAAGGGCTACGGGGAAATTGCCAAGCAGCTTGGTGAAAAAAGGTCCACTGTTGGAGCAATCATTAGAAAATGGAAGAAGCTAAACATGACTGTCAATCTCCCTCGGACTGGTGCTCCATGCAAGAGCTCACCTCGTGGGGTCTCAATGATCCTAAGAAAGGTGAGAAATCAGCCCAGGACTACACGGGAGGAGCTGGTCAATGACCTGAAAAGAGCTGGGACCACCGTTTCCAAGGTTACTGTTGGTAATACACTAAGACGTCATGGTTTGAAATCATGCATGGCACGGAAGGTTCCCCTGCTTAAACCAGCACATGTCAAGGCCCGTCTTAAGTTTGCCAATGACCATTTGGATGATCCAGAGGAGTCATGGGAGAAAGTCATGTGGTCAGATGAGACCAAAATAGAACTTTTTGGTCATAATTCCACTAACCGTGTTTGGAGGAAGAAGAATGATGAGTACTATCCCAAGAACACCATCCCTACTGTGAAGCATGGGGGTGGTAGCATCATGCTTTGGGGGTGTTTTTCTGCACATGGGACAGGGCGACTGCACTGTATTAAGGAGAGGATGACCGGGGCCATGTATTGCGAGATTTTGGGGAACAACCTCCTTCCCTCAGTCAGAGCATTGAAGATGGGTCGAGGCTGGGTCTTCCAACATGACAATGACCCGAAGCACACAGCCAGGATAACCAAGGAGTGGCTCTGTAAGAAGCATATCAAGGTTCTGGCGTGGCCTAGCCAGTCTCCAGACCTAAACCCAATAGAGAATCTTTGGAGGGAGCTCAAACTCCGTGATTCTCAGCGACAGCCCAGAAACCTGACTGATCTAGAGAAGATCTGTGTGGAGGAGTGGGCCAAACTCCCTCCTGCAGTGTGTGCAAACCTGGTGAAAAACTACAGGAAACGTTTGACCTTTGTAATTGCAAACAAAGGCTACTGTACCAAATATTAACATTGATTTTCTCAGGTGTTCAAATACTTATTTGCAGCTGTATCATCCAAATAAATAGTTTAAAAAAATCATACATTGTGATTTCTGGATTTTTTTTTTTTTTAGATTATGTCTCTCACAGTGGACATGCACCTACGATGATAATTTCAGACCCCTCCATGATTTCCAAGTGGGAGAACTTGAAAAATAGCAGGGTGTTCAAATACTTATTTTCCTCACTGTATATAGACAGCTCTTAGTAAAGGTGTGAATGCACCCAGGACGCATCGAGGACGCATTGAGATCTGATCACTCAGCCCACATTCGGAGGTGGTCTGGACCTCATGTAGCCACAATTTTTAAGTATTGTCAATGTGCATTTGTCCTGGGCCTAATTAAGGATCTACTTAATGAACTACGTACTCATTCAAAGTATTTCTAATGTCACTGAAACCACTGATAGTGAATCGTGTGTTTTGGATGTTATTATAATACTGTGTCGCTGTTTTTGTTCTGGTGCTGCCTGCACTTATATACCCGGCTGTCTGGAGCTCTGTACCCTGCGATTGTGGTGGGAAAAAGGCAGCCAGCGGTTGACAAAAATCTTATTTTAAATAAATGGTTCAGAAGCTTTATGAGGCTTCATTTGGCCATCACTACCGACAAGCGAACACGAAACGGTAAAATAAAGCACATATAGAAACTAAACTTCAAACCACAAAGATTCAGTTAGAAGCTACAAACATACTCGGAGCTGAACACACAGACCTTTTGGCTAACCCTGATAGACATCCTTATTTTAAGGTTCATAGAATGTTCACATAATGCTGTGCCACAAAGAAAAGTTACGTCCTTTGGCACACAGTTAGACTCTAGGCAGTGGTTTTCACTAGTCATTGCATATTTCTAATGTATGATGTATGTGAGAGTAACAACTAAAAGTGTCTATACACATACACACAAACAAAACCAGCCTACATGCAAACTGAAATGATGTATGTGTTTATTTATTTGTTTGCATGTAGAGCGGAGAAGTGAGATTTGATCACAAGTGATCACTCAGGACACATTTGGAGACATTAACTGCCAGGTGGGAATACACGTACTTAGAGCTGTCCACTTGTGATCCGATCACCCAAGATGGATATTAATACCAGGTGGAAATGGGGTATCCCCAGAGGAAAAGAAAACTAGAAAAGAGCTGTCAAAAATGTCTCATGTATTTCTCCTAGACAACAATGACTATGTTTACATACACATAATATTCTGGTTTTTGCCCTTATTCCGAAGACGATATTCCGACTAAGCTATTTGCATGGCTAATGAAAGTGAATATTCCACTAATATTCCCATTTACGTGTAGCCGTGCAAAATAAGTGTTTTCCAAAGTTTACCAGCGGTGGCGGACTTGTTGGACCGTGCGAACACAGCCTCCCTCTTTCAATCCTTTAACCAGCTTCTTTAAAAGGTCAGCGTAGCGATGTGTGCGCATATCCAAAAACATCTTTGATAATGTAAGTAGCTGTGTTTTTCCTTCTTTTCGGGTGTGCAGCCTTGTAAACGGTTGGCTGGTTGGTTTGTGTACAGCAACCATAGCAACGCAGAGAGCTGACCACAAGAGGCCGTAAACTGGGCGTAAAAACCCCAATTGAGACGCATATTCTCAATGCGCTGTATACATGTCCAAAGAATGCCTCTAAAACCCGAATAATACCAGAATATCCCAAGTCTTAATCGGAAAATGCTATATTTGGAATATTCAACCGGAATATGCTGTTTACATGACCTGTATCAAATTCGGAATATTGTCATATTTGGAATAATAGTGGAATATTGGTGTGCATGTAAAACATACTCAATGAGGTCTGTGTGAAACCAAAACAAGATTAGAGCTTATTTCTTCTGTTTTTCATGTTCGTCTCCTGGAAAAAAAAAAGCCTCACAAAATCTCAAATAAGTCTCCTTTGAAGTTTTAAAATAGATCTCATCAAGCTCTAAAGTCTCAGATTTTCTCAAGTTTAGTGCTTCCTTTTGATCTCAGGCAGAGAAATCAGAGAGCTCTCTCTATAAACTCAATCTATTCTCATCCCAGTCTTAATTCATGCATATCATGCTGAGCTCAGACAGAGCAAATAAAAAGCTCTCCACAAAATTAAATATTTAATTAAAAAAATTAAATAAAAAAGAAACTAAAACACATGGCATTCATTGTAATGGATTGTATATGCTTGTCAATTACAAAAACAAACTTCCAAGACATTTTAAACAGATAATAATGCAGACAAAAGCAAATATAACTATTTTTCACTGGCTAATTCAACATTAATGACCTACAAATACGACTTGCTCTTAAATAGCTGAAATAGTTTAAATAGTATAGGCCTGACATTACTCTGATTGTTCTGTTCAAAACAATTTACTAATACGCAAAGTATTGCTGTGTCTCGTTGTGTAGAATAAACATGAAAAAAGGTGTGTCAGCATTTGATATATAGCTCAGTGGGTAACACCATTGACTCCCAGCCGGAGTGGGTACTTTGTAAAGACCCATATAGGGCGGTTTGATTCCTGGCTAGGGCGTTGGTAGGGTGTGACATGGCCTCTGGTACAGGACCCGAGCTTGAAGGAAAAAGACCGCCCAGGATGGGGCGAGTGGGGAATTATTTATTTTTTAATACAATATATAATCAGTGACATATTATAGTGACATATTGCTCCATAGTAGCTCTAGTACTGCTTATTTTCTTTTCCTAAGGAGAAACAATTAGCCATTCATTGTAATTGATTGTATTTTTAAAGAATGTTTGTACTTACTATTACGTAAACTCACCAGCCTGTTCTCACAGCTATTACCTACCAATGATAGACATGGTTATGATACTAGACTCGCCTATGTTAAGGCTTTACCCTACCAATGCCCAGAACCAATTCTCTAAAAAAAAAATGGTAATGTATAGAGCTGTAACATATTGGAACAGCCTCCCCCTCACATTTAATCCTAAAGCGAGCTTCAAAAAGAAACTAAACAAAGCTGTTATCAGTAAGATTATAAAACCCTGTTGATTCTGTTTTTTCTTTTTTTTTACTATATATTTTATTTCATGTTACTGTTGTTTTTATTACACGAAACATATGCTACTGTGCCTTTTGTTTTATAAAATCCATGATATTTTCATTGTTCTGATATAACAATATGTATTTGCTTTATAGTATTTGGTTATGTTTGTCTTGAGTTGGACCCCAGGAATATTAGTCTTCACTACGGTGATGACTAATGGGGAGCCTTAATAAACAATGAGACTCAACTTATGACTCCTATTGCTACTTGCTTTGTCTCACCTATTTCTCTTAGTGAATTTTAGGAGCAACATATGAGAAACAGGTCAGACAACATTAAAACTAAAATAAGGCTGAAATGAGAATCACAATTATGTCTCCTGAGCTGTAGAATGGCAACCATTGAGCAATAAAATTTCCCTCTGGCCCCCCCTGGTCAGACGCCTCTGGATACATGTTTACCTAGTGATTATCAAACTAACTAAACTAACTTCTATTGTGAAATAAAGCAATGTATTTTTCAGAATGTGCCTACATAACATAATAAGAAAGAAGAAAACATTTATTGGCCTTTCTTTGTAGATCAGTTTTAAATAAGATATCTGCAAATGACAGGCTGCACACCACGAACTTCTCGAAATTACTGTGTCGTGCTGTTGTGTGGAAAACTACTTGTGCCGTGTGCAGCATGAAACCAGAGGCGGTTGTCCAATTATTTTGACTTCCTTATTAAAACAGCATGAGTTTGTTTGTCTGCACTGTAAACAGATACACCGGTTGATATTGTATTTCAGACAAAGTAGCTGCTCAAGGTGTGTTGCTGTAGTTTTAAGTGTACATATTAGGCTTTTCCATATTATCTGTCATATCTACAATGTTATAATGTCAGATTCAAGTGTTAAATGTGGCCAAAACTTTAAATAATGAGGTTTCAATAGTTTTTTCTACTCTGGTTTAAGGGACTGTTCGTTATTTATTTCAGGGGCCACCGGAGGAGTTTTGAGATCTTTAGTCAAACCTGACCCTCCCTTTACCAGCAATACATTTTGGATGACCCTCCAAAATGATATGGAAAAAGGGATGACCCTCCCCAACAATTTATTGATGCCTTCTGCATTGGTTTGCACTTGGCAAAGACATACAAATAGCCATTGTTTTTTTACAGCCATGACATACGTGACTAAATCTCTGCATTCTCATCTTACGCATCACACTCATCTGTTATGGTGTGGTGGCCATTTCAGTAGATCTACTCACTAACATTTTTGTGGAAACACAATAAGCATGGAAACTAAATGCACACTTCCTGCATTACTTCAAATACATAGTTACTCAGCTAGTAAACTAGTATTCAGATGAAATAAAACAATAAAATACTGAGACCATTCAGCAAAGCACACTGGGTAATAACAAATTCAACACTGGTTGCTATGGAGTCGTCACTAGGCTTCCTCAGTCATTGTATAGGTTAGCATATAGGTAAAGCTGCCAAAGCTGAACATTATCCAAAACTCCATTTCTCAGACGAGCGAATGTCAATTTGGTCAACATGCTACCACTCCTTCCTTCTCAAATGCCTTGAAAAGGCGGTCGTATATATATATATAAATAATATCACCGGGACCGAAAGGATATTTGAATCGGGTATGGCTGCAGCGTGGAGACCTCCCGTCTCATGCCCTCCCAGCTTGGTGTAGTCTGCAAGCTTTGACTTTTCAAAATAAAAACTTGCGTCTGGTCTGTTATGTTTTCGTATGGTGTTTTGGATGTTTTTGAACTAAACAGTATGGCAATCATGCTAATGAATAAAATAATTTTTTCATCAGATGTCTTAGTTACAACACGATGGAGCTCGCAAAGCAGTTTTGTGTTTATATGTGCGAGCGGGATTTATTCAGTTTAGGAAATCCCACGGTCTCTAAAGCTACAGTTCAAATTGTCTGGCTGACTAAATAGGGAGTCAGGGTCGTGGAACACATTACTGCTGAAACATGTCTGATTGGGTAGTATTTGGTTTAGAAGCCTATAGCTGCGATTTTTGACAGTATAATTACAATTTAACGTTAGCATACTGCTAACTATTAAGTAGCTGCATGCTAACGCCAGATAGCTGTAATCTTGGTGGCCAATGCTAGTCAATTTTGGGTCACATTACTGCTGGGACATGTCCGGTTGTGTAGTATTTGGTTTAGAAGCCTTTATTGGTTATTTTTCACAGTACAATGTCCTGCTATATACTCCGTTGCTGTAGCTCCAGCTGCTACTAGTGAAACAAAACTGGAGCACAGCGGAGATTCCAGGAAACACGCTGGCTAATCAGAGCAGATTGGGCTTTATCAGGAGGGGGGCTTAAAGAGACAGGCGCTCCAGCAGAGGGTCTTATACAGAGGGTGAATACAGGTGCAGCAGTCATGGGCACTATGAGAAATATTAAAGTGTTTTTAAACATTAAAGCATGTAAACATGTCCTAGTAGAATCACAAAATACAAATATTAACCTGAAAATGCTATATAATAGTTCCCCTTTAAACCGCACATGCTGTTACCACTCAGCCTGGTCTCACAGAATTCCGTGAAATGATCACGAACTGTTAACACCGCATTACGTGGTGGTGGCACGGAATATGTGAAAATTCCGTGTGGCCACCACGGAAAACAATGGCAATGTAAAGTCAATGAGAAGATGACGTAGCATTAGGAGTGACTACGGTAGCAAATATGAAAGCCCGAAAATCCGCGTAGGGAGATTGGTTGTGATGGTGGATGGGTCAAACACAGGACTTTCTCCTAGGAGACCGGGGATCGTGTCCCGCATGTCACGTTTCCTAAACCCAACCGTAATTCCCGTTCTTTTCCTAAACCCAACCGTCCTGTTGTTGTCCCGCGTCCCATTATTGTTTTACTGAACCCAACCGTTTATTGTTTTCCTAAACCCAACCATCCCATTCTTCTTTTCCTAAACCCAACCGTCCCATTGTTGTCCCGTGTGTCATGGAAACGTAAGCCCACCCACGACCTTTTCCTTAACTTAAGGGGCCGTGCTCATTTCACGGAATTCTTCCGTGGGCCCATCACGGAATTTTTGGCGATCCGTGTTCATTTCGCAGGATTGTTCCGTTGGTCCATCACAGAATTTTTTGCGATTCCGTGAAATTGCCACAGATTTTGAGTTAAGGGGCCGTGTTCATTTCACGGAATTCTGTGAGATCAGGTTTTTACCACCAGAAACCACGGGTATTACCAATTAACGAAAGTTTGTGACCCAGCGGCCATGCCAAACATGGCCAAAAAAAAGCCAAAACCAATCACTGGCCCGAGCAAACTTTTTAATTTTACAGCTAAACAGTACACTAAAAAGTTTCTTGATTCATATTTGATCAATGCTGCCTAGTTTGACAGTCACAAGCAGTCACTGACATTGCGTTAGAGACTCTGATTGGTTGTTTTCCTTCGGATGTGGTGGAAACTTGCCATTAAGAGCACTAGGAGGTCTCAAAGGAACATGGTTTTTTTCACAGACTGGGGTTAGGGTTACTGTGTCATGTAGTACTGCAAGGATATAGTGACAGTTTTAGCAAATATGATAAAAAGTAATTTTTTTATACAAAGTTAACAACTGAACCTTTAACGATGGGTTTCCACATGCAGCTGAAATAACGGCAGAGCGGAGCGATTCAATTAATTCCATATGAGAACAGCGGTATGAGAGAATTTTGCTGATGGCTGCGAAAGTGTCCAGATGTTCACCGCTCTCCCCGCTCTCCCAAAGTCAACTTTTGCAGAATGGTAGCCAATGAGAGGGCAGACTCGCGAACGTGCCTCCAATATATTCTCCCGGGTAAACATGCTATATTTAACACACAATTTCGCTTGGAATCCGCTGCACATCGCAGATACAGCAGAGCTGCAGTTAAAAAAAGGTGCCTGTGGAAACCCAGCATAAGGGTTATAACAGTAAACTCTTGTAAACTTGGTGTACTGTGGTTTATAGTTCAGTGCTTCATCCATTTTTAGGTATGATGGCAGTCACTCTGACCTTTATGCACACAAATAGCAAATCCATGTGAACTGACCGTAATATATCCCTCTGAAAGCCTTCTCTTAATTTCATAGATACCCCGACATCATATCGAGTTATACAATCTTCCTGAAATGACTCCGGCCAAATCAATATAACCTAATATAGCGCCACTTAACCTCATACGATTCAAACATGAAAATGAGTTTGATGTCCTTCTGAAGTGCTCGATGTGAGCCAAATGAATTATAGAAAGGGACCTGGATGAACTCTACATGACTCCAACAGCAACTCGATAACTTAATATGTCTCCGGATGACTTCAGAGACCTAAAGGTGAGCAAAGCAGACATGGTGACTTGATACGGATGTCTGACACCCCTATAGAGTCCATATGGGCCCATGGGACTGCAGTCAGCTAGAACTGTGTGTGTGTGTGTGTGTGTGTGTGTGTGTGTGTGTGTGACCCTATGTGCGCTTCTAGTCTGTGGAAAGCAGAAAAAAGTACCAACGCTTAAACTACACATTAATAGGTTGTACTATAAATAATTGCTTCAGATGTGTGTGTGTGTGTGTGGGCTTGGGGGAATTGAAAATGTTCTTTGTCTCTATATCTATATCTTTCAACCTACACACACACACACAAACACACAAACACACACCAAAAACTTCCTGTGAACTTGAACCTCACTGTGCGTGACTCCAGTGAGGCGAAAGCGTGTCTGTGTGTGCATGTGTGTGTGTGCGTGTGCACACGTGAGAAGTGGAAAATCAACATGGCCAGTCTGTATCACATGCCCTGGGGAATCGACCAATCAATAATGCAGCGAACTGCAATACATCCACTCTGTCTCTCACACACACACACACACACACACACACACACACACACACACACACACACACACACACACACACACACACACACACACACACACACACACACACACACACTGCTGTCCTGAAGGGGGTGTTTAAAAGTGTTTGTGCCCATGTGTGTAATGAAAGGAAAGAAAGAAAAGGGTGTTTGAGAGGGAATATGTGTGTATACTTGTAAAAGTGTATAAAAACACATGCACACATACACACACTTAGCTGCAGGGAGTTAGTGCGCTTCTTGCAGGTGTTGTTGATATTGTGAATGTAAATCCATAAGCCTCACAACTGATGCTGCAGCTTCTCACCAAGTCTCACAGCTTATAGATTAATCTTATGGAATATGTCTGTCTAATATTTCACTGTTGTGCTGAACTTTTATAGTCTTATCTGCAGTTATCTTGCATTTTAAGAGGCATACATGATTGTCTTACCCATACCTGAAGTGCGAGGAAAGGGAGAGTTGCAGGAAGAGGTCTCACTTAACCTCAAATCCTGTTTCGTTTTTTTTGCTTTCTACCCACTGCAGCTTTAGTACTCCCTGTTGCCTGATATGCTGCCTGAAATGTGACTGTCTTCACTAGAAAAACGGCAGCATTGGTTGTTGGTTCAATGAACAACCTATGTTTAAATGACATGTTATCTCTTGCCTAGTGTGACTAATGACTGGTCCTTCTAAGAAGCAAAGGCAGAAGTAATGTATGGTTCTTATTCCATCTCCTACCAATAGTCAGGAATAGTTAAAGGACAATTCCGGCACAAAACGAACCTAGGGGTTATTAACAGATGTGTACCCACTCTGTCGTTCTCTGGGACATGTTTTCATGCTAATCGAATGGGTTTGTAGCTTGAAAGACGCTATCGCGGACCGCTGATTAGCTTACAACGCTAGTATTCGGGGAACAGATAAAGTAAAAACAAATCGCTATTTATACCACTAAAAAGGCTCAAAATATCACCAAACTTCAACGGTAGCATAATGAGGGTCCCTACATGTTAACTGAATCATTGAATGAGGAGCTGCGGGAGCTCCGTGAAAGAGCTACGAGAGAGAGAGAGCTACCGGTAGTCAATGCCACAATGCAGCCTCGTACTTCGGGAAACTGGTGGTGTACCTGCGGACGTTGTGAAGCTATGGCCACCAAACAGGAGTGTCTGTGTTGCACGGAGTGGGACCTGTTGCATCACGATGCCCAAGAGACGCAGTGTTTTGTACAGTCTGAAGATTTCCCCTCTCTGATAAACAGGGCTGTACTTGAAACTTTTTCGGAGGGACCAGATGGACAGTTATCCGCTGAGCATCGCCAGCTGTAAGTCATGACTGGTTTCCATGACGGTGGCGGCATGTAAACATGAACGCGAGTGTCTTTATAATCTATCTTTTCAATAAACTGTCTGTACACTTACAAAGATCTCAATGCTTCGGTTAACATTTATGGACCCTCATTATGCTACTGTTGAAGTTTGGTGAAATTTTTAGCCTTTTTAGTGGTATAAATAGCAATTTGTTTTTATGTTCCCTGTGCCCCGAATACTAGTGCTGTAAGCTAATCAGCGGTCCGCGTTAGCTTCTTTCAAGCTACAAACACATTCGATTAGCATGAAAACATGTACACATCTGTTAATAACCCCTAGGTTTGTTTTGCACCGGAATTGTCTTTTAAGGTTAGGGAGAGATTGTGGTTGCAAATTCTGCGGTGAGTAGTTGAAATTGCCTATGAATGAATGGTTTACTTCAGTTTACATTATAATGAACAACGCATTTGAAAAACATTATTATACATGTTTACATCAATGCATTTCACACAATCAACCACTCAAGAAGGAATAGGCTCACGTCTATTTATGCACATCTTGTACAAAACCTAACCTTCACTATAGAGATGAATAGCTTTGCTAAACTCTGAGAACGTTTTACAACTTTTCAATCCTTGTCTCAGGGCAAAGAGTAACTGACCTTGACCTGACTTCAATAATGGAGGTGTTTGTATAGATTTTTGTGCCTCAGGGGACTTTTTTGTTCCGAGATGTTTTTTTTGGTGGTTGGACACAGTGACACATGATTAGATCTGCAACATTTCATACATTTTATCATGGCAATAGCCTTCATTGGAAAACTGACAGAATAGAGGCAGACAGAAAATGAAGTGAAAGAGAGGAGCATGGCAGCCAACCAAAGGCCCTAGGCTGGAATCAGAATGTGGACATTGTGGTTAACCCTTGTGTTGTCCTCGGGTCAAATTTGACCAGTTTTCTAAGTTTTTTATATCAGAAATATGGGTTTCTTTCTTCTTTGAATTAAAAAAGTGTTGAAAAGACAGACAAAAACATTTTTAAAAAAAGCACCAAAAAACATTAAAAAAAAAGTCAATTTTTCAATTTTGACCCAGAATGACAAGTTCATGGCCAACGGTGAAGACAACAAAAGGGTTAAATGGTATGCATCTTAATATTTTGGCTACTAGAGGGCTATTTCACAAAACCTAGATAATTGATTGAGCCAGGATTTCCCAGATATCCTAGATAAATTTAGCCTTGTGTTGTGATGAGCGGGGGGAGAGTGGACCCAAACGCAGGGAGAGAGCAGGCAGGCAGGCAGGCAGGAGGTTTGAACACGAGGCTTTATTATAACAGTACAGAGATTGGAAGACAATAGGAAAAATTACAAAAAAAACACAAGGCTGAAACAAACTAACAGAACACTAAAAAGCAGAACGAGGAACACAAACTCACGCAGACAAGGCAACGGACACAAACTGACACAAAACAATCCAACAAGAGACAAGGGAAACACAATGGCTAAATGCGCTGGGTAATGATGTAACGAGGGGCAGGTGGCACAGCAGGTGAAACACATTAGGAGAGACAGGGTAATCAACAAAGGTGGTAAAACAGAAAGTAAAACTGGACATGACAAGACAGAGAACCAGACTATCAAAATAAAACAGGAAACAGAAATACACAATACACAAAACAGTCAAGACAGGGTAAACAGAAATCTATACACAATGAACCAGCAGATAACTGAACAGAAATGTACACAACAGAAATATACCTACAAAAATCTACAAACAAGGCAACAGAAATGTACAAACAGGTAACAGAAATGTCCAAAACATCACACCTTGACTTTTTCACGAAAGCAGAAGCACATAAGTTACCATGGAGATCTATTGTGCAGCTAGCCTGCTCCAGTCCAAGCTTCTGTTCACCCAGCAGTCACTCCAATGGATTTTGCCTTATAATTATTAGCCTGCATTAAAATAACAGGTACATATTGCTGTTAAGTGCTGTTATTATTTTAACATTCTGACCATTATTTTTTATAATTATTCATGTGACAGTCATTGTTAAATGTGCTATATACTAGCCGCAGCTGAGGTGACGCGCGCCAATGTGACGTCAAAATGACATAGATCTCGCTGGCGCGCACATATTTATAACCAGACCAGAGGTTGCATACCACTTTGTTTTTTTCAGTGGTGCACGACAAAGCGGAAACTGGAAGCCTGAACAAGCTTGAGGGTAACCGGATGCCAGGACTCTCAGAGTGACTGCAAGTCTCTCTTGTAAACTTACTGGGTTAAGATGAGTTATTTTATGGTGAATGAAAGGCTTGATCCAACAAAGTAGGTCATTGAATCAAATCGAAGCATTGGCATCAATGCTGCTGCCAGTTCTGCCATTGTTTACCTTTTTCTTCTTCTTCTAGTCCGTAGAAATAGCAAAGTTGGTAGCCTTTCCTCATTAGCGCCACCTCTGTTCAGGAGAAAACTGCAACTAGTGTCGCAACCAACACGCGCGAGTATAAACAGTTACGGTGCTCCCATGACGTCACATTTGCGAGCGCCAGCTTGGCTGCGGCTACTGAAAAAAGGCCTTTACTCTTGTATTGCGTTTATGAAGACTGCTCTTCATATTGTTGTTAGAAGTTTGGTGAATATAGTATGGCAGTTGTTGAGATGAGTTGCAATTGTGTTTTCAGGTAAGTCAGTGGTAATAGAAATATATAAAGTCCTATACACGTATATTTTAACAATGGCTGGTGAGAGACCTTGTTAATAATTTCAGTTGATTTGTCTTTTTTATGTTTTTTAACAATAAACAGGGTTTCTGCAGGTTTCACCAAGTCAAATATAAGACTTTTTAAGACCTTTTTGAATGAAAGTAAAGCTATAGTGCATAGTTTCTGTCTCACCCATGAGGAATTCTATGTAATGACAACAAAACTGTCGGAGCGTCCACATGATACAAGCCTTCCGTGATTGCGCACCGCTAGTAGCCAAGAAGGACACGGAGGATTAAAAAACATGATGTACTCCTCAGAAGAGGTAATTATCTTCACTTGAGTTTCTGCACAGGAAAATCACCGGATACACAATCTTCTGAACATAGTCTTACTGAGAAATACAGAGAGAGTTGTGTGGACCTGATAGTCTTAATTTGCTTTATAGCAACTCATTTGGCAATGGCTTGAATGTAACAGATGTTTATTAATATCAAAAAGCTACGCACTAAAGCTTTAAGACCTATATCACGAAGTACAACGAAATGCAGAGTCACTAAAGTCCTTGCCAAGTAAATAAATGTATTCAAATTGAATAAAAAATGACACCGAGTAATAATAATCTGTACATATACAGTGAATTATATTTGGACTATCGAAAGAAAAAAACGTCAACACCACGAAAAAAAAAGAAGCATTTTAATGACCATTAGAGGTAGCGTTTCATTGACGTATGAAATTCAGACATGATTAAAATTATTTAGACCTAGACCTAGAACACAATACTTCAGCAAATTTAAGACTTTTTAAGACTGATGAAAATCATTTATGTTACTCTTCAATATGCATTTTATTTGGCATTCTTAGCACACAATTTGTGTTTTGTCCAGTGAACTGGGACTATAATTAATCATAATTATATCATATTATTAACATAATATAATTGGGAAGGATTAGTGCAAATTAGAAAAACTCAATGACAAAATGGCTGCCCTCTTGAAGTAACATGCATAACCTTTTAACATGACTAAACAAGACTGAACCAAAATACTTCAGAATGGTATTGCACAAAAGTAGAATTTATAAATCCAGGATAACCCGATAAAGTGAGACTAGACCTAGTCTAATCAGTGCGTCCTGGCTTTGTGCGTTTCACTCTGGCCAAGCCAGGCTGAGGAGGTGCGACTAGGTCGCGCCAGGATGAAGTAATTCGGATAGATGTGCGTTCATGGCTTTCTTTAACAGACCGTGAGGTCGATCACAGATTTACTGATGCTAAAATGGAGAATATGCATTATGCAAACTTTACACTGAGTGAGTAAGTATGATTACGTGAAACACATTTGTAAAAAAGAAACACGGCCGCTGTAATGAAACAGAGAGAGAAAATGTTGCAGACGATCGTGGACCGATGGAATGCGTGAGCAGCCTGAAAATATACATTTACTGACCACTGCTCAAGAGATTACAGTTGTACCCTACTATTTGCCTTAAAAGTGAGCAGAAGACAGCCTAATGTTCCTCAGGGAATTTACCATGAAGATCAACTAAAAGAATTAAAGGTGTATTGGTCTCTGACCAGTCTGCCATTGTTAGAACATAGAAACACGTGTATAGGACTTTATATATTATCCTTCATCACTGACTTTATTTAAAACACATTTGCAACTGTATCAGCCTTTTCTAATCATCTCACCAACTGCCATACTATATTAATCAAACTTCTCAAAACAATACTGTATGAACAGCAGTTTTCATACAGCAATATAACATTAACAATGACTATCATGAATAATTATAAAAAATAATGGTCACAACTTTTAATAATAACAGTGCTTAACTGAACAGCAATATGTACCTGTGTTATTCCAATGCAGGCTAATAATAATAATAACAACGTAAAAACCCACTGCTGAGTGAACAGAAAAGGCTTAATAAAGGATTAATAAATCCTGGCTGTTAGCCTGGTCTGGACCAGGCTAGCTGCACAGAATAAATGTCAATGGTAACTTAGGAGCCTCTGTTTTTGTGAAAGTGAGTCACGGCTAAAGTATAGTAGATGAGACCCCCCTCTTGAGATTGAGAACCAATCAAACATGCCAAATGACAATCTGTGACCGTGACACTGACTAATGTAGCAGATTTGCTCATTATCGGATGTCCTGGGATCATATGGGTCCAATCAAAATTTTACACACGTGTACTTGTATTCCAGACATGACAGCATAATTGTTTCCGTGACTAAATAAATCATAATTTAGAGATAATATTACCATTCCCCGAGTCAGGGGTTTTTATTCCCCTGTATGCAATTCAAAATAAGTCATAACAAGGCCTATCCCATTCCTAAGGCTTGTTCTTCATCCTTTTGCCTGAATACATTTTGTAGACACATTTGGAACTGTAACACTTTACTTGAAGGTATCTACCTAATAGTGACATGACACTGTCATGACACATCAACCCTAACTCTAACCCTAACGATGAAAATGCAGCACTTAGAGCTAACTGAACTAAAACTCAAAGTGTCTGGTTCTATTTAAAAAAAGCAACTTTTTTTTCAATTTGGATATTGGTCTGAAATAATCCAAGGAGTTTGGGTCTAAAGTTTTTTTTTTTTTTTAGATCTAACAATTGCATTCTTGAAATAAGCAGGGACAGAACCAGTCAATATTGACGTGTTGATTAAGGAGAGAATATGAGGACATACAGATCCTTATGCTTCCTTTAGAAATCTCACAGGCAGGATGTCGAGACTACATGAAGTGGGCTTCATTTTATTAATCACCTCAGTGAGCGTTAATGGATGTAGTGTCAAAGGACTCAAAGAAGGGCTGTAGTTTTAAAAGAAATTGCAGCGTCCTGTGCAGGAGTGAAATGTGCATTTTGATGTTACAGACTTTGCTGACAAAGGTTTATTAAATAAACGGATGGAGTCAGCAAATTAAGTTGAAAATAAAACACAGCACCTAATACAGTTACTGTGGTGTCTTCCTGATGTTAGCAGCTTTTCCCTTATCAACTTCTCACAGAGCTCCATCTGAATTTGTTATTGTTTTGATTTGGAAGCTGAATCTCACCAGAATGTTTTCAAGTGCGGTTGGGACACAGATCAGAGATGTTACATTGTAGCAAACTCAAACATTTTCAAGTATCAGCGATGTAACTTCTGGAATAAACACTTTTGTTCCCTGAAATAGACTGCTTCCAAATAGCTAGCTGTTAGCAAATGGTGCACATACTTTAGCATTGCTAGTGATTATTTTGACACTGAAAAAAAAAAAATATTTGTTCATTAAACCAGTTCAACATTCTCATTTTTTGGAAGTGACATGTTTTTGTCAAAAAGGAGAATGCTCCTTTAGTGATTGTATTTGTTTCTCCTGGTTGATTTCCTGCATCAAAAGTCCTCTCGGCCTCCACTGTTACACAACAAGTGCAGAGAAACATTTCTAGCTTTGCATTTGACACTGAAAATGACCAAATTAATAGCACAGTTAATCTAATGCATGTTCTGCCTGTTCAGACCAGAGAGAGAGACTGCAGAACCCAGTTTGACTCTCTCTCTTTTCCTTTCCTGATTTCCCTCTATCTCTCATGATGAATGAGGGGTTCTGCTGTAAATATGGGCTGGTTGGACACACAAGCGCATGCATAGACAAACCCACAGACACACAGACACACACACACACACACACACACACGCACACACACACACACACACACACACACACACACACACACACACACACGCACATAGAGGCGGTGAATCTGGGCTGGTTGTTTCTTTTATAAACGAGCTCTGCTGTGCAGGGAGGACTGCAGTGATGACGCTGCAGAACCAGGGCGCTGTGACACATGCACACAAATTCAGAGTCAAACACACACTCAATGGAAGCATGTACACATTCACAGTCATATGCATGAACAAGTATGGGCTCAAATACCCTGGCACTTCCTGATGTATCATATACACTATTACGAAACCTAACATATCTTTATTAGCAGTGTGTGTTTTACTTTCAATAAAATGGTATTTGTTGAATATCATTATATGATACCAAAGTTGTAAAATCTGTGCATTTCCTTTATTTGTAATGGAATATGCAAACACAATGCTGAAGTGGAAATCAGGTATAGTATCCAATATACAAAACCAATTCAAAAATGTAATGTCCTAAGAATATTAAACCAAAATAAATCAATAACCGCATCCCCTCTACACTCTGTGATTGTATGATTAATGAATGCATACGTATATACGCTATACACACAAACACACATCTACTTTCTTCATCTCTATCACACACACACACACACTGCAAATACATCCAACAGTTTGGCTTTTCATCAGTAAGCAGTGACCCACTGTTAATGTTTCAGAGTGAAAACTCCACTACCTGCTGATGTGGCACTTCCTTTATCATCCCAACTCATCTTCTGTTGATTAAAGTGAATATTTAAAATACAATGCACTTACTCTTCTTTGTGTGTCCATCTGTTTATAGCTGAAACCTGAAAGTCTACTTTCCACTTCCGGGATTGCTACGGTGACGCAGGAAATTCCGCCGGATGCATGTATTTTTGCTGATGTCCGTTCCCTTCCACTTTCTTTGTGTTAGAATTTTATACTCCTGTGGACTTAGGGGTATTATGGTTAACTGCGCCTCAGATCTCTGCATGGTAAATCCAGACAGCTAGCTAGACTATCAATCTGAGTTTTCTGTTGCACGACTAAAACAACTTTTGAACGTACACGTTCCACCTAAACAAGTTCCTTCCCGAGGCTATTTTGCAGCGGAACCGTAGCTCTGCCCGGTGCTTTGCCCATATTCAGCCTACATCATAAAAATTGTCCATTTATTTATAATAATATAATAATAATATAATATATATATTATATGATATAATAATACTATAATACAATAATAATATAATTATTATTATAATAATAATTTATAATATCCGTGACAAGGTTTCATCAAGAGGCACGGGCATGGCCAGCAGTACATTTTCTTTGTCACAGCACTTCCAGTCAGCCAGCTAACTTTGTCATACCAGGAGAGCTGAAAATACCTGTTACTTTGCCCTATCTTTTGCACTAAATCAATCTTAAGTGTTGCTCTAACCCTGCTGTTTAATTCTAAGTTTCTCCTCGTAAGAAAGACTTTCAAATGGCTTTGCCAAAACCAGATCGACAATGTTATTAGCATTGTCTGCCATCGTGTGCAGTTTGCTAGCTGGCTAGTTCACCCCTACAACACTAGCCTAGCCTTCTGTATGAATGAATGAATGAACAAACGATCTAAAAAAAACTATATTAAACTCAAAGGAGGAAATGTGGGAATTAGGTTAAACTGAAACAAGGAATATGGTGTATACTTGTATGAAATGTATGATGAAATTGGCTAGCAATTTCGCCTAGCAAATACTAAGAAATAGGTTGCAGCAGCATCTTGCAACAACGCTTGCAAAATCCGCGATGGGACTGAGCTGAGCTCTCTGGCTCTGCTCAAACAGCTTCGGCAACTTTTTATAGTACAAAATTGCTGTCAATCAAAAGGAGATGCAGCCTTTCAACAGACCCTCCAATCATCACACAGAAGCCCAGCGTCCAGGCCAGCCCACTTCTCCATTGACCCCTAGAGACGCTGAGCGTCCATGGGCGGGACATAATCACAGCATTTATCCAATGACCGTCTAGTTTTGAAGCAGTGAAAAAAACTGCTCAAAGCAGCCCCATTGAAGTCAATGGACGCCAGGCTTCAACAGGGAAATGCAGTGTGACGCTACGGGAATGTATGAGAAGGAAATCGAGTCAGCTGATTCTGAATGAAGGCTACATTACCAAGGGGAAAGTATGATATCACATACAAATACACATACTGTTATCTTGTGTTGTTAAGTTAAATGTTAGAAGTGAATGTTGCTACATGGTAGTTAGACTGTCACGAGAAGACACCAGGCTACCGAATGTAACTGTGGCCAGTGCGTGAGTCTAGTGTCGATCAGTATGAGTGTGTAAATAGTATGTTGAGACCGAATGTTACCGCAACCGCTCGAGTCTTCTGCGGTGTCTTGGTTCCTGGCCGGGGAAGTAAACGCACAACCCCCCGCCGCCGCCGAGAGCATGCGAACCAGTGACCGAATATATTAACTCGGTAGGCCAACCAACGACTGTCCGATTGAACTGACTCGCGTAAAAGAGTCGGTTGTCCCATCACTATGACACACGATTTAACCTCTGCATTCTCATCTTACACATCACACTCCTCTGTTATGGTGTGGTGGCCATTTCAGTAGATTTACTCACTAACATTGTTGTGGAAACATAATAAGCATGGAAACTAAATGCACACTTCCTGCATTACTGCATTACTTAAAATACTAAGTTACTCCTCTAGTAAACTAAAACTAAAGCTGCCGAAGCTGAACATTATATCCCAAAACATATGTTTATTTTTAAAGCAGATTTTAAATTACATTGTAACAATTTAACAATTCGCCCTTATGAAATTCAATCACGGCACGGCTGTCTTGGAACGCAATAGACAGACGGTGGTGGAATGCCCCGACACTTAAATTCAACTAAAATGTAACAGTCTGTTGAGATGCCTCGCTAAACGCAGAAACGAAGTGCAGTCACACCATAAAACGTTAAGACACGTTGAGAAAAAAGATCCGTATTTTGCCGTAATTCAATGACACGGAAAAAAAAGTAATCCACAGCGATCAGTAGATCCACAAAAAGGGTCACGGTGTATCCAGCAAGGCCTATACAAGCGTCACATTTACCAGCCAGCTCCAAACAGGTGAACGAGGCCTCTCCACTTCGCCGTTTAAACAAAGCGGAATAAACGTATAAAAGTCCAAATCTACACATAATCCGCAATCAATTAGTAATCTTACATCACATTTATATACATGGCATTTAGGAAACCTTTATTGCAAGGTTGGCACGGCAAGATGTCCAGACTAGTGCAACAGTAATTTTTGTTTTTTGCGTCCTGCTGCTCCCATCGTCGGCCAGGTAACATTTGTTTTTACTAAAGCAGTATATGAAATCTGATGTATTACCTACCACCATTTAGTTGTTTTGTGTTATTTAAGATATTTCTAAAATATCTGGTCATGCCAGATGTAATTATTCAACTCATTTTTTAAACAATGCAATTACCCATTTCAGCCACCAGTGTGGCAGTGCTCCCCCTGCCCCCCAGCAAACTCTTGGGTCAGACCCATCTGGTAGCGAAGGAGGGCAAAGACTAAGAGCTACATGAAAAACTATGCACCAAACAAGCCACTTTGAAATTTTGCTGTTTTCATGAATACAAAAGTTGGGTGACCCTCCCCCCCAGACTAAAAAATGTTGGGTGACCCTCCCCTCAACAAAGAATAAAAAGACATGACCCTCCCCTATTTTCTTCTGGTGTTCCATTCCATAAATACCGAATGGTCCCTTATTGATTTATTTATTTTTAGCCAGTACCTATTCCACTGAGGTTTTGTTGAAATGCACACAACTACTCAAACTAATTTGGACAAAGTAAAGGAAACCACAATAATTGCAAGTCACCAGATATCTGCCCCATTGGAAACCTATGGGAGATTTTGGGGCAACATGGTTAACAGAGATCTCCACCAGCATCCTCATTATCTTTTGGAAGAATGCTGTTTCACACAGAATCTATGACAAGGAAAACTGAAGCAGTGGAGGATATTCAAATGATTTACTGACAAGAAATGATCAGTTAAAGTTCCCTCCAGCCATCTTTCAATCGTTCTCCCCTTAATACTGTAAAATTGATATGAACAATCGAACACATGACATTAACTAGATGCATAATATTTTGTGTCAGTATATATGTCAATATAAAATGATGAGTCTGAAATCAATAAGGGTCTTGTCCTCAGATAGATCTCTAACACTGTTATATACTTGCAAGTGCTACACCTTTTCATATAAACCTCTATGTGAAGATAAAAAACATAGTTAATACAGTTTTACAGTCAAATATGGTCTCTCTCCCTTCCTGTCCTACATGTTCAGGATATTTGACTTCCTATCAGTATAATAAACTTGTAGTGCTCATGTCTTGGAAAGTAATGAATGGCTAGAAAAAAACACAGTCACACTTGCAACACACACAGTCACACTTGCTGAGACATAAACCAGCTCCCGTCTCTATCCTCTCGTCGGGTTCAGGATATTGACCTTGTCATCATAACGCAGTGACCCTTGAGCAACAAATAATGAATGGTTTGACATCAAAAAGTGCTGAGATAATACAAGCTGACAGCTCCGATAGGCACACATTTGCTGGCTAGGCAGTCCGGCCAATTTTGTTTATGTGTAGAGTTGCACCCTGTTCAGTTGAAACGTGTCAAGCCGTTCATATGAATCATATTGATCTGTCATCAAAGGAATTCATCAAAACCAGCAGCAAGTTAAATCCTCCGGGTAGAATTTTTATGACATTACTGCATTTATTAAATTAATTTATTGGCAGGAGCTTATACTTGGTGAAAAACTAGACAATCCAGGTGAAACTTGTTGAAGTATATGTGTTGCTTTTAGCCCATTCATTTCAGTGTCCATAGATCATATCCATGGAGGGAGAGGGGAGTGATGTGCAATGCTGTCTCCAACAGTGTTTTTTTTTTATAGCTATGCTAGTTGTGGGGCAAGTTAATTGGTTGGTCTGTCTACCACTTTGGATCAGTACCATCCCTGATTCCAAGTTGTTGAGCAATCACCTGCCACAGTCTATCTTTAAATTCTGCATCTCTGTATTCTAAACTTTTGTTGCAGCCACAGACGTGAATCAGCTTATTAGATGCCAATTTGAATGATGACGTTTGCATGCACGGTGGTGCTGACTGGTCAATCAACTTTCCAAAGGCTTCTGATGCGAAAAAACGCAATAAATGTAAGCAACAAAATAATAAATTAAAATTTTGAAGCAGACACCTAGAGTTTAAATAATCTGATATATCAGAGAATATGTAAGGATCCCTTACATGTTGTTATCCGCAAACTGTATGATAACAGTGACAATTGTTTCTAAATTGCCCCAAGCATATATTTGGCATTTCTTTAATTTATTCTCGGCCGACGTACATGTTGATACCAAGATAGCTGTGATACGCCAATAGAGGCCAGGCTTCCTCCGAAATCTCCTTTTCTTTCTTCTCCCTCTCTCTCGTGCCACTGTCCTTTTCTACAGGGGCTTATGGGGGGACTTGATTGTGCCTTATAAAGATGGGACACTCCCGCCATACCGAGACTCGTCTCTTTGGGCTCACTGATGTGTCTGTCCGTTACAGCCGCTGACTTCCACCCATCCAATGACCCTGTGATGTTCAGCTTTCAGAATTATTTAACGCTTCCTGAGGTGTGCTTGTGGTGAGTTAAACATATTCATAGCACAGATTCATTACCACAGCTTCTGCTCCCACCTGTCTCCTTTAAAGTCTTCAAATAATATTTCTGAACGATACAGTGATCCGACACATGATGTTTATACCTGTAGCTCTCAATAGTTTGTCTTGCACTGTTGCTGTCCAATGCACCAGTATGTACTTTTACCCTGTGCTGTCCTCATGTCTCTGCCCAAGGTAAATTGCTGTACATTGAGGATAAAGACAGGGATCAGAAGTGAGACCACACAGTACAGCAGGTCTGCATTGAGCCATGATAGTAAAGGGCTGAGTCTCAAAGCCAAACCCTCAGTTGAATCATCAATCTTCATTCCAATCCTCACCTGTGGTCTGGAGCTCTGGCTGCTAACCGAAAGAATGAGATTGCAGATGCAGGCTGCAGAAATAACGTTTCTCCACAGGGCTTCTCCTGTGCAAATTGAGTAGAGCAAATTGAAGCATTTCGGGGACCTGGTAGACCTCCAATAGAGCGAGATAATACTCTTTGTTTCCAGTGCAGTTCCACATGCTGAAAGAGGTTTTAGAGAGTGAAAAGGAAAAATAATAGAATATAAGAATAAAATGATTTCAAAATAATAATTGAAGACAAAACAGCCCATTATCCCTGGAAATCACATCCATTCACGACAATTACACACCTTACGATTAACGTCCAATGCCAACGTTGAGTATCAATACATCATGTAACCAATCAAAAAGTAAAGCTTTGGTGCTGTAGTAAAACATGTGTTCTGGACTAGTTCATTTTTCTTCCATCTCCATGGTCAAACCAGATTTTTTAATTTAAATAATTTTTCAGACATTGTTTCACGAGCGACTTTACTACGTCTGCTCTGCTCGCTGAGACTTTGCCCTGCTCTGACGCCATCTGTCTCCAAGTTTAGCGGCAACTGGTTTGACCACGGAAATGAGAGTGACAGCCAGCTTGGCCGCAGAGACATTGCAAGCTCCTACAGTGTGCTGCTCTGCCACATTGCAGATTGCAATGTACACCTGACTACAGGAGCCATTTAGCTCAGACTTGCGGATTACACAGTTTGTGCGGTTCGAATCACGTTCTCACCACAAACTAACCACTCCAGAGTTCGATTGAAAGCGTACCACCTCTTCAAGTAGGTCTCGGTACACTTGTTTGGTCCGCTCTTGGTGCGCACCCGAGTGCGATTGGGGCATTCACACCAGCTCAAACGAACCGCACAGGGTGAGAACGAACTCTAGTGCGATTCAACCGAACTATATGATGCAGGTGTGAAAGCCCCCTTAGTTTAAAGAAAAAGGCTCAAGGAATGGCAATTCTGTGTGCTTTCAACCCTTTGTTGAACAGAGAGAGACATCTAGTGGGCTTTTCTCTGTGCCTCCCTGCCTCAACGGGAGGTTGGTGTCCTTTCACCGAGACTTGACTGGATCCTGGAGTGTCGGCGTCATTCAACCAGGTTATTCTTTTTCAGTGTGCCTATCTTGCGGCCTCATTCTGTCTGAACCATGCACAAGTTGAAGGAGCTGATGGGATATTTTATTGGAATTGTACCTTGTACGATTTCATGTGACAAATACAAATTGATTGATTGACCTTAGTCAAGCTTTCATCCAAAAAACACATTTTAAATGAATTTTCTAGAAAACCTGTAATGTGTTTCCAGCAGTGTTGTGAATAACGGCGTTATTTTTTTAGTTACGGAGTAATCTAATTAATTACTTTTCCC
Organism: Zingel zingel; assembly: GCA_023566125.1. Lineage (NCBI taxonomy): Eukaryota > Metazoa > Chordata > Actinopteri > Perciformes > Percidae > Zingel > Zingel zingel. Next base: position 10,164,434 of record CM042323.1, read on the forward strand.
ATCGTTGCAATGCTGTTATCGTTACTGAGAATGTAAAGTGGCACTACAATTTGGTTGAATGAATGGTGTCAGGCTTTGGCTACACATCAGCTGCCTGGAGAGAGCACGGGTGGGGATGATGACACCGTTGCAAATGCGATGATGATTGGCTGGGTGGGCGGATGCCCTGCTCACGCTGTCTCACTGCACGCTCTGACTACCACTAAACACAAGACAGCGACAATGGCGACGAGCCAGGGAAATTCAAAGGTAGCGTTCTCGAACTGGAAGTACCGGCGCTACTTCTCGCTCATTGAAATTAAAGGCAAGAATGTTTATGTAACAAGCACACTATGCCCAGCAAAAAAGACTTCATCCACGTCTGCCTCAAGCAACTCAAATCTTATGAAGCACCTCACATCAACACATGCTAACACGACACTTGTTGCTGCTGCTAACACAACCCCAAGAATTTTATTTTCAATATTTATTTTTTATGTTTTTATTTCTATGCATATCATATGGCAGGCTGCAGTCTATTGAGTTCAAATAAATACCAAATGTTCTAAACCACTGTATATAGTGTTTTTATTCTTCAATCAGTTAATATAAACATCTTTGACGTTAAAGATGTTATAGAACGTAATAGCGTTATAGAACATAAAAAATAACGTCACAGTTACTTTGCTGAGTAACTAACTACTTTTACAACTTTTTGGGAGGAGTAATTTGTAACTGTAACTAATTACTTTTTTTAAAGTAAGATGACCAACACTGGTTTCTAAAAGATGAGGAAAACATGATGGAAATATGGCTTTTATGTTTGTTTCATATATTATTTTACAGTCTCCTCGTCGCTCCACACAGATCTGATGTTCTCAGTTGCAGCAATTTCAAGTCTCTTTAGTGGAGCAGAAGTGTCAGTGGACGTTTAGGTCACATGCTTCATGTACTTCATGACTAACTTGATTAAGTCTGTTTCTGTCAAGACAGCTGCCTCAGATGTTTTATTTTACTCAGTCTGCCCCTCTGTCCCTGTCCCTAGCACTTCTCCCTTCCCCCCAGGCCCATGCATTTTAAGGAACTCTCCAGAGTTGCCATTTTCCATCCATCCACCCGATGCCCTCAGACTTTCCCACCGATCCAAGTAATCTGACATTTACTTGTCCCCTTTGCCTGTAAGCTTATGACTTAGCATCTTTTACTATCAAATTATAGGATGACATTTTTTCGGGACTCCCGCGGGTCACGGTATTCCAGAGTCCCACGGTACGGGAGTCAATTTCACGGTTTGTAACGTGATAGGGACGGAATAGAGCATAGAAATCAACGGGTGCGGGCGGGAGTGGGATGGAGCCGGAGATTAAATTAAAAAATGATGCTGCAATGTGGTGAGTGCACCCAAAGATTGCGAGGCATTTCGTTTTAAAAAAGAAAACCACTTACAACTCACAATACGTTTGTTGATTGGCTACTGCTAGTCGCAGAGTAGCCTATCGGAGAAAGACAAAGCAGCTGCCCTGTTCACTAGCCAATCAATCAGCGTCAGCGACTACACCAAGAGTCGGCTAAATGGATTCTGGAAAGAAGCTGTTGCAATTGAAAGTGTCATCGAAGGACCCCTCAATCCATTTTTCAGAAGCTGTGAGAAGATATTACGTGTTGAAATCACCTAGGCCTGCAGGTAATGCATGTATAGTGTAGCCTAAATTTCCGAGGCAACCTCAGAGATTTGACCGCGGTTAACCAAACATGCTACAGGGGACGGGATTCGGGAGTCTTTGTCTCGATTGTTGTTGTTTTTTTTGGGGGGGGGGGCAGTCACGTGATTGGTATATGACAGGAGTATTTTCGTGGGCTCGGGATGGAATGGGAGCGACAATTGATTCCCGTGTCACCCTCTATATCAAATAACTGAAAAGTTCCAGTCTGCCTGCTTGTCTGCATTTGGGTCCTTTCCCTTGATGCCTCACACACACACACACACACACACACACACACACACTCAGAAATAGAAGTACCATTGAGTACCTAATGCTTGTCGCAGGAGAGGTACCCTTTTGAAAGACAATTGTGTACCCTTCTCTTTCATTTTGTACTCTCAAATTAGTCAAAAGGTACAGTTCTGATCTCTTAATAAACAATATTGAACTCTTAAGAGGACATGTCAAAAAGTGTACCTGTAAGTACAGAAATGTTCTTGTCTCGAACCTCCATTTTTGTCTGTGCACCCCATGGCAGTTTACACTGCACTTTGTCACATAGTTCTTTTATTGATACACCAACGGTTCCACCTCAACCACGCTGTACAATATTTTCAACTCTTTTTTTCTTCAACTTTCTGGGTATTCAACTCAGAAGTTTTTATGTGCAAATTTCTCCAGGAAATACCACTAGTCAAAGGAAATGACTCCTCTGAGAGTGATCCGAGTGTGCTGTGACTTTCATGCAGGAGACCGGAGTTTGTATCATGTCACAGATCTGAAATTAGGGTTTGCCTTTTTATTATTATTATTATATAATATTATTAACCATAACAATGATCTGTCACTAACCTAATCCAAGTGTTTCAGTTGCCTAACCTAACCATACATTAAAAGCTGCTAGAATGTATATTATCATAATAACAATGCATCAAATGACAATGTAAGAGCTCGTAGTAATGAACCTGCAGAGGATCATCACCTGAATACCTAATAGACAGTTTGTGGTAATAACATGTCAAGAAACGTAGCAATGCACCAACAAAGGCAGCAAAGAAGAAGTTTACGTTTTAATATTGTTCTAAAAAGACAAAAACTTTGCAAACATTTTATGGAAAGGAAATGCTGTTTGTTAGCCCTTAGGATACACACAAGGGAAACACTGAATGTTTTTTTTAATTAATTTATTTGATTGGGACAGTGCATGTTAATGAACAAACATGGAATACATGCATGTAAACATGCCGGATTATAGCCAAGGGCTAATTTCCATCCATAGTCTCACAGGCTAAGATCACACAGGTCACGAAACATTACATAATAAAATTTACATCTACAGTAAGTACATCGTTTATCAATAAATTAACAAAAGCCTTATACACAATATTCACATAAGACTTAAAGATTCATTCAACTTCAAAAATCCATATACACATTACAAAATAAAGAAATTCAGAAAAAGATACAACATACCCACTAATGTGTGCAACTTTGTGTGCCCATAACCATTTTTTCAACTGAGCTTTAAACGAGCTAAATGTAGGGCATTCTCTCAATGTTAGAGGAAGACTATTCCACAGGTTCCCACCTCGGACAGACAGAACCGTCTGACCGAAGGTGGTACACCTGTAGGGTATTATCAGGTCTCCTCTAGTAGAGGCTTTAGTGGTCCTCTGCAAATTTTCTTTAGATTTGATAAAATCCTTCAATGGTGGAGGAGCGAGGGAGTGTAGAACCTTGTATATCAAACAGGCCATTTTCAAATTGATCATATTTTGAAAATCCAATAGTCTATGTTTTTTTATAACATGACATTAGTGGTGGGATAGCGGTTTGTAAAGATAACTTTTGTTTGTTCACAAGAACAGCGGCAGGGCACCTTTTAACTATTGTTTCTTTGCCATAACCACACTCTTTCTCTTACCTTAACCATACTGTAAATGCCCTGCACAAATATTACAGAAAGTGAGATGTCTAGAAAGTTTGTTGTTGAAGGTAATCCAGCATTTTGCATTTGGGGATTTTTGCAAGGATTGTTCTTGTCGGTCAATTGGGTTAGAATGAATAGATAGATATGACTGCAATCCATTTTTTTCTCCAATGAAAGACATTTTCTTGTATGGTATTACTAACATACATACTTTAAAAGCTTTACTTTTTGATGGAAAGTTCTCTAACTTTTTCAGTGCACCCTTTTTTTTCATGCCTGTGTCTAATGTGTGAGCCCACTCAGTGACCCAGCGTTTAACAGTGGATATAACACGTTGTCGAGGTGAGAGGCCAACATTGTTAAAGGTGTGCAGAACAGACCAGCAAGCTTCTTGCCCTCCTTGATTCTGCTGGTGGCCATGGTAACCACAGAGAATCGTCAGGCTTAATCTAAAAAAAAAAAAAGTTCCTACTCTGCAGCCGGCTGCTGCTGCAAAGAAAACAGAGAGGAAGAGAGGCTGACTCATACTAAAACTTAGCTGCAGGTGGAGAAAACAAAATATTATACTGGCAGATAAATGGCACAGCCTGAGGGAAAATGAACAACCAAGACACACACAGACCAGACACGCAAGTTATCTTGTTACATGGGTGAATATAATAACTGTTGCAAAGAGATATATTGCTTTGGCAAAATTGTTTTACAAGTAAAGTCTCAAACGGAATTCATTAAAACAAGGCGAGTAACAGAGAAAATAGAGGATATTGAGGTGTGTATGTAAGAGGACTTTCTCAGGTGTGTGAGAAAGGGAATGGAGAGCACTGTGTGTGTGTGTTAGTGTTAGAGAGACAGAGGCAGGATTGGAAATCAAGTCCATAGTCCAACAAACTTCCTTTGACTCAGTTTATCACCAGCCTACAATATTTTGTTTCAGCACAGGAAAAACTGTGAAATAGAGAAATAAAGCACATCAACTGTATAGAAAGTATGAAACAATCTGGTAAAAAGGAACCTCTATACAGTAACTCCCCAATAGTACCACACAAGGTATGTATCCTGTAGTGTACACGTGCCTTTATCTAATCTCAAAAGTTCTATAATAAAAATGTAGAGCCTGATAACCAGTCCATATAAACAATAGACAAATGTAAGGTGTTAGAGAACAAATCAAAGTCTTCATTAAGACCTTTTGGCACAAAGGTGCTTCAAGTGTAAATCCAAAAGGCTTCTATTTTGTCTGCGAGACACACACAGGCAGACTAAAGTTCTCTTGAGAGTGATTATAAACTGAAGTATCAAAGTGGGAGACATCTACAAGCTTAACGGAACTCTTTTGTTGCAGAGTTTATACGTATTTTGCCCTCCCTCATCCATCAGTTAGGACTCTGCAGTAGGATAAAAACCTAATTTCTCCAAAATGTCAGTGGTCCACAGTATTGAAAAACAATCCTTAACTCATGTAGGGCCCTATCTTGCACCCAATGCAAATTACTTTGTACGCATGTATCATTCCTATTTTGCACCTGACGCACAGTGGACTTTTCCCTCCACAGACACACGCCGGTAAATTAGGGAATGAACATGCGCTCCCGGGGGCGGTTCAGCGAAAAGAGGAGGCGTGTTCCGGAGCAAACGTTCCCTGGTGCTATTTTGCAGTTTCAGAAAACAATTTCGCCACAGACCAGGAAAAATCTAGTTTAAAGTCAGTGGCGCGTTATTCAGATGCTATTTTAAGGGCGCATGCTTGGCCATAATGTAGCGTGTGCCCAACGCGCATACACTTTGCTTCTCTCATCTACACGGACGCAGTAGTTCCCATTTTTGCAAACCATGAAGAACCGTGAAAATGTGAAAAAATAGGCATAAATCTAGTGTACAAATTTACCCAAATTATTCAGGCTAATTGTAGTAATGATGGATCAAACTAACCTGTTTGACCAATAGTGGCAGGACACATAGGTATATAAGGACCTTACGAAGTGGGTTGTCCGTCAAGAACCAGGAAACAAAATTCTGAAGACTGCAAAATCACCTTTACCATCATGTAAGTTCATTAAAAACCTTACTCTTCAACTTACCAGTTAAGTTGCGCTTGCTCATAATTTTTCTATTGCACAGTGAGATAGAGTACGTCTTGGGACAGAGAATTAGACGCAGGAGGGAAAGGGTCTACCGGCCCAGACAGACCTCTCTCTCCCTCAGTGAGGAGGAACGTAGGCATAAGCTATGCTTGACCCATCAGGCTGTGACAGATGTTTGCCATCTCCCGGCAGATGAGCTGGGGACTGATGCACCCTGTCCCCGTTGCAGTGAAAGTTACAGCGGCACTGCATTTCTATGCATCTGGGTCATTCCAGCACCCCCTTAGCTCCATTGGAGGCATTTCACAATCTGCCATAAGTTCGGCTATACATGCAGTTACATCAGGTCTAGTCCGACATGCTGGGGAATACATCCAATTCCCCATCGCACATGACAGCCAAGACAGAGCAAAGCAGGAGTTTTGGGCAAAGTATGGGTTCCCTGGTGTCCTTGGTGCTATAGACTGCACCCATGTGCAGCTACGTGCCCCATCAGAAAATGCACTGATATACATCAACCGCAAGGGAACCCATTCAATCAACATACAAGTCATTTGCGATGCTACTTGTAAAATCACCCATGTCTTTGCGAATTACCCTGGCTCAAACCACGACTCATTTATACTGGCAAACTCTGCCATTCCTGCCATCTTCGAGGGGAATCCCCCCTTGGATGTGTGGCTGTTAGGGGACAACGGCTATCTGTTAAAGACATGGCTGATGACACCATTTATTATGCCAGCAACAGTGCGTGAAATGCTGTTTAATTGAAAACACACACAAACATGCAGTGTAATTGAGCAAACATTTGGGATACTGAAAATGCGCTTCAGGTGCTTGGATAGGTCACGAGGCACTTTACAGTACAGTCCTCAAAAAGTCGCAGCATTCTTTGTGGCTTGTTGTGTTTTACACAACATTTGCATGAGTCACAGATGTGTTGATGACATAAATGAGGAAATATTAGAGGACTTAAGGAGATGTGATGTTGAACTGCACGTTAACAATCAAACAATCATAGATGGCCGCCATGGTGCAGCCACAGTGTTTGGCAGGTCCTGTGTGTCTGCCACAAAAGTGTATCAAAAACCCTTGGATTTTGCCATGCTTGTCTGTTTTTTTCCTGTCTTTCTACCTCCTCTTGAGTTTAACGTGTCCAAGGAAAATGGATAACTCAACTCTCTATCCAGCAAAGAGAAGCCAACATCTTTTGTATGCAAGAATCCTGGATTGTGGATATGCTAGGCCGCCCCCAGGTAAACTTGATCAAACAGCATCTAGATCATTCCTTGGGGTTGGGAATCTTTTGATGATAATACTTCTGGCTGGTGATGTTGAGCAAAACCCTGGACCTGTTTTAAGTCCTGTGCTACAGCTACATCTACAGCTGTTCCATGGGCTAACACCATCTTTGCTACCTGGGCTACAGCAGCCTCCTGGATTAACTCTACCTCTGCTACCTGGGCTACAGCATTTTCCTGGGCTAATACCACCACTGCTACCTGGATTACAGCAGCTTCCTGGGCAAATACCATCACAGCTACCTGGGCTACAGCAGCTCCCTGGGCTAACACTATCTTTGCTAACTGGGCCACAGCAGTTCCCTGGGCTAATACCACCTCTGCTACCTGGGCTACAGCAGCCTCCTGGGTTAACTCTACCTCTGCTACCTGGGCTACAGCATTTCTCTGGGCTAATATCACCACTGCTACCTGGATTACAGCAGCTCCCTGGGCAAATACCATCACAGCTACCAGGGTTACAGCAGCTTCCTGGGATGATTCCACCTGTACTACCTGGGCTGCGGCAGCTCCCTGGGCTACAGCGGCTTCCTGGGATGGTTTCATCTCTGCTACCTGGGCTACAGCGGCTCCCTGGGCTAGCACCACCACTGTTACCGGGGTTACAGCAACTCCCTGGGCTAACACCATCATTAAAGGACCCTCTTACAGCACAGTATATTACCACAACCAATCACACCCATGCGTACACAGAGGAACCCTGTATTTAAAAAACATCGATTATGTAAGTTATTTCAGACTCTTAATCAAGCCAGGACCATATGGGATCCACTGTAAAATCAAAGAGCTCCTAGGTGGCCATCTCAACATACGCAGTATGGCCCCTAAGAGGGAACAATTGGAGCATCTTCTCATTAATTCAAATGTAGATTTCATGGGACTTTCAGAAACTTGGCTTAAACCCACTTCTCCACAAGCAGTGGTATCATTACAAGGCTACAATGTCTTTAGAAAGGATAGGTATCAAGGAAAGGGGGGAGGGGTGTTACTGTATATGAAGGACTGTCTAAAATGTACACAAATAATTTGGCCTAATGAAATCACAATTGAATGTGTTGGAGTTAAAGTGTCACTCTCAGCAGAAATGTAATTTACTATTTTATGTCTTTATCGACCGCCTTCAGCAAAAGTAGATATTTATGATCAATTTAACACACTTCTGGGTTGTTGTGACTTTAATAATGAGGTTATTCTAATGGGAGACTTAAATGTAAATTGGGACAACAAAAGTGACAAAAAGAAACTAAAAGAAATTACAGATAATTCTGGATTAATACAAATGGTCAGTGATCCCACTAGAATAAAAAATCATTCTAAAACTCTAATAGACCTGGTGTTCTCTAACAAAATAGATAGAATGATAAAAACATACAATTTCTTGACTGGCTTGTCTGACCACAATGCCATATTCTTTTATAGAAAGCTGACTAAAAAACGATTGAGAAGTGTTAATAAAAGCACTAATATAAAACAAACATTTATTAATAAAAACAATATATATATATATATATATATATATATATATATATATATATATATATATATATATATATATATATAAATATAACAATTAGATCCTGCTAATTATCGACCTATTAGCATACTTCCTGTCTTCTCAAAGATAGCAGAAAAGTGGGTCGCTAACTCTATTATTGCACATCTTAATGATTCTATTCCGGGTTTGCACCCAATGCAATTCGGATTTCGTTATCTTCACTCAAATGAAATGGCTGTCTGTGTTTTTGTTGCGAAGGTGAAGTCTTATTTAGACAAAAGCAGTTATGTTGCAGCTGTTTTTGTTGATTTTAAGCGTGCGTTTGATACTGTGAATCACCTTAAGCCTCGTCTAGATTATTAACATTTAACTTCAGTAATCAAACTGTTGAATGGATACAGTCTTATTTATCAGATAGAAAACAATGCGTGCAAATAATGAATAGTAGGTCGCCCTATCTTCACTATACGCAAGGTGTCCCTCAAGGATCAATTTTAGGTCCACTGCTATTCTCACTCTATGTAAATAACTTGCCCAATGTGTGCAAAAATGTGGACACAATTATGTATGCAGATGATACGGTGATTTTTACACAGGCAAAAAGTGCTGGTGATGCAGCCCATCAGCTTTCATTAGCCTTAAATGACTTACAAACATGGCTGTATGATTCGTGCCTATGCCTTAATGTTAAAAAGACCGTATCAATGTTTTTTAGTAAACCTAAAACAACCGTGGCTGCAGTAAAAGTTCGCTTGGGTGGACATGAATTAGTTAATGTTGAGGAATTTAAATATTTGGGAGTGTTAATAGACTCGAAACTATCCTTCAAAAAACACGTTAAAAAAGTAGTGAAAACGGTAAATGTTAACATACGGAATTTTAGACATTCGTACATCATTAACGTATATAGCAGCGATTACATTCCTGCATTCTATGATACTAGCTCATATTGAATATTGTATCACAAGTTGGTCCTATACGAGTTATGCAGCTATTGGACCAATTGAAGTATGCTACTTTTAAAAAACTTGAGTTTTTAAATTTTGTTAATTTCAAATTATTTAAATCAGCCTGCCTAATCTACAAGGCTATACATGGTCTGGCGCCTCCACCATTAAGTGATTTTATAAAACAAAAGTCTAGCAGTGTTGCTGGGTTTCGAGTGACTAGAGCCACCATGAGAGGTGATTGTGAATTGGCATTTAGGCGGACCGCCTTTTCATAGAATGTTCTGTCATACCAGGGAGTGAGTTTCTGTTATAGTATTCCACTGTCAGTGAGGGAAAGCACAAGTCTTTCTATTTTTAGGAGTCATTTAAAAGTGTGGTTGAGGGACACACAAACGTGATCATGTTTAGTTAATTATTATATATCAGACTTCAAACTTCAAACAAATAAAAAGGGACACAATTATTATTGCAATAAGGGTTGTGCAATACGTGTCAGTATAACATGGGTTGTGCTATAGGGGTCAGTGGAATGTGGTTCAGTGCAACATAGAATGGTGTAATATGGATCAATATATCAGGACAGTTCATGGTGTGTCCTCTATAGTCAATGTTTGTCTTTTTTCTATATGCCCTTTGTTGTCTATTCTTGTTGTTATTGTTTGTTCTAACATGATGTGATCACTGTTTTTGTCCTTGTCGTCTGCATATAGTGTCTTTGTATGTATTCTTTAATTTGTGTGTAACACCAACCTACCAGGGGGTCTGCAGATGGAAATTAGCCTAAGGCTATAATCTGGCATATTTACATTTGTGAAAATGTTCATTAATATGTATTGTCCCCCTTTTCTTTCAAATAAATAAATAAATAAAATGTGCCGATGCCACATAACCCAAATGCCCCAGCAGCAGCACGGGAGAGGAGAGCTTATCTGACAGAAGAGCTGCATCGTCTATAGTGAGGTAAGCAAAGTAATCTCGGTCTAACGTTAGACTACATTGCAAAAATATCACCATGCATTCATAACCTTGTGATTCAGTGAGAGTGAGCCCTTGGAAATTATGTCTTTGTGACATTTCTCTATTTACATTTTGTCAAAAAGAAAAATCAATATCAAACTGTTCGTAACTGAACAAAAGAAAATACAAACAGAAAATGAAAAGTTGAAAAGATTTAAACAGAAAAACTAATTATTTTTCCCTCCTCCGATAGGCATGCCACGCGCGCCACGGCAGGATTGGACACGTGAGGGTCCGGGAGTAGCAATGCGTGATGTGCTCCTGGTGGAGCGGATTGATGGAGATGGAGTGGGGGGGGGAGGAGGAAGGGGCACAACAGGAGCAGGTGGTGTGTTTGGAGGCCCATGCTCCATGGCTGCAGCAATCCGCTCCAGACTTGAGGGGATGTGTCCAAGAGGCCACAGAAACATTGCCACCAGGTCAAGACGGGCATTTATACTTTGCCGCATCCCGGACAGCTCCTGCTCCAGCATGTCAGACTCTGTTTGCTGGAGCTGCAGGAATGGGTGGTCCTCCGGTCTGACGATGCTGCCACGGCATGTAGTGGGTCTGGCTCCTCTGCACCTTGGTGGTTGCATTGGCCCGTGCACACTGCTCCTGAGGCCAGGGTCTTCTTCCTGCGAAGCTGCGTTACATTGTTTTGATTTATTGTATGGCTGTGTTACATTTATTTAGTCAATAATGATTAAAAAGATTTTCATGAGAAAACGAACGAAATAATGAAAACTAGGTGGGAAAAAACATTGTCGTTAACCGAAATAAAAATAAAAACGAGGCATTACAAAAAAAACGATAACTAAACTAAAACTGTAATGTCTGTTTGCAAAACTAACTAAAATAAAATAAAATTATCGAGTAAATGTCCTTAGTTTTCGTCTTTGTCGATGTCTTTAATAGAGCAAATAACGTTATATCTTTCCGAACATGACATTTCCCGTAGACATGTATAGTTTCCGACTGGGAACCCAGAAATTCCGACATTCCATGTCAAATTGAACACAACGTGTCCGTGCCCCTCGCCTCGTCGCCTGCCATCATGGCGGTACCGAAAGTTGGAAGAAAGCGGCAGAGACCTATTGATTATGACTGTGTCAGATAAAAGCAAGTGCCTTGCAGTGGAAGGTGGTAAAATATGTGGACAATTTATTACAGGGAAAAATCCCTGTAAAAGTACAAAAAAGTAAATTTGAGAAGCGCACACAAGCTTGGAGGCTAACCTAGCTTACTATAACAAGGTAGAGGAGAACGCAAAAGCCCTCTTTCCCCGAAACAGAAGCTAACCCCGGTACAGGGCATGGATGTATGGATACAGGGCCAGGCAGCATGACAGAGACAACCGTAGGACAGAGAACACTACAGGAGGGCTTTCACCGGCGACCCGATAGCTGCTGGTTAGTAAATACGCAGGAACACCAAAAGCGGGAGGAAGCGTGGGTTAATATGTGGATTGATACTGGGATGCAAACCAAAGTTCAAAACACCTGTTCATGTATGTCTTCTTTAGTCTGTTGGCTATTTAGTTTTTTTTTTCTGGAACATATCACGTACACATTTTGCACTTACCTCGTCTTGTGTAGACTGTTTACATATTTATGACCATATGTGGGCTACATTTTATGTACTGGTGTTATTGTTGAATACATTGGGAATACATATTTCTTAACCTGTATGTTTTGGTGAGTATTATTACACAATACTTTTATTGACCTTTTTGAATCCCCCGACAAATAACCCATATTACAAAAAAAGTAAAACTAACTAAAACTAAGCATTTTCAAACTAAACTAAACTAGCAAACCCACATTAAAAATTAATTAAAACTAAACTGAATTTGAAAACAAAAAGTCCAAACAAAATAAAAATAACTAATAAAAAATGCAAAACTATAATAACCTTGATGTGAACTTGATTTGTAAGTGTACCTTGGGGTTGGACAGCTAGTGTATTGAGATGGGTGCTGATTTCCAAGCCCCCAAATATGTCCTCTGTGGCGTCAGGTCCTGAGTAGAGGCAGATCCACCTCTAGTTATACAGCGTGTCCGATTGTTGCCAGCAAGCTTGGACTTCCCCCCGTCTTCTGACGTCGTCGTAGCGCTGTCCTGGGGATGCCAGCCGTGGAAATAATTGTGGCAATTTCCCCCCCACGCCTGTTTAACCAAAGCTAATTTTGGTGGGTTTCTCCCATCCCCATACAATGCCACTTCTCTGTCTTTTACGGCCCTGACGAGAACGTCGGCCTCCTCAGCTGTGAACCGCTCCTGGTATGCGCCTGGCAAATCCGCCATTATAATAGCAATCCGCCATGGAACAAGCGCAACTGGTTTTAAAGGGAATGTGAGATGACGCTCTGATTGGTTTATTGCACGTTACGCCCAAACCACACCTATGAGTAATGTAGCTACTTCAGACCAACCCATTTTAGATTTGCGTCAGGCGCCAAGAGTCATTTATCCAGGCGGTATAATAGCAACAGTGCCCGAGATCTGCCCACAAAACTACTTCGCGTTTGATACTTGCCTTTCAGATCGTTAAAATTGTAGATGTAGAACAGTCTACAGCCATGCTACACTGTAAGACATTTCCTAGCTTGTTTACAGTAACTTGCTGGCAGCACTGCCATATTGTTACTGTTACTGCTTATTACTGTAAACATCCTGCTTCAGTAATACGTTGGCAACAGTGCAGCCAGTAAGTTACTGTGAAGCCCTTTACAGTATTACTTTACAGTAGTGTACCATTATTTTACAGTAACATTCTGTTAGACTTTGGTGTGCAGGATGGAGCTGGTGGTGTTATGGTTTTGGGTATTTTGTCTTGTATTTTTGTTGCCTGTTTAGTTATTTCTGTATGTTTCCTGTGTTTGTATATTTATTCTATAGTTTTCTGTTGTTGTAGATTTTCCTCATGTTGTGTATTCCCCGGGTTATGTTCTATTTCCTGTTTTATTTTGATAGTCTGTGTTCGATCTTGTCTTGTCTAGTTTTACTTTCTGTTTTCCCGCCTGGTCTGATTGTCCTGCCCCGCCCTAATGTGCTTCACCTGTTGTATCACCTGTCCCTCGTTTGTTCATTACCTCTTGTATTTAACCCCCGTGTTCCCTTTGTCTCTTGTCAGATCATTTTTGTATCCCCGTGCCGTCAGTTTGTGTCTCTTTTTGTATACCGTTGCTATTGTTTTTCTGTTTTCTCCCTGCCGGACGTTTTTCCAGTCTCTGTACTGCCTACTTTTGTTATATTAAATCCTCAAGTTCTACCACCTCCTGCCTGTCAGCCTCTCTCTGCGTTTGGGTCCTCCTTTCCTTGCTCCCTCGTCACAGAATGATCTGACCCAATATGGACCCAGCGGAGAGTCTTCACTATAAGAAGAAGGTTTTGGAGTTTGGGTGGACGGTGCAGTGTTTGCTCTGCTCGGAGTCTGACCGGCACCCTCCCCTTCTGGGGAAGCTGTCAACACAGCAGCAGTGGTTATTGGAGAGGCCATGGGTGAGTCACTTTGTTCCCCAATTGGAGGTTTTTAAACACTGGCTTAAGCATTTTCAAGCCACCTCCAGTGACTCACCCACCAGCCCGCCTCCTCCCCAGTCGGCAAACACTGTGGCTGTCGGGGCATGTTTTGTCAATCTGCCCACTCCCTCTCCGGCCTCCCCTGAACCCACTACTCCTGCTAGCGACCCACAGGAGGCAACCTGGTCAGCGTCCACCCCCAACCATCAGCCGTCGTTCGAGGGTACCCGCCTGGCCATCTTTTCGGGGACCCGCGGAGGTCGAAGACGGGGGAAAGGACGTCATGGCTCCCGTCGCAATGCCCCACTTTTCACCCCAGAACCCTTGCACCCTTCTGTTCCCGAGTTGACGTGCAACCCTTCTGTTCCCGAGTTGACGTGCAACCCTTCTGTTCCCGAGTTGACGTGCAACCCTTCTGTTCCCGAGTTGACGTGCAACCCTTCTGTTCCCGGGCTGACGTGCAACCCTTCTGTTCCCGGGCTGACGTGCAACCCTTCTGTTCCCGGGCTGACGTGCAACCCTTCTGTTCCCGGGCTGACGTGCAACCCTTCTGTTCCCGGGCTGACGTGCAACCCTTCTGTTCCCGGGCTGACGTGCAACCCTTCTGTTCCCGGGCTGACGTGCAACCCTTCTGTTCCCGGGCTGACGTGCAACCCTTCTGACCCCCGGGCTGACGTGCAGCTCTCCTGACCCCCGGGCTGACGTGCAGCTCTCCTGACCCCCGGGCTGACGTGCAGCTCTCCTGACCCCCGGGCTGACGTGCAGCTCTCCTGACCCCCGGGCTGACGTGCAGCTCTCCTGACCCCCGGGCTGACGTGCAGCTCTCCTGACCCCCGGGCTGACGTGCAGCTCTCCTGACCCCCGGGCTGACGTGCAGCTCTCCTGACCCCCGGGCTGACGTGCAGCTCTCCTGACCCCCGGGCTGACGTGCAGCTCTCCTGACCCCGGGCTGGCTAGCAGCTTTTCTGAATCCATGCTAGCTAGCATCCTTCCTGAGTCCCGGCTGACTAGCAGCCTCCCTATTTCCCCGCTAGTTAGCAATCTCCCTGAATCCAAGCTGGCTAGCAGCTTTCCTGAGCCCCGGCTGACTAGCAGCCTTCCAGATTCTCCGCTAGCTAGCAGCCTCCCTATTCCCCGGCTAGTTAGCAGTTCCCCTGAGTCTATGCTAGCTATCTCCCTTCCTGAGTCCCGGCTGACTAGCAGCCTCCCAGATTCCCCGCTAGCTAGCGATCTCCCTGAGCCCCAGTTGATTAGCCGCCTTCCAGATTCCCCGCTAGCTAGCGATCTCCCTGAGCCCCAGCTGATTAGCAGCCTTCCAGATTCCCCGCTAGCTAGCGATCTCCCTGAGCCCCAGCTGATTAGCAGCCTTCCAGATTCCCCGCTAGCTAGCGATCTCCCTGAGCCCCAGCTGATTAGCAGCCTTCCAGATTCCCCGCTAGCTAGCAACCTTCCAGATTCCCCGCTAGCTAGCAGTCCCCCTGAATCCAGGCTAGCTAGCAATCTCCCTGAGCCCCGGCTGACTAGCAGACTCCCAGATTCCCTGCTAGCTAGCAGCCTTCCCGATTCCTCGCTAGCTAGCAGCCCCCCTGAATCCAGGCGGGCTAGCAGCTTTCCTGAGCCCCGGCTGACTAGCAGCCTCCCAGATTCCCTGCTAGCTAGCAATTCCCCCGAATCTATGCTAGCTAGCAACCTTCCTGAGCCCCGGCTGACTAATGGCCTCCCCGATTTCCCGCTAGTTAGCAATCCCCCTGACTCCAGGCTAGCTAGCAATCTCCCTGAGCCCCGGCTGATTAGCAGCCTCCCAGATGCCCTGCTAGCTAGCAATCCCCCTGAATACAGGCTAGCTAGCAATCTCCCTGAGCCCCGGCTGATTAGCAGCCTCCCAGATTCTCTGCTAGCTAGCAGCCTTCCAGATTCCCCGCTAGCTAGCAGCCCCCCTGAATCCAGGCTGGCTAGCAGCTGCCCTAGTGCCCCCGGGCAGCTCCCTAGTGCCCCCGAGCAGCTCTCAAGTACCTCCGGGCTCCCTAGGGACCCCGGGCCCCCTAGCGCCCCTGAGTGTTCTAGCGCCCCTGAGTGTTCTAGCGCCCCTGAGTGTTCTAGCGCCCCTGAGTGTTCTAGCGCCCCTGAGTTTCCTAGCGTTCCCGCGTCTCCTAGCGTCCCAGATCCCCGGCTGGCTAGCAGCCTTTCTGATCCCCAGCCGATTGGCAGCCCTCCTGATCTCTGGCCGGCTAGCGGCTCCCCAGAATCCCGGCTGAAGTCTAGCCCCCCAGAGACTACGCTTATCTGCACCTCTGAGACTTTGCCGGTCTCCGGCGACCCTGAGACCGCCCCCGAGACCACCCTTGAGACATTACCGGCCTCTGGCGACCCTGAGACCACCCTTGAGACCTCCCTAGAGACTTTACCGGTGTCGGTCAAACCGACTCCTGCCCCTCTTGTCTCGCCGGCACTGCCTCCCAAGGGGCTTCACCATGGCCGACCAGCTCGGTCCTCGGAGAGGCACTGTCCTCGACGTCCAGTGCGGCCACCAGAAGGCTTCTGCCCTCGTCGCCGGTGGCCAGAGGGTTTCCGCCACCGTCGCCGGCCACAAGAAGGCTCCTGCCTTCGTTGCTGCCCTCTGTCCCCTGTTGCCGAGGTCTCTCTGTCCCCTGTTGCCGAGGTCTCTCTGTCCCCTGTTGCCGAGGTCTCTCTGTCCCCTGTTGCCGAGGTCTCTCTGTCCCCTGTTGCCGAGGTCTCTCTGTCCCCTGTTGCCGAGGTCTCTCTGTCCCCTGTTGCCGAGGTCTCTCTGTCCCCTGTTGCCGAGGTCTCTGTCCCCTGTTGCCGAGTTATCTCTGTCCCCTGTTGCCAGCTCCCCTTTGAATTTCCCCCGAGCGGCCCCGCTGTGATATTTCCCCCGAGCGGCCCCGCTGTGATATTTCCCCCGAGCGGCCCCGCTGTGATATTCCCCCCGTGCGGGCCCGCTCTGATTCACCCCGAGTGGCCCCGCTCTGTTTTCCCCGGGCACCTCAGTGACTCTTTGTCCCCTGTGCCCCAGGGCACTCGTTCCTGTGCCCCAGTGACTCTGTTTCCCGGTCCCCCCTATGACTTTGTTTTCCCCAGACTCTCGCCCTCCCTGGGTTTTTTTTTTTTTTTTTTTCCTGGTCGTCTGGAATCCGCCCCTTGAGGAGGGGGTACTGTTATGGTTTTGGGTATTTTGTCTTGTATTTTTGTTGCCTGTTTAGTTATTTCTGTATGTTTCCTGTGTTTGTATATTTATTCTATAGTTTTCTGTTGTTGTAGATTTTCCTCATGTTGTGTATTCCCCGGGTTATGTTCTATTTCCTGTTTTATTTTGATAGTCTGTGTTCGATCTTGTCTTGTCTAGTTTTACTTTCTGTTTTCCCGCCTGGTCTGATTGTCCTGCCCCGCCCTAATGTGCTTCACCTGTTGTATTACCTGTCCCTCGTTTGTTCATTACCTCTTGTATTTAACCCCCGTGTTCCCTTTGTCTCTTGTCAGATCATTTTTGTATCCCCGTGCCGTCAGTTTGTGTCTCTTTTTGTATACCGTTGCTATTGTTTTTCTGTTTTCTCCCTGCCGGACGTTTTTCCAGTCTCTGTACTGCCTACTTTTGTTATATTAAATCCTCAAGTTCTACCACCTCCTGCCTGTCAGCCTCTCTCTGCGTTTGGGTCCTCCTTTCCTTGCTCCCTCGTCACAGGTGGCAGTCCTGAAAAGACTTGTCCACTCTCCTGAGTGCAAAAGACTTTTTTGACGAGGGTAAGCTCTTTTGTTTACTGCAAACCTGTCCCATGATTGTCCCTTTCCAGGATAGGGTCAATAGCCGTGGGAAAAGGACAGTCCTGGATTACATGCTGTCAATTACGATTACCTCAATGTCACCTTAAGGGAAAACTTGGAAAATCACGAGCATCGTGGTAGTTTCTGGCTGGTATGGAGGGCATATCAATGTGAGCTAGCCCCTTGAAGAGCTCCTTCATGGACAACCTCTTACTGAGCATGATGACAAGCTGAACCTAACGGCTAGCTTGGGGACATCTGCCAGCCTTTGTAAATCCATATGTCGACTTTTTGTTTATGTTAACGTTATACCTGTTGCAGGATGCCCCGCTACAGAGTTAGGACAACGAAAAGGGGAGTGTCAGGATACCTGCCAGGTACTCAATCCACTTATCTTTGAGGAAGAGGATTTTCTCCCAGCTTCAATGATTGACCGGCCCTGCAAGCCTGTGAAGAGGTCCACATGCTCGGCTGCCAAGTCGGCCTCTGGGAAGATGAAGCAGCCAGAGGAGAGCCAGAAAGCCAGAGCAAATGTGTGCGGCCCTGCGGAAGTCTGACCAGAACCTGTGCCGGTGACCAGTGGCGTTGTTCGTGGCAGTTTCAATCGTCTTCCTTTTGAAGATTGATTTGTGTTTATTTTATTAGTTGGTTTAATAAATCCTTTAAGTTAACTTGTAAGCGTTTCCGCCTTTACTTTTTCTTTCTCCCAGGTCTATTATTAAATTGTTTGCGTCCTACACACCCCTGGACACAATAGAGACAAAACCGTTTTTGGGGGCTTGTCCGGGATGTTTTGAGGGGCAGGTTCGGTAGGTTTTGTTTTGAAGTTACGATACATCGTGATTGCACGTTTTCATTGTCTGTTACGGTAAGTCTTTCTGTTTGATATTTTTATATAGCCCTGTGTGCTGTCTCTGTGGTTTTGCTTGTGTGTGATGGTGAAACTGCTTCCTCAGTCTAGATAGGGTAGGGGCCAGCTGGGCCTAATCGGCCTTTCCTTCGGACACTAATTTATTGTTTTGCCTTTTTTGTTTTTGGAGTCAATCCTGGGCGGAGACCACGTTCTCCAAAGGGGGACTGGCATTTCAGGGTTTTGGCCGCTGATGTGTTGCCTGTAAGTTGCCTATAAGTTGCTTCAGATGAATCTCTCCATGGGCCGTCCGCCGCCACCCTCACACTAGTGATGGTCAAATGAAGCTTCACGAACCACTGTCTTTATTTTCTGAGCTCACCAGATGGCGCTCTCTGTTCTAAGAAAAAGGTTAAAGGAATGGCAATTCAGTGTGTTTTCAACCCTTTGTTGAACAGAGAGCGCCATCTAGTGAGCTCAGAAAATAAAGACAGTGGTTCGCGAAGCTTCATTTGACCATCACTACCTCACACCACGCCAACCTCACACCACCTGGCCCGTCCGCCATCGCCCTCACACCACCTGGACTGTCCGCCATCGCCCTCACACCACCTGGGCTGTCTGCCGATGATGCTCTTGTTGCTCTTACAGGCCAACAATGACTATAAATTCTGAGGGTCTTCATGAAATAACCCTGACTTTATTTTCCTCTGTCATTACAAAAGGAGGAAATCATCACTGAAGTAAGAGAAATGTATTAAATTTCAAGTAATGTATTATACATCAAATTCTCAAAATGAAATATTCATACCCATGTGTGTGTGTGTGTGTGTGTGTGTGTGTGGGGTCACCAGGTTCAGCATGTTCCAACCCTGCAAAACACGTCCATTTGGGCTTTGGGCTTGGACTCAGAGTGGGCTTTGATGCTGGGCCCCACATGGGCAGTAGATGGGCTAAACTAAGTGGGCTCCAGCTGGGCTCCACTGCTAAGATATTCAAAATTGATTATGTCAGACATGGATACTATTTTTAACAATAGCCACTGGGCTAGTCCACTTTTTATACAAATTTGATTAGGCTATTAAGCTATTTAGAAGGGTAGCCATACCAATTTAATAGTGGTCTTAAGCACTATACGACTTTCAACAGACAAGTTTGCTAACGGTTTCCCCACAAAATGTTCAAACGCTAAAGTAAGCAGTGCGCACCCTGTGCAGCGCACATCTGGAAAGCTCCACCCCCATCACCGAGCAAAAGAAAGAAGTCTGCCCAGCAACAACTTTGCCGCCTTTAAAGTAGTACTGTCTGCTGTCCGTTAAGGATCCTCAAGTTCAAGACGGTGGCGTGTGGAAAAACAGTTTTGTGTGGAAAATGCCCATTTCTCCGCTTTTACCAGCTAGTGGCATTTTGCACTTGTTGCATTTACAGTTAAAGCAAAAACAATGATGAAAGTCCATGTGAATGTCAGCAAAGTTTTATCAGCTAGGGTTTCTATCCATTAATGTTCTCACTTCCACAGGGCTGAAGCGCTGAGGCTAGCATTTTGTCTCTGTGTGCCGTTTTCCTATTGTGTGCTTGTTTCTTGTCTGTTGCATTCCCTCCGGTTTTCTCAAACGTGCCAATGAGTACTGCTGTATCATTGTTTGGGAGAGAATGGACTTAGATCAGTGGTCGGTGAATTAGGTGATTTCGTCTCAAGTTATTAGTTCTTTTGTAATGGGCTACTTGCACGGGAGAAAATTAGACTATGTCAGCTTCTATCCATTCAGTATAGACCCTTTGCAAACACGTGACCACGACCACGTGACGACGCCATGATGGACGGCAAAATCACCGGCAATAACAAGCTAAACATTGTAGTAGACAAGCGGAAAGTTTCATAGTTTCAATCAGTTTGAAATACATAACACTAAATAAACTGTATTTATGGCTTTATGGCTTCTTCTATTTAACAACAAGTTGCTGTTATCGGTAGAGGCAGGGCGTCTGGTAGGTGCTCACAAAGAGCAGTATTTGGAAAAGTTAGAGATAGCAGGATTGGATACCGACCATTAATTCTTCCTCTCTCCGTTTTCACGGACCTCATTAAATCGCAGAGTCTGCCCGACTTCAGTCCACACAATCTGTACCACTTATGTGGTAAACGGGGTATCCCCATATACTGGTGCTGATCTCAAAGCTTTTAAAAGTCTGGATGCTTACCAGTTCTTTATAGCTGGCTGGGTTACAAGTACGTGATGCTACGCTAACGGCAGGCGGAGGTACCTCATAATGGTAAAGATAAGACATCAATCTAGGGTTTATTTTGTATTAACATCTATTCTTTACTTAATGGACAATTGCGGTGCAAAACAAACCTAGGGATTATTAACAGATGTGTAGTCTGAAGATTTCCCCTCTCTGATAAACAGGGCTGAAACTTTTTTCCATGTCCCGAAAATAAATTGGGGACGGCGACCCAGACTGGAGGGACCAGATGGAGAGTTATCCACTGAGTAATTACACTAGACAAGTTATGTTTTACATCGACATCGGTGCGATTTTTTTAAGCTAAATTGAGCAAACTGCTTTTGATTTTAGTTTGCATCGCCAGCTGTAAGTCATGACTAGTTTTCCGAAGTACGAGGCTCTGTTGCGGCAGAGCTCTCTCTCTCTCGTAGCCCTTTCAAGGAGCTCCCACAGTGCTTCGTTCAATAAACTGTCTGTACACTTAGAAAGTTCTCAATGCTTCGGTTAACATGAAGGGGCCCTCATTATGCTACCCTTGAAGTTTGGTGATATTTTTAGCCTTTTTAGTGGTACAAAACAGCGATTTATTTTTACTTTCCCTGTGCACCGAATACTAGCATTGTAAGCTAATCAGCGGTCCGTGCTAATCTTCTTTCAAGCTACAAACACATTCGATTAGCATGAAAACATGTCCCAGAGAACGACAGAGTGGGTACACATCCGTTATTAACCCCTAGGTTCGTTTTGCGCCGGAATTGTCCTTTAAGTAAAGATTTATATAACACATAGACCATGTTTTTAGAGGACATGGTCGGTCGTGGCTACCCACATACCGTTGTTTACTGGGTGTGCCAATGCAACTTTCGAATGGATGCCTGAACGTATCCCAACTCTGGGAAGTGCAGTCATTAATTATCTATCACACTTTAATCCATGCAGTAAATCATGGAGTGTCTATGATCAGTAGTAACCACACTTAATTGTAACATCTAGCCATCTTCTTATCTGTGATTATATTCGCTGTGTAGCTTATGTTAAGATTTGACCGGTGGATATTACGATGCGATGGGCAGCAGCTAGCAAGCAGTCCAAAGCCAGCTGCAGCTAGCTCGCCAGCTAGCCGGAGTAGGAGCTCCGCAGACCCGCATTTAACTTATTTTTTTGCCTTTTTGAAGCTAGTTTCCGTGCCATGTAATCTTTAATTTAACCAATATTTTTTGTATGCGTGTTAAGTTAAATGATCAAGGGAACAGCTTTCTTTTTTGGATATGTAGCTAGGTCAGTGAATAACCAATGTTAGTTATGTGAGTCATCATTGTGTTGGATCTGCTGGAGCGGGTTGGAGCCGGAACAGCTGGTTAGCACGGCAGCTAGCTAGGTGGTTGAGGAGAATTTTATTTATCACTCATTTAAAACAGAAAGGCAATACATACACATGCTTGTGTTGGTGAGAATTACTCTGCAGATTGTGAATGTGAGAACACAAACACGAACGAAAACGTACGCGTTTAGCTTGCCATCCGTCTACAGCATAGCTCTTCCGCCATCCGTCATGGCGTTCATAATTTGCGCGAGTGGAGCATGACATCACATGCAAAGGGTCTATAGCCAGGTAGTTAGCAAGTAGGCTAGTAGCTACCCTTAGCCCACGTTCATCCAATTCCAAGCATGTGTTAACATTATCTATTTTCAAGTTATAAGCTACGTGACCTGTCTGTTATGACAACAAACGTAACTGTTAGCTGTTTACATAGCTAACTAGTTGTTTTTCCAGTTTACGGTTCAATACGTATAACAAAACATTTAGAGATGTACCTAGCTAATGTTAGCTACACCAAGCTCATGCTAGTGAGTTAAAGTAGAAAGCTAACCAGCTTACATAAATTGGACAACAGGCTGTGCATGTTGATTAGCTTTAGCTAGCATCTTGTTTAGCTAGCTCATAGACTAGTCTTAAGGAAGTGAGTGCAGCATGCACACGACAGAAGGAGAGAGATGGTAGGCTAACGTTACATCTCAACATTCTAAAAAATATGCCTTCCTTTACATCTTTTCCAGAAACAAATGTCATTTTAGCTGTGGTGATAGTAGTAGTTCTTGTTGTAATAGCAGTTCTGTTACACAGGACTGGGTGCTATTTTCACTAATTGCATACTTGACACCTGCTTCTTGGTTGTGAAAACAATGATGTGATTTGTTTGTAGCTGTTGATGTTGTATTGGTCCTAGGAATGAGTGGGCTGGTAGGTCCATCATGGGCGTAAATGTCTTCTAACAGTTGTAGGGAACAATAAACATGAAATTTCTCAAGAGCAATTTTTGAAGGGGACACAAATAATACAGCCAAAATTGTACTTGTACAGGATATGTGTAGGTTAGTTGTGGAACTCCAGTAAGAAAGCCAGCAAGCGATTTTATTCACTTTAAACATCAGATGAAGTGATTCTTTTCTCTAATACAGATGATGCTGAACTGAGAACTGAACCCCCTAGCAGCGCACGCTAACTAACTAGCATTTTCTGTAACCAGTGAAAGCATGTTGGGTGGAATTAGCAAGCTGGCTAACATTAACTAACTATCCAACAAGCTACCAAACAAGCTAGGTGTCGTTATACCTCTAACATAGAGGATTCATGGAAAAATCTTTGGGAGTGGGAGACAGACAAATGAGTGGCAATAAGTTTCATTCAGAGCAAATTTAAACCGAATCAACAGTGAACTTATCATGTCAGATAAGATCATACACATGGACACATTACCGACTTTTCTCTTGACAGTCAACTTGTATGTCACCCAGTCAGTGTGAGAGTCCTGTTGCTCTATGACCGCCTTTGCCATGTTGATCCTTGCTGGTGGCCAGTCGCATTCATCCTCCTCAGGCCCGATAAACCATTCAGCTTCAGAGCTCTAACCTCCTATGGCGCCATTTTGATGCTAACAAGCACTCACCCCCCGTTAGCATCCCATTGACTGCCATTCATTTTGACGTCACTTTGACCGCGAATAACTTTACATCTGAAGCGTTTAAAGACTTTATTTGTCCATTGTTTATTTCTAAAGAAAGACGACAATGTATAAAAGGCTCCGTTACCTTATATCTCACGTTATGGCTCCGTAGCAGATGTTTTTGTAAAAATAGGCTAACGATTGTATCATAACCACGGGCTTACTGTCGCATAGTAGAGGAATTAACGTATAGTACAGGAGAAGCTTGCAGGCAGTTTCGACTTACATTAGCTGTTTAAGTTTAATTACTAATGTTAACTAGCATTTTAGTTAGCAATAATTAGCCTGTGTCCATGTTATCTCCTTACATATACCTACGCTCTCAGTCTCTGCAATATTCGGAATGATTGAGATTTCTCTTGGCACAGCTACCAGAAGACTTACAACTTTCAGACAGGTTGCTCATGTCACATTTACGTCGTCTCTCTCAGTTGGAGGCTGCGCAGTAACGCTCGGCGCTCACCGGAAAAGTGCTTCTAAAGGCCTTCGCTGGTCTCCGTCCAGAGCAACGGGATCTGTTGGTCCATTCTATATACAGTATAACTGCCAATCCTCCACCATTTACAAATTCAACTATCGCGAATGGTAACATGCTTAAATAAAAACAAACATAAAAATACATAAATTCATAATTAAAACAAACAATAAAAAAATAAAAAATAGCACACAAGTGCAGGTGTGGCAATGCCACGTATCCAGTCTTGAGCGTCAACAACACCATTTTTGTTTTTATCGCCTCCACAGGTAACAGCTGCAAGTGTTCAGATAAATTGAAAACAAAAAGAATTCCAAGACATGATGAGTCCATTGGATAGGTGAAAAAGGATTTCAAGTTTCAAAGAAATTACACAGGACTTTTTTGGTCAACGTATTTTTATTGTGCTTTCAGACAAATACACAAAAACAGTAAACACTTAAGACAAAGACAGGGAAAATAAAAAAAAATCCTACATTACACAGAAAAAGTCCACATAATAGTTACATAGTCATCTTGTACAATCGTTATTCAGAGCCAAGGTGCATTGTAAGTTGTTCCACATGTGAAATAAAAGGTTGCCACACCACATCAAACTTTCTCATTGATCCATTTAGTGTGTATCTATTTTTTTCTATCTTAAGGAAAAACATGACATCACAGAACCATCTGCCAAAGGAAGGGGGTTTGTCATTCTTCCAATTTAAAAGAATGAGTCGCCGAGCTAAAAGGGAGGAGTAGGCTATACAGCTTAGTTGTGACTTTTGTAAAGGAAGGTCCTCTGATGCAACGCCAAAAAGTCCAATGAAAGGACAGGGATCAACAGTTAAACCTGAAATCGCTGAGTATTCTTCAAATATTGAGGACCAGAAAGCTGTTAAACTAGGACACGACCAAAATGCGTGGATCAGAGTGGCAGGTGCCTGCTTACATCTGTCACAAATAGGGTTGACCCCTGGAAATATTTTAGATAGTTTAACTTTGGACATATGAAGCCTATGTACAATCTTAAACTGAATGAGACTATGCCTCGCATAATGGAGGAAGAGTGAATTCTTTGAATTACGTCATACCATTGATCTTCAGTTATGTTAGCAACCATACCCTTTTCCCAGTTTTCTTTTATTATTGACAATGAGGAACCTTCATATTTCAAATATCATTGTGTATAATCTTGACACTGTTCCCTTCACCTCAGGTGGGGTTTCAAGGATTGATTCAAGTGAAGATTTCGGTGGCAATGAGGGAAATTGGGTGTTTAAGTGGGCTGAAAACTTATGTAGCAAAATCTGTTACAAAGAGTTTCAAAATCTCCTCAGCATAGTCACAATTGTCAAGAGAACATAAGGCAGGGCTCAGAAGAATTCTCATAGATACAGATAGAAGTAAAAAGTTTCTGTACATTTTACTGGGTATATTATTGAAGAGAACAACAGGGCCAGTGTAAAGTAAAAATTGGTGAAGCTCTGTAGCTTTCCATGTGCTGAATTCAAACAATATATGCTGACATTACAACAAAAAACTTCATAGATTGCCTGCTTTTCAGCACTCCCTGCAACCACAGAAATATTAACTTACACATTGCCCCCAAGCACACATATAATCAAACACAAAACTGGTAACTAAACCTACGTATTCCCAGATCATTTAGGGGGAGGCTGACAGTTGGTCCTGTTGATAGCCTTGCCGAACATGAGCCTTGCTCATCTGTCCTGAGCTCTGCTGATATTTCAGGATATTTCATTTTTATTTGAGTGCACCTCTCACACCCATATAGCCCATATGGCCTTTGGAGCATTTAAGAAAGGCACGAGCAGGTGGATCACAAATAAAAGCATTGGATAATGGTATCCTGAAATGTACACCATTGTACACAATACCACTCCGAGAAACGGCTTTCATATCTACAATGAATTCTTGTAATTCTTGCATGTTTGCGGGTTTGGACGCACCTGAGTACACTATTACAATTACAAACACACTACACCCTGGAATTTCCTTAATCCTACCCAGAATAGGCCACAGACTCATACTGGAGCTACGGAATAAGGACAAGCCATCAATGTTAATTCGAAGTGTGAGAGTATCAGTCACATTTGCTAAATGTCCTAAGGATGTTAGTTCAGCTATGAGAGCATTTTCGATTCCAAAGTGTTAATAGGACCCCCCAGCCATATTCGTCACATTGCAAGATCTGTCAGTGGACATAAGAGTTCTGGCATCTATTGGGATATCAAGGCCCTTCCTCCTTAGGATTTTAAGAAGTGCAGACAGCGCTGTTTATGACATGTTGAATTCTGCAGCCCACTGTGCCCACTCTGCAGCTCACGTGAATCATCATCATTATCATCTTCCAAGTCAGAACATTCATCTCCATGCAAATCACAGTCACTATCACAACCAGGCATATCACCTGGCACCCAGTTTTCAGAATCCAAATCATCAAATGAGGAAATGTTAAAATCATTAAAAACAATCTGAGGAATTTTCATCTTCTAAATCATTTGATGAATTCTCAAAACAGTTCTGATCACAAGCATCATAGAAAGTGTCTGTGGAAATTTCGCTTTCAATATGCTCTAACAAATCATTCAGTGGGTATTCCTTTTCAGAATCATGTGCCAACAATTCATCAATCATAGGCTCCTTTTCAAGGAGATGCAAATGTTCCTCCACTTTTGCTGATATTTTCCTCCTTTTAGGTCTTTCCATTATTTCTAAACAAATAAAATAAAAAAAAAAGCATTTTAATTTTTAGCTATGATTACAGGGGCTCGGGAATGACAAACTCTAGAGTACAATTGCAAATGCTTGTTGTTGAAGATGGTATTAATGTGGCTGATTTTACCAACTGTTCTTCTAATAGCCTTCAATGTGATCAGTACACAATTTGAAAGATAGCATTAGTCTCTGTAAATCATTAAATAACATGCTGTGTATTGTAAATATTGTAATAATATATAATTAAAATAAATCAAAGTAGTAAAACAATCTAAACGGGGCAAAAATTGCGTTTTAAGTTTAAAAACATCTTGGGCCCCCCTTCCTTACCTCACAATGGTTTGGTCCATTCAGTGAGAGCTGCATGGTGAAGAGAGAGGGAGAGAGAACAAAGTTTACAACTCGCATTTAAAGACTGTTCCTTTAACATACTATTCTTACTGTAGTAAAATTGGGTGAGTTATGGTCTCAGGTTATGTTTCGCTTCATATACATTGCGTCTGCCGTAGACACGGTCTCTGCTCTGGAGTTGAGCTGCTAATTTTTTTGGAATGTCTGACTCGGCGCGAAAACAGTAAGTTTAATGCTAGGTAAAAACATATATTGTGCCTAAATTATGTATTTTATTCAATATGAAATGACCCGCCTGAATTAGTTAAATTGTGTTATTAAACTTTTCATAAATGCACTGAGCCAAATCAACTATGCCTATGAACGAGTAGGCTAAGTCTTGCTAATGTTAGCAATTTAGCTTCAGGTTTAGATTTTGTTGGTTTAGTGAAATGTGTTAGACGTTAGTGGTTTCATTTTAAGCGTTGGTTCAAACGTTTCCGATCCATATGGTCATATTATTATGTTGCTTCTAATGTAATTAAAAAAGTGGACTGTAACATGGAGGAGTGAATTTGCGGCACGTTCATAGCTGTTTGACAGTCACTGGAAGCAGCATGTTGTTCCGCCTGGCCTCGGTGGCAGGGCTGGGTTGGTGTTTGCATTGTAAAGTACCTGGGCCAGGGTAATAAATTTCTGCTGTGTGAAAACACAGTTTTCGTTGAGCTACGCTTTTAACAGTGTTGCTGTGCTAATGTGCTAACGATAATGAGCAGCTGTGTAATGTTAGCTTTGACTCAACTAACGTTAACGTTAGTGCAGCAGACTTTTCAGTGTTTCTCCTTTTTTACTTCATGCTTAGTGGGGTGATATTGCGTAACTTTCACGACTCAAGTTTCACTTAATAGTAATGGACTTTTAATTTTCTTTTCACGTTTGACAATCGGACAGATGGTTGTAACTTCAGGCCTGGACAAAACAAGACTCACAGGACTATTTAAGGTAAGTTTCATTCCTACATTAACCTGCACAAATGTTATTCACACTGCTATATTACAGTATGGCTTTATGTACAGGACAGTGCATTTTAAACTAAACAAAATAGTTGGGAATACATTACATTAACAAGGGCAGACCCATACATATGCTGGTGTGTTTTCAGCCACTCAAAAGCTACACCTTTGAACTAAACAGGGTTGAAACAGTTAAATTAATCAAGATTATGTTGTCCTAGATTGAGGATATACGTCTTCGGAGAGAGTGTGTGCTGAAAGCTTTCATTTAGAAGTTCCAGATGACCATGTTGATGATCATGGGTAAGTTTTCACAGTAATATGTATGTCACCATGATGCCACACTTCTGCTGGTTATGGTGTGTGGTGACCTGAAGTGAAGAAATAGACCAATCTTGAAGAAGAGGCATCAAAATAATCAGTGAGGTATCACAGAGTAGGACTAGGGTCAGTGAAATTTTAGTCCTATGGTTAATGCATAGTTACTGCATAACAGTAAAAGGTGATGCATTGATGTTTGTATCATATATCCTTCTATAGGACTCTAGACCAGGACTACCGGAGAAGGAACTTGAGCAGCTCACTATGGCGGTGGTTGTCATCTGCAAAGAGGGGGAAAAACTGCCGAGGCTGGGGACCACCACTGTGGGAGAGAAAAGCTTCAGAAACAGAAGGGGAGTTTCTTGGCCTAGCACCATTTTCCAGTGCGAGTGCTGGAGAAGCACCACCATCACTGAGGAAAAATGAGCTCCAGTGGGACCGGATTGAGCGCATTTTACCTCTGTGCCAGACCCTGGAAACTCAACCGGCAGTGACGGATGGATGGTTAGTAAGATTGCCGCTTGGGGACATCTACCAGCACAACAGAATCCCCATGTCCACCCTGACTCTCTACCTGGTGGGTGTGATGTCCCTGGAGAGCCTCTGCGATGACCTCACAAACAAGGACATCTTTCCCGTACCCAACACTTTTGGAAGTGCTCTTTCAATGCTGGAAAGGGTCATGAAAGACTTGAGGGATTGTCTGATATGTGGCTTAATAGAGGGAGGGTGGGACCCTGGACAAGTACCGAGACCATGGCATGGCCACCTTGTCTTGCCTGCCCCCTGCGTCTCACTGCATATTACTTTTTTTTAAAGATAAAAAAGACAAAAAAACAACCCTCACATGGTGGCGTGGGGGCTTGCGTGCCTCTGTAAACCCAGCAAACATGCAACGTCAGGGAGATCCTATGATCTGAAATACTGTAAATAGCTCTTTGAAGGCTTTTAGCTCAAGAAAGAGGATGACCCTCCCTTACCTAACCCTTTTGGTTATATCATATTAATGGCCTTGTCATTGCGCTTATCCATTTGGCTGGCATTGCTATTCCTGTACACACCCTAACACTACAAAGTGTGTTCCCCAACACACTGAAAAAACAATTTCATTATCTTAAAAAACACCTCCCTCTAACGATGTGTACTGTATGAAGGTTACCATAAAGGCCATAAAAAAACTCATATGGCCATGTCATCTCACAGAACAAAGCCATGACCTGAATGACGACTACCTGGCTCCCATGTTATCTTCAAATATGCTACATGAGTTTATCAACACCTTTGGAAAAAGCCTGAAGAATCTAAACCAGGAGGACGTGGAGAGTGTCCATCCAAAAGGACTATTTGACAAACTTGTCCCATTTCACCCATCCTCAAGCCAAACATGGAGTTTGTCCTCTACCTCCTAGATGATTCTGCCCAGGAAGTCAACAGGCTTGACCCTGCACAGAGGTTAATATTCATCTTGTCCCGCTTTGGCCAGAAGTGCCAGGAGGACATCATGCTGGACACATTGGTTCTGTCTGAGGCTGTGGATAGCATGTCAGTCCATGCTGCACTGCCCTTGGTCCCCAAGAAAAAGGGCCTGCATGTTATGTTGTCAAGGGGAGGTTTGGAAGACGTGGTGGGCAAGAGAGGCCTGCTGTACCCAGCTCTGACCCTCCTGTCAGTTTCCAGTCCTACCCTGATGGGAAATCAGTGGATGTCACTCAACATCTTTTAGACATAATGAGAGGGAGTGTGCTGGAGGATGTTACAATGAACTTTGTTCAAATATACACAGACTCCACACACACATACCTCCCTATGTCAAGGCATCCGGTTGGTGGGGTCATTGCCACCTGTGGACTGATGCACCCTCAAACTACCAAAGCCATGGTAACTCACTGCATGTCGTACATAGACCACATGGAGGACATGGAGCTGAAAATGGTCACGCTTTTGGTGTGCAAGATGGAGCTGGTGGCAGTCCTGAAAGACTTGCCCACTGTCCTGCACGTTTAATCGAATCGCAATCCCGATTTGAGCCTATGCAATTATGTAACCGCAAATTGCTGCGATTTAATTAAATAAACGTGAGTGTGAAGGAGAAAAAATATTTTCTTTTTGTGTTGAATCTGCTCCTGTTTAAACTCATGACGTGTAGATGACCAATCAGTCTCTATGTAGGCAAGCACGTGCAGGAAATGGTCACATGACTACCCGGTGTGTAGAAGTGGTAGAAGAAGGGAGATGGAAGCTAATACGCAGGTTGACATTGAACTAGTGGCCAGGAAAAATGACACGTCTGTCATCTGGCGATATTTTGGATTTAAGCCCTCTGACATTGATCAGAAAAGGGTACTCTGTAAAACGTGTAATATGAAAGTCGCTACATTAGCAGGCCTCTCTTGCCCACCACTTCTTCCAGTACCCCCCTTGACCAGCAAATTTATACCAGCACCTGAGACAGCACAGAGAAAAGTAAAATGAATGTATGGCCTTGAAAGCCGGCCTATAAGCCAAACAAAACAAAGCACAATAAAGAGTGTCACGCCATACAACAAGCTCTCACAAAGACATAAAGAAATCACTGACTCCATAACGTATTGCCTGGTGAAAGACATGATGCCCATCTACACCGTTAGCAAGCAAGGATTTCAGAAAATGATCCGCACTTTGGACAAGAGGTACCAGCTACCGTCGCAAAACTTTTTCTCTCAAATAGCAATACCCGAGGTTTATGCCAAATGTTGTGGTGAAGTTCAAGTGGAAATGGCTGCAGTTAAGTTTTATTCCACTACAATGGATCTGTGGTCTAGTAGGACTACAGAACCATACATGAGCCTAACGGTGCATTTAGTTGATGATGACTTTGAGCTGAAAAGTCGTTGCTTGCAAACATATTTCCCCGATGATCACACTGAGAGAATATAGCCTTGGGCTTGAGGGAGGCACTGACTGCATGGGACCAGTCTAAGGAGCATCAGGTTGATATTACTACTACTACTACAACGGCTCCAATGTTGTGAAGGCGATGGAGCTTAATCACTGGACTAGGGTCCAGTGTTTTGGACACAGGCTTCACCTTGCTATTGGTAAGTTGATTTTTACTACTGTGAGATTTTCAACATTATATTTGAATTAGCTTAAAAGCAAAAATCAACTGTTATTCTTTTATAACAAGAAGTATATAAGAAAAGTATGCTTAGCTTGCTGTGGACATTAAAGAATGTTCGTTCTAACCTACAAGATATCAAAAGTTTAAATTAAGGCGAGACACTACAGGTGAATAGGGTAACATTTTTAACTAGCAGATATCACCATGAAACTTTCCCAGTTGATTACTTACATTAAGATGAGAAAAAAATTGATTGCAAGTTTTCTGTAATTAAATGTTTAAATATGCAAATTAGGCATTATCAAGCTAATTTGCATATATTTAAAAAAAAATGAAATTTGAGTATTGAATAAAGCCAGGTTCAAAATTATTTTTTCATTATGTTCACATATTAGATGGGAAAAACATTACAGAGGGATTTATGGATATCTACTTTTGTTATCCTGTCAATCAGAATATACTGTCAATAGCCTTAAAAATCGATTTTCGCCATGTTTTTTGGAATACAATGTTATATAAATCAGGCTAGGAATAATATATTTACAAATACCTCAGTAGATGTCTTCATAATATAACTACGTACAGGACTAGAAAGGTTGGTGTATATAAGTGCTACTGAAGTGGAGATGTCGGACTTTGAGTATGAGAGAAAAGACATTTTGAGAAAACAGGCTTTAAAGATTTATATTGTAAAATGCCACACATTTCTATATGAAAACATTGCTAACAAGCAAAACAACTGGCCAAGTAATTGTTTATAACTATGTAGACCATTTCTAGCACATGAACAATGACAACTAAATAAAACATTGCCAAACTAATTCAACTAACCACAGAGAACCACAAATACAGACACAAACTTTTCATCAGAACTGCAACTCTAGTCTTCTATGTCCATCACAATGTCCACACAGAACACAAAGTTCACCCATGAGGGTTGAAAGCCTAGCTCTCCATGCCTGCACCATAGGCCCCTCACTTGCTGATGCCTTTTCAGCTTTTTAGCTGTGCTCAGAGTCTTTCTGCAATGTTTTGCACTCTCAGACTGGATGGATTTGGCTTTTGCGATCCTCAGCATGTCGGTTTCCCTGACGGTAACGACAGTGCTTTCCAGCCAAAGCTTATCCATAATGGCAAGCATGGCAGAGGGCCCCTCATTAAAAGTTGAAATGGCCATACTTTCTGCTGCCTCAACGCTACTCTTACCCACAAACATTGTTTTTGGACAATATATGACTGAGTTGAGGCACTCATTCGCATTTTGAGTGCCTCCATGCTGCATGTGCTGCAGCAGGCTGTCACTTGACATGCGGTGGTACACAGGGATCAGCTTCTGGCCCACCTCCCGAGACAAAAAGTTTGCTGCATGGAGCCTGTGCCTTCTCCATTTTCCTCCGCTCTCCTATACCAACACCAGGACAGGTTGCACCTGGTGTGCAAGGGGACTTCGTCACAGGACATGCTGTGGAGGAGACCAGCCCAGATCTCATTCTTTATTTTGTCTAGGGAACCCTGGTTATTTAGAATTGCCCCCCTGTAATAATTTAGTATTTATGTTTTACACCCATACGCTTATAGGCATGGTTGATGCCTTCTGATTTCACTACCTCATGCCCAGGGTATGGGTTGAGGGATACCCCCTCCCTGGATGCAGCACTGTACCCATCTGAATATATCTCAGCTAGTGGCGACTCACAGACCTGGCCCGCATCCTCTTCGCTGCCTCCCGTTCCATAGCCTTGCTTAAGCCCCTAAAATGTTGTGCTGTCATGTGTTTCTCTGCAGCTGTCAGCTTTCCTCATCTGTAATCTTTCCCTCATGCCTGGCAGCTTCTTTAAGGGTATACACACGTGGCAATAGGCAGATAGAACCTCAAAGTCACTCAGCAGTCCCGTAAATATATCGACGCACACCCCGATCCCATAGTGTGATGTGAACCCTCTTTTCTGCCAAGTGCCATCAAAAGACACACTGATATTTATGACTGCATCTGCATCCTCCCTCAGCAACTCTGCCACATCTGCATCAACATCGCATAGGCCTGCCTGACCTGCTCCCTGGTCCTGTGCAGTGACTCCAGACCCCTCTCAATTTCTGCCGCTAAAATGAAAATTTGGTTTGTTTTTATAGCCCTGACATACCATAATTCGGACAAGTTAAATCACCAATCAGCTCATTCAATCGCGCAACATGAACAAGCAGCCACTGTGGTGTAGTGTGCGCTTCACCTTTATTTATAGATTGGCTTATATTTAAATAACCCCCCCGGTTTCCCATCGACAGCTTACGTTCAGATGCGCTTCCCGAGGGCATTACACAGGGTAATGCATCACTAATTTTCCTTTTCCCCCTTAAAAGTGACAACTGCTGTACTCTTTGCTGTACTCTGATTGACGTGAAGTCATTTTCATTCATTCACTCAAAAGGTCACCTGCGGAAAGCTAAACCAGGTGTCAAAGCATACCATGTCATCAGCCAATGAGATTGCACATTTAGAGTTAAATCCCCCATTTTACTTTCACAATTGGTTGCTGATAAAAAGGAAATGACCATATTTGGATCCGACAGCATTGTACAGGAGAGAGAGAGAGCTTTCTAACGGTATATGTGATGAGAGGGTGCAGACAGCGATTGTGGAGCAGCATGATTTAGAACGCCAACTTTTATTGAATTTAGGAGAAATCTTCAGACGCAACCAGACAAAGTGCAGTAAAAGACCTAAATGTGTATTTTGTACTTTAGAAGTCTGAAAGATGACATGTTATTGAAGACAAATATCCCAAAATCTCAAAATTGACCAGTGAAAAAAACTGTTTTTGCCTGCCGTGTCTCGCCTTAAAACACTTGGAAAACATTTTGATTTCAGAAACTGTGTCTTGTCCAAAGTAACATTACATGTATAAGACAAAACTGATCTGAGCCTTTCAGAATTTGTAATGGGTCTTTTTTTATATTCTTCTCAATCACAGAAAACGCTCTAAAAGATTATGCCCAACATATAAACAGGGCTATTGGAATATGCAAGAAGATTGTGAGTCACCTCTCACACAGCTGGAAGAAAAGAGTGGCCTTGAAGGCGGCACAGAAAGAGCTCAATCTTCCAGAGCATGCAATGGTGACAGACTGCCTAACACGATGGGGTTCCACTCAGAAAATGATAGCAAGAGTCCTGGAACAGCAAAGTGCCTTAACCAAGGTTCTCTCCACTGACTACAAGGTGCGACACCTACTGCCCACATGGCAGGACCTGGAGGTCCTGGAATCTATGAACAAGGCACTCAGGACTGTCACGTAGGACTACCACGTGACTTGCAGACATCATGCCCAGAAGACGCATCACAGACAGCACCGACACTGTCGCGTGTGGTGTGATGCGCGACAGTAGAGAGTACAGTGTGTCCCGCCTTGGCGCTGACAGCTTGGCTTTCAAGACAATCGAGTTCATGTCCACGCCCAGATAAACTATCGTCTGTGCGGGGACCAGTGAACTCTTCTGACAGTTTATGGCGAAGCCCAGTGTCTGCAGGTGCTGTAGAACTTCCATAGTTTGGAGCGCAGCCTTTTCCTGAAAGGGGGCCAAAATGACCAAATTGTCCAGATAAAAAAGGACTCTGATGCCTTTTTTGCATAATGGATGAAGTGCCGTCTCCATGCACTTGGAAAATGTATGGGGGGCTAACGAGTACCCAAACGGCAGCCGATTGTACTGAATATGGCCCCTCTGAAAAAAGAAGCGCAGGAATCTCCTGTGTTTGGGAATAATTTGGATGTGAAAGTATGAGTCTTTCAGATCCACAGACGTAAACCATTCGTAGTGATGCACACATTCCAACATGTGCTTGACCGTCAGCATGTGGAATGGTTGCTCCATGATGCACCGGTTGAATTGGGACAGGTCGAGAATGGGACGCAACCCGCCCGTCTTTTTCAGTGTGAGAAAGTAGCGGGAGTAAAACCCTTCGTTTTCCTCCCTGGACATGGGAAATGGCCCCTTTTGTCAGCTCCTCTAGCTCTGACATCAGAGCATCTGTCTCTGCTTGAGATGACACAGTTGTCTCCAACACACCTGCAAAGCAAGGCAGAGGGGAGGCGAACTGGAGTGTGTAGTCCTGTGTGATCAGCTTTGACATCCCTGAGTCCATGTGTGTCAGGCTTTTCCATGCTGTGCTCTGAGAGCAGCCGCGCGTATGGCAGTGTTGCTTATCGACATGGCCAGCAACGAGCGACCCAAATAGTCCATCGGGGGCTATGGGGCCGTACAGGAGCTCGCGTCTGACCTCCACGGGTAGCTGCGACAGGTGGAGCCAAATGTTGCGCTGGGACACAGTTTGCCACACCATGATCCTCGATAGTGACTCACTGGACGCCGTTGTCAGGGTGAGGACGGCGGTCATAGCTTTGCCAATCTCCATGGCTAGCTCCGGGTGAAGTTCCCCCGGAGTGGTGGCCATGGCGGGGACAGCGGGAGCTTGCAACGCTATATTGTTCTGTGCTGCGAGGCCCCGGGCCGCACACTGGTGAGCACAGACTTGATCCCTGGGGGACGGAGGCATGTGCTTCCGGTGGCCATCGGAAGCAAGATGGACGCCAGGCTCTGCTCCAGGGGAGGGACCGAAGGGAAGCCCGCTTTTGTGTCGCCTTGTATCTGACGCGTAGCGGGAGACCGAAGCCTTCAGTTTCCTGGGCTGGGAGAGCGTCTCCTCCACAAATGGCTGAAGCTCCGTAAAGCGCTGCCAGAGTGGAGCTCACTTGGACGGCGGCTCCTGGACATACACATCCCCACTCAAGAGGCCGCAAGCAAGGGCTGGGAGTCCAGCCGGCAGCGCTATGCCTCTCTGGTCTGCCGCCTTCTTGATGATGTCTGGCAGATCTAGGAAGAGAGCCATAGCGGTGGAGAGTGGAGCCGCCTGTGGCAGAGGAGAAGATCGTCGAAGCGGTGCCCATGGCCGTTCCCAGAGATGGGGAGAGCCGTAGTGGGAGGGCATCGATCCCCACCTCGAGGTCCAGTCCTCCCAGAGGGGAGGAGGGAAAACCGGTGAGAGAGCCGTCATCTGGAGGAGACGAGTCAGCGGACTTGTGCCCATCGAAGAAGTCCTCTCCCGGCAGATCCAGGGTGTCACCGGGGTCCTGTCGGTCTGCCCAGCTGCCATCCCCCTCACCGTCGACCAGAAGAGCCAGAAAAGCGTCCGCCCAGTGTTGAAGCTCTTTAGATGGCAGGTGGGTGCAGAACTGGCAAGAGGCCTGAGGGGTGAGAGCCATCCCCGCGTGAGTGGCACCGAGGCAGGACTCGTAGCGGAGGTGGAGATCCGACGGCAGGATGTAGCCAGTTCGGCAGCCGGTACAGAGGCGAACACCGCTGGAGGTAGAAGTCTTAATACTGCTAGCTGAAGAAAAACTGGGAGCAGAGCAACGATTTCGGTCATGTAATATACAGTATCTGCGGACGTAGTTGAGGCCCGTGCTGGACGCAAGGGCGGGAAAGAAAATCTTCACGACTGCGCATGCGCGAAGTGATAAACCCTATATCAGGGGTTTTCAAATTGGGTGAAAGTGAGCCTCCCCTTAGACTAGGTAAGGACAACCGAGCCCCCCCCCCCCCCCTTCCCCAAAGTCCCGTCCGCCTGCCCTAACCCACACACGCCTCTGCAGTAAATGCCATCTTTTGTGTGTTCCAGGCAATAATGAGTTTCAATAACAACTAATAAAATGTAAATAGTTTTTAATATTGTATTTGAAGACATTTTATTTCCACAAATCTTTTAAAAGTGCATTCATAAACGATTCTTTGCAACAGCAAATAATTTCCAACTTCATGCAGGCCTAATTGAGGCTACTTTTAAAATCATTCATCATAAAATCAGTGGGCCTATCCACAAGTCAACAAAACATGCTTAACATGTGTTATGATGTGAGGGGTCTGGGGGTCCACCCCCCGAAAATTTTGAGCATTAAACACTTAATTTCCTGTATTCTGGTGAATTTGTATGCACCTATTTCTACCTTTTTCTGAATCAATATGCTGGAAATATCTTTATGTAAAGGGAAACATTACAATCCAAATATAAAAACATAATGGAATATATTGCAGTAAGGCTCACAGGCATTCTGTATTGCGTTCATCTATTTATTATCCTGTAGATCTGCTTAACTAAATAGATCTGAGTCAGCGCACATGTAGCTTAGGCATAATTTACTCTTACCTTGTCTTTTGCATCTTTTGTTGAGGAAGTAACCTCAATTATACATTATTCATTTTAATGTATTAATAAACCCCTGGACTGTAATATTTCAGATGTTTGAGCAAGATTTCTGCTCATGTCGTGCTCATGTCAACAAAATATAACTCATCCCATCTGTGTTCTCTGAGGTTTGGAGGAATCGTGATATTTTGTGAAAGATAGGCTATTACAAGAGTAAAGTCACAATTTCAGAAAATAAACTACCTGCACCATAGTCTGCTGTGCATTACGTGATTACTCTGCTGAGATGGTAGATCTCAGACCTCCTGACAGACTCACAGCCCTGTTTGGGTCTCTGGTCTCTGAATGAGACAACGTTTAGGGAAGTGGCTGTACGCTGCTCTACGTCGGAGGTGGAAACCCAAAACTAGGCTACTGCAGAAATACACGGAGCACAAATGTGACACATCTGCCACAGCATGTTGACAGCAGAGCGCATCCATAAACCTGAAGCTGCACACCTTTTACAAGCGACATCCAGTTTTATATTTGTCAGTCAACTTTTCAAAATACATGCGGGGTTACACTCAAAACATTCCGGGCTGAAGCACCGGAAAAATCAGCTGACGCCGCGTCTGTCAGTGAGAACAATGAGGCCGCGCTTTTGATTTGCAGTTGTTCAAAGCGGGGTTGCACTGCAGAGAGAAATAAACGCAAGTCGTCCTCCACCTGCAGCCTTGATCTGTATTTGTTTTTAATCGGTCAGTGCGGAAAACCCACACTCACACAAGTAGATGGAGGTGAAGGGGATTAGGACTTTCATAGCCTTAGTGGAGATCTGGGGGAACGCGCTCTCCACAGACAACCATAAATGCGTGATCGGCATTTCTCCCAGTCTCTGTGGCACAGATGCAGCATTGGACCCCGACCAGGTGAAAGCTAACTTTAACTCAGGATCATATTTCCTACGTTTTTTGCTGGGTCCTGTCTCCTCCCTTAATGCTGACTTCTGTTGACTTGGGACAAGGAAACGATGCATTGTAAAGCTAATACACGCACGCACAATTACCGATATCAATAGAGCTGCATACAGTTATTTTTTCTTCGTGTGTCGCGCCTCCCCTGTGGCACTTTGGCGCCCCCCAGGGGAGGCGCGCCTCACCTATTGAGAACCCCTGCCCTATATGAAATAGAACAACAGTTAATGCTTAAAAGTTGCTAAATTCACTTAAGAAGGCTACGCATCACACTATCTTCTGTGTTACTGTATTTTCAAATATCAACAAAGTATTGTCTTCTTTTGCGCTGCCTTC
This sequence comes from Zingel zingel, assembly GCA_023566125.1. Lineage (NCBI taxonomy): Eukaryota > Metazoa > Chordata > Actinopteri > Perciformes > Percidae > Zingel > Zingel zingel. Next base: position 10,203,709 of record CM042323.1, read on the forward strand.
TGCACAGGTGGTGGCGGCATGTGTTCTTTTACACAACATATGTGTCTGGGTTGGGAATGAGCTGGAAGAGGCTGTGGAGGAGGAGGACAACCAGCCACCTGCTGACCGTGAAGGTGGGAAGTGTCGGAGTGGAGCTGCGTGGCGAGCCGCTCTCACAAATGAGGTGTCTGCATACGCTTCATGAGGCACCTCTCGACCATGATTACTTTTTCCAGCTGAATAATTTGGGGATATAAAGTGTGGAAGATTACTTACTGCTTGAATTTAAGCTGCCCGTACATCCAATTACATAAAATAAAGTTTACTTCTAAGTCCAATATTTTATTCCCAATGATGCATTATTACAAGTACAGGTTCATCAAGGCATGGTTAAAGTAGTGTGTTGTTTCTATGACTAAGTTACCAGCTGGCAATTATCCTTACTGTAATAGTACTGTACACACTGTTTAGGCTGTAACCAACATATGAAAAGTCATTATCATAACACCATTGTTAAACACCCGTACTAACACAAGTACGAAAGTACATCACTGGTGTACAGTTACATTAAGTACCTTTTATTTACCTTCATGATACAATGTTAAATATACTTGTATAACTGGATTTGATATGATTAACCTTCAAGATACAATGTTAAATATACTTGATTAACTTGATTTGATATGATTATCATCTTGCCAGGACAAGTTGGATGGACTAACCTAAACTTTCTCCTTCTCCCTGCAGTTTTGAAGCAACAGCAGCACTGGCAGCTGTGGCTGATCACCGCTTCATGTTATATATAGTTGTAAATACAGTTGTAAATTTAGAAATGTTTGAATACATGTGCTGTTTTTTTAATAAAGATACATCTTTCATGAATGTCTTTTTAGAGCTTGTGTACCTAACGAAAACATTTTTAAATTAAGGGTGAAGATATTGTTGAATTAATTGTTACTACACATGCTAGTTAGTTATTTGTAATATCATATTGCAGTCTAAAGAACATTAAAGTTATCATAATTTGATGGAAAAATAGACATTGACAAACCAAAGTCAAAACCAGTGAAATGTATTTATTGGCCACTCTCTAACAGGGCAAAAAAAGCGATCAGCCCTCTCTCTGGCCTCTGCCTCCCTCCTCTCATCTGCCTCTCTCTGATACTTTTATACTACTAATATACTAATACTATACTACTAATATATACTCCTTGAGGAGCTCAAGGAATGGATCCTCTCTCTCTCTCTGCTGCTTTCTCTCACCCTCTCCTCATCCTCCTCTCCATTCTTCTGCACTCTGCAACTCTGACACACTCACTACAATTTTCACAGCGTTACAAGTGTGCCACAAACCCAACCAATCAGTGAATTAAAGGTCAATTCTGATTGGCTGCGTCTCCAATCAGATCGCTAGTAGCAGAAAACACATTCCGGAGCTTGTGTAAAGTGGTTTTATTGTTATGGTTTTTATTTCTAACTGTTATTAAGGAGCACTGCAGGCGGCCTCTGTGCAATAACAGGAAGAACGCATCGTCTCAAACGGTAAACAGCATTTACTGTGCTTGTGAACTTGCGAGTTCATTCTTCCAAGAACAACCAGTAAGAATGTTCTCCCCAAGAACACAAGTCCGTTCTTTGCATTCTTGAGATTGAGAAACAGCCCCCGAGATGGCTGAACCGGTTGTCCGTCTCCGGGGCTGTCAACGCTGTGTCTCGGGAATGAAGTGCAGGGAATGAGCAGTCCGCTGCGGCCGCTGGCTAACGTTAACATTAGTTAGCTAATGTTAGCTTGCTAATTGGTTAACACTGGTTAACATTACAGACAATGAGCCAAACAACGTTGTCAGTCATCTGGCGAGGGCACTGTGCTTTCCTATGCTGTTTCAAGAGTGTCTGAATGAAACATTAGCCCTTGTGTTGTCTTCCATTCGACCATGCATCGTCCTCACGGGTCAAAACTCGAAAAAAATCAACACTTTTGTTGCACTTTTGGTGCTTTTTTCAATGTTCTTGGCCCTTTTTTTTTTACATTTAACTCTTCTTTTTACTACCATGTTTAAACACCACTAACACCGACTTATTACCAGTTTTACAATTATTTTTGGAATTCATGGTCAATATACCTCATTTATAGGAAATTATACCTAATTCTTGAGATAAAAAAGCAGAAATTATGAATTATTTAGAATAATATTAAAGGAAGGATAATAATGGGGGGGTCAATGTTCAGTCAGGATACTATTCATAACATTTAAAATGTTTCTTTCAAATGCTAACAGATGTAATAAAACACTCAAAATGTGATGAAAATAGAGATCCGATCTTTTGTTGTACCTGCGAAGCGCGTTGTGTGGAATCATCCGTGTTATTTTTGGGCAATCAAAATTAGGCATAGTTAAAAAGAAACCCATATTTCTGATATAGAAATTTAGAAAACAGGTTCAATTTAACACAAAGACAACACAAGGGTTAAGTTGTTAAAAGAACTAATTAAGTGGCCAGAAAAACCCTTATTCTAACCAGTTGTACGTTGGCACAGCACCACCTACTGTACTGGAGGTAGAGTTACACCCGTAATTCTTCCCATTCTTTCCCGCTCATGTATATGGGGAGAACTGGCAGTTATTCACTTAAATGGGGTAAGACCAAACCCTGGTTACTGCTATGCATGTAAACGCACTGATTGTGTTTCAACCCTTTGTTTAACAGAGCGTGCCATCTAGTAGGCTCAGAAAATAAAGACAAGGCTTCACAAAGCTTCATTTGGACATCACTAATGAGTTCTTCATGAGGCACATTTTTTGTAAAGACACGTTGCAGTTTTCAATAGTCATTTTTCAATATTTTTGACTTAATAAGAGGGTACTCACACTTGGCCCAGTTGCCTTGAATTGTGCCCAAGCACGATTGTCAACATGCCCTTGAGCAAAGTATTTAACCCCCAGCTGTGCAGGTAAGTGCTCAGGGACCTATGGGAGCTACTGGTTGTAAATGTGTAGCAGAGTGCTGCAGGCTGTATTGTTACAATGTATTGTTGGTCACAAGGTTTTTTATTGTTTCCATATTTTTCTTATAACAATTTTACTGCAATTGGATATCATTTTAGAGGTATCACTATATCAGAAATAAAAAAAGGAAAAACTTTTTTTATACTGCCCCGCAGCAAATAAATGAACACAATACAAATCATTCAACAATTACTGTGCCAAATGATTCTACAGCTCATGTTCTAGCCTGTGCTCTGCTCGGAAACAAATCCTCCCCATCCTAAATGATCTGTGAATACATCAACATTATGTGAGAATCCTTAAATAAGGTTCCTAAATCAGGATACATTACAAAACTACTGTCTGGGCCTAAAATTGTTAGCAGTGTGTTGCTGAAAAAGAGCAAGAATAATCAGGCGACATTCCCCTGCTGTAAAGGAGGAGCCAAGTGCTCAGTGAAACACCAGCAGTGCCAACTGTCCCATTACAAGAGAAGAAATATTGATCCAAACTGTTAGCGCACTTGCATTCTACCAAACAGTGAACAGCTTGTGTCCTACTTAGAAAGACACAAAGTGAATGAACAATCAGGGGCACCCTTTCATTCCTTATAAATGTCAGCTCACTCATGACCTGAGGTGCACTGCTTACAATCATAATTTGACTCTGTAGTGACGCTAATACATACAACAAGAGATATTTTATATTAATCTTTCTGTGGCATTACTAATTAAACAGTGTTAAGTGATAATGCAGAGATGGGAGGAAAAGAAAGGTGATGACAAGTGAACAGAACACACCTTTGCACCAGTATGGCTTAGTAGTGATAAAACATTGCAGCTCCATTTTTGGAACAAACTGTTTCCGAGCCATCACCCCTCCACATAATGAATAGCTCCCCTATGATGCACAAGGACAAAACTTCAACGCAGGTTTAATCAAAATAAGAATAACCTGGGCTGACAATGACTCAGCCAAAGTAGTGACCAAGGGACATGAATGTACAAAAACAAGTCCTGACCAAACCCCGCCACCCAATACACACGCACACACACTACATCTCTTAAGTCTAGCCCAGGGCGTTATCCCATTTTTAATGCACAGAAAAGGTCATGCTATCAAAAAGTTGCTTGATAGAATAATGAGATGATGTATGAATACCTGGAATACTCAGACAGCCCTCGCTGTCCAACCTGCTTCCAGACTCTCTTAATTATGTTGTTTTGTTTGCCAGGCGCAGAGACAAAGTAACTGCTGACATTTAGTGGTATTCCAATAATCTGATTACATTTACTGACGTGAATAATAGTGTTGGCTATTTTGGTGGTACAATTGCATTTTGTTAGTGGAAATGGTCCATTGAATTTCATACATAGAAAACCAAACAATGCTCTCAAACAAATGGGGTTATTAGTGTGTATATTTTTTAATTATAAATAACATAAACCTAAAATATAAGATCCGCTGCAATTTAAAGCTCATTGGATACAATTTGATGTAGCTGTGATTTAATATAGATGCAGGTCAGATTCAACACAACTTAATATCTTGACTTGTTTAATAATAAAAATGTAAGTTTAGACTGCACTATAACGAGTTGAAGTGTCTACAGCCATGCTTGGTTGCCCTGTTAGGTTGTACATACAGTAGTTTTAGTCTGTATTAGGCACACTGGTGTGTTGTGGTAAATGTAGTGATGGCCAAATGAAGCTTCAGGAAGCATTTTCTTTACTTTCGAGCCCACTAGATGGTGCTCTCTGTTCAAGTAGTAGTGGGCTCAGAAAATTAAGAAAATGGTTCATGAAGCTTCATTTGACCATCACTAACTTCAGCATGCTAATATGCTCATGACAATATTCACATGCAGATCTTGAGTAAGTAATGTCTACAATTAGCCTACATCATATTTTGTGTCTAATTTTTCTACAACTGTCTTCATCATTCTGAAACCAGAACACAACAAAAGTTGTTTGTTTTCATTCCAGACATCTAAAAAAGGGGCAAAACTTGTCTGAGGTTTCTATTTTTTTCCAAGTTACACAACGTAGGTAGGGTAGTAATTTGGCGTAAGCAGCATTACTAATCTTGAAACCTATTTTTTGTTTCTAGTTTTAGTTTACAGAATGAATGGTGATATTTCCCCAGTAATAGAACCTTTGCTCCATTGATTTGCCAGTCCAGTCAGCGGCACTGTGGGAAAATAAAAAAATAGTTTAAAGTTATTTAAAAACCCTAAAAGATTCTGGGCTTTTGAGAAAACATTTGGGGCTGGAGCCCCAGAAGCCACCCTCTTGTGCCGCCCCTGGTGTTGAACTGTCAAAACTAAAACAGTTCTGAATTAGAAAAAGGCCAGAAAATAATATCTAGAGCCATACCAACATGAGTAGTAACACACTGAGGCTACATGGCCAAAACGTTACTATCGTTACTTGCCTCATGTTGACTGTTCCTGTCAATAACTTTTGTCAGAGGCCACATTCACCTTCTTAGATTGGTGGCAAGGATTGTGGTACACCAGCACATTTTGCAGATATGCTATATATGTTATGGATGGCTGGAGAAAATGCGGACCCGAAATGCAGAGGCAGAAACTGAGGATAGTTTTTATGTTTTAATAAACTCAAAAAAATGCACAAAAACCAAAAGAGTCCTGGAAACAAGCAGGCAAAACAGGAATCCAAAAATAAAGTCCAAGTAAAACAGAAACTCTTACACAAACCGGGAAGACAAACAAACACATAGACAAAACACACGGGAATACAAACTGGCGACAAGACACACAATGATCTGACACAGGACAAGGGGAAACACAAAGACTAAATACGGAGGGTAACGAGGTAACAAGAGGCAGGGGACACAAGGGCTGGGAAACAGGAGAAAAACATCAGGCAATCACCAGAGCGGGAAAAAAACAAAAGACAGGAAGTAAAACAAGATAAGACAGAAAACCAGACCGTCAAAATAAAACAGGAAACTGAGCAAAATACAAAACAGAAAAACAGACTACCAAAATAAGACAAAACACCAAAACCATAACAATATAAAGAAGTCATGCCCCTCTGCACATGTGTAACAGAGTTAAGAATGTAGTTCCTAATTTTGTTTTGTATTTGTGAATTTTATTTCATTGAGCCTCAGTTATTTTTATTTACCAGTGGTAATTAAAGGCACAATGAGATTGATGAGGGTATGTAATGTGGTATAACGCTGCTTCGCTACCTTACTGTTATCTTTGATGAATAAATTATTTAGGCTGTAACCTTTAATACATGTTTTATCACTGTTAATGCTAATGTATGTTACTCTACTGTTTGTGCTATTTTGACTGCCAATTTGTGGCCATTTTCTGATCTAAATTGAGTTTTTTTTTGTACATACAGGATCCTTTTTTTTTTTTTTTTTTTTTACATACAGTTCCAGATGTGCAGTGACCAACCTGGATACTTCCTGTTGTGTACTGGGGTAATTGTAATCACGTTGTTGCCTATGTTAAGTGACTTGACTCATTTTAACCATTTTTCTTAGTCCACTAGAAAGAGTTATTGTGTCATGTAAGAGCTAAGGGCATCACCAAATGGCGGTCTGGACCGTGACCTATTTCTAATTAATTGATGAGAATAAATAAGGATTTTCACGGAGCGTAGTTTTTTCCGACAGTCGGACGCAGCTAATCGAGTAAAAAAGGCAGTAGTTTCACTCAATTGAGCCAATCAAATCGGTTGTTTGATGTGCGTAGACAATTTGCCAGAGAGAACAACAGCTTAAAAGAGATGTGAGAGAGATGACAGCATGGAGAGTAATAGATCTGCTTTTTGTTTTCCCTGGTCTAACCAAAGCACCACTACAAACCATGACCATGTTTGGGTCGACAAACAGCTGTGAGTCAGCTTTCTCTGCTATGGACATTATTAAAACAAACCTAGAGGTTAAAAATAAAAGTAAAATGAAACAAAGTGTGAGTTCATACACTAAGTCTTTGCTTCAGTGTGTTGGAGGTGTGATGTGCTGTTAAAAAAGGATAAATTAACTGTGTCTTTGTTTAGAGCAGGTTAAGTGGGAATGATGCAGTGGCCTGAGGAAAGATTGATGCAGAAAGAATTACAACAACACCTGATATAACCCTGACTGACTAGATTCAGACAATGCAGGAGGGAGGAAGAGCATGTATGCACACACACACACACACACACACACACACACACACACACACACACACACACACTTTCTTTTTCCTCTATCCATCTCCCTGCACATAAGGCTGCACAACCAAACACAAACTTCTCTGCTCTTGTCTGTCTGCTTTTTCATCGCGCACACACCAATGCACACAGTCTCTCTCTCTCTCTCTCTCTCTCTCTCTCTCTCTCACCTGCAATCACTGCAAGCTCTTTCAGAAATGGGGCAACTTTATTTCTTTCTCCTTTTTTATTTATTTCCCTTAATGAAGAGACGGTTGAAGTCATAATACGTGAAAAGCCATTGACCCAGTTTCCTGCAAGTGGGCTCGCTGCCAAAGCGTACAAAGGGAAAACATGTTTTTGACGATCAGTTTCATGACAAACAAGGTGCTTGCTGTATGAGCTAATCCAATGTGGAATAAAAAAGCTTTATTTACTGCACGAAAGCCAACGCTCACTAAGTGGCTTGCGCATTTGGCTCTCTCAGTGCAGGGATGTTGTGTGTAGGTTTAATCAGTGCTGTGTATATATGTGTGTGTGGTAGGGAGGTGGAAATGATGGGTGGTGTGGGGGCAGCATTTACTGCTGAGCTTCGTATTTGTCTAAGTGCTGCGTTCATTTCATTTGGGATTAATCATCTGCATTGCAGAGGTCAAACAGCTATTTTTTTATTAAAGAGCAATTATTTTGAATTTCTGCTTTTTGTCCAATATTGAGAGACAGAATGGTCATGCAGCAAAGGACCTTGGGCCAGACCCGAGCCCTCGGACTTAGCCTTAAAGGTCCTATATGATGCTTATTTTCAGGTTAATATTTGTATTTTGTATTATATTTGTATTTTTGTGTTCCTAACATCCCAACAAAAACATTTTATTTTTCTCATGCTGCCTGTCTGAATATACCTGTATTCACCGTCTTAAATCGTCTTAAATTCTCAGTTTTAGCGCCTGTCTCTTTAAGGCCCCCTCTCGAAAAAGCCCAGTCTGCACTGATTCGTCAGCATTTCTGGGTCATCCGCATCTGTGCTCTCGGCATCTCTGCACCGGGGAATGACTGGAACAGCATTGTAGTGGCACTTTCTACTTATATATGTATTAGCATTGTGACATCACAACCTTCCAGAAGTCCTGATGGCACATTTAAAGGCACTGTTTCCGAATATGGGCTGTGTGCATTTTTTTGTCGATTGAGCATTTTGATGCTTTCACAGGATTTATATAGCACCTCAACCGGCTTTAAAAAAAAAATGTATAGAAATCTCACTTTTTACTATATGGGACCTTTAAGGCAATGGTATAATGAACCGCCTCCACTCTGCCTCCCCTGCAATTGTTGCACTTGAAGAATTTAAGACCCACTGAGACTTTATCTCTGTAGTGGAGTCAAAGGGGCATAAAGAAGGCCGGACACTTGTTTTTTCACAGCCGCGGAGTCTAGTTGTGGTCAGGCTGTCACTACCTACCCTTGTCTTCCTTCCTAACATGTTTCTCTGCGTCCCTCATTTCCTCCCCACCTCTCTGCTTCTCATACAACTCGAGCCAATCTCACAAAGGAATGAGAGGGAGGAGAGCAAACAATGCTGTGGTGATGCATTTATATAGCACCTAAACCTGCTTTATAATAAAAAAGACACTGTACAATAAAATACACCATGTGACCTTTAATCATACGCTGCCCCCCCTGGTGGGGGGTACTTTTTCAAAAATGAGTGGAATAATTACGTCTGGCATGACCAGATCTTTTATAAATATTTTAAATAACACAAAACAACCAAATGGTGGTAGGTAATACATCTGATTTCATATACTGCTTTATTAAAACAAATATTTTTTCAGGGCTCTGCCTCTCACCTAAGATCATTGTCGACGCATATGCAGGACACAAAAAACGAAAATTACTGTTGCACTAGTCTGGACATCTTGCCGTGCCAACGTTGCAATAAAGGTTGCCTAAATGCCATGTAGACTATATAAATTTGCTGTCAGCTTACTTATTGATTGTGCGTTTTGCGTAGATTTGGACTTTGATAGCCTATGTTTTAGTCCATTTTGATTAAACGGCGAAGTGGAGAGGCCTCGTTCACCTGTTTGGAGCTGGCTGGTGAATGTGACGCTCGTATAGGCCTTGCTGGATACACCGTGACTCTGTTTGTGGATCTACTGATCGCTGTGGATTACTTTTTTTCCATGTCATTGGATTACGGCAAAATACGGATCTTTTTTCTTAACGTGTCTTAACGTTTTATGGTGTGATTGCACCATAACAGACTGTAGGTCGAACACTGATTGCTCACTGTTATATTTTAGTTGAATTTAAGTGTCAGAGTATTCCGCCACCGTCTGTCTATTGCGTTCCAAGACAGCCGTGCCGCGATTGGATTTCATAAGGGCGGATTGTTAAATTGGTACAATGTAATTTAAAATCTGCTTTAAAAATAAACATATATGTTTATTTAGCATGTTTGTTTTGTCCACATGTGCTTGTGCTGTGCTCCCCAAGTGGTAGGCCAAGTCTCAGCTGCTACAATGAGTTGTTTTTTTTGCCCCGCCCTGGCTCGAATGTCAAACTCCGCCTATGCCTTTAATGATACTCGCCCCTAAACACAGCTATTTCATTTTCTACAGACCTCTGTTGCTCTTGATCTGCTTTTAGTGTACATTTATACGGGAAAAATGTTGTCGCAAACCATCCAATAATAACTGCAACCCAAAATTATTATTTTTTTATTCCAAAATATGTCAAAAAGCTACAGTGTCAAATTCAAAGAAATGCGATTTGTGTCTAAAATCATAGCTTTAGTGTTACTTATGATTCTCAATTTTGTTAAAATCACAGAGTTCAAATACTACTACCAATAGTAGGTACTTATTTATGTTATGCCTTATTTGCACTGCATGGCATGACTCAACTCTCAAACTTGCTTAGAACGGTTCTTTTTTGGATTTCCATTGGCAAATGTTGTGGACAGTACCTGGTACCTCTAACTTCTTTTAGTATTACCTTGATCAAGGTTCTAAGCAAGCTGAGCAGATACTAGAAGGTTGAATTAAAACATTGCATAGCACTGACTGGTCAGAGAGAATTGTTACCAGCGCAACACGGGACATCCTGCACAGACCCGCCATTTTTAAATAGCCAAGTTACTATCAATAGGGTCCTTCATTTTTTTATTCACTGGACCCAGATTTTAAGAAATGGCAGCCTGCAAAACTACACCATGGTCAATTGATAAAGTGCAGGCATTTCTCTGTTTGGTTGCCGATGAAAGAATTGAGCGAGAGCTGGATGGAGCAACTCGCGCTGTTTCATGTTGAAGATGATGCCAAAGCAATTTTGTGCAGCATCACTATAGGGATCAGTTAAGAATCCCACCTCCATTTACACTGAACTTACTATCTGCAGTGGAAAACGACGTTTAGAAAATTACTGGTACCAAAAGTAGTCGATCCAAGCTAAAACATGCATTGGAAATTAAGCATCAGAGTAATTGTATCCAGTACACACATTTTAGAACAGCGGGTAGTAAGGAAGTGGCATTGGGACATCACATTTCTTTAGACACATGTACAAGAAAATATAGCTAGAAGTTGCCCCTTGCCAATGCATTTTGAATGTTACAAGCACAGTTTTACACATAGGAAATGTTTTATTTTGTTCATTTGACATGAGCATTTCATTTTGCTACTGGTATTTCCTTGGTAGCTATATCAAGAGACATTAGTAGGTTGGAGAAATCTGGTACCATCTTTCTACCATTTGACATGAATGCATCATGTCAAATGACATGAATGCATCATGTCAAATGGGAGTCAGATAATAGTGTAAATATCAGGTCTTGGTTGTCTGGCCGTGTCCTGAGCTGCAGATAAGACCTGAACCATGTCTGACTCTAACATCAGTTAGAATAAAAAGACATGGTTGAGCTCTTTTTATAACTCTGTGAACAATTCAATCATCTAAAAAGGACATGCTCCCCAGTGCAGGGGAATGTCTGTGAAAACCTTGAATTTTGGGTGTTTTAACTCCAGCTGAAGGATTACACAGTGTTTGATGCCTCTGTAACTCTCGACTGGATAAATTCAAGAAAAGGTCACTTCAAAACTGTTGCTCTTTACTTTGTGTCTGAAGAGTTGACATTTTAAATGTACAAGGCTAGGTGACATTAAAAAACATACATTATCAACTGTCATAAATCTGCACATTAATGAACAGTAACAGCATTGTGTGGCTTTTTAGAAAGGCATTTTCGCATAAGAATGTACTAGACTGAAGAGTAACACATCAAAGTTTTTTCTTTAAGAGGCTTCCACAGTCTATAGCTAGAACAAAATGAACAGTCTAAAGCTACAATAGCACCCCATTTACTGTTGGTGGTAGAGGTTAGTACAGACCAAAATATATAAAAACTATTAACTTTAATGTTAAAGACCATGATGCCATTAAAATACATAAATTACTGAACATAGTAATTAATATACAATATACATTTGCAATACATAGTACACACAAAAAACAATTACAGACTGTTAAACAACTCAAAGAGCATGTACATTCAGAATACATAGCATCATAAAGACATTTCAAGTCATTAAATTGAATTAGGCTGTTCAATTTCATTAAAAAAACTGCAGGTTATTTCATTTATATGAAGCATAATACTCAAATGCAGTTTTGCCTAATTCTGTCCAAACAAATGGAATATTTAGGATTAAGGAATCACTAGAGTGAGTGCCATAGTGATACGATTTAAAATTCAGCAAGCTAAAAGTAATCTTCTGGGGACCATTATATGCACATCAAACTACAAGGCGATCAAACTTCGTAGCTCTGTCCTGGTCTTCACCATCTCCTGAGAAAAATGCTAACCTCTGACGCATCAGATGCTTTCATAACACAACCATCTGAGAAACCGTCATTGTAAAGTGGGAAAGGACAGGCATTTAAAAAAAAAAGTATCTGGCAGGTGATTGGATGAACAATCTATCACATCCGCCATTGTTGTTTGTCACAGTTGTGGCCGTCACACACACACCTTAGTCTCGCTTTGCCAGACCTTCTTCCCAGGCAGGCTGAAGGAGGGTCTGGCTACTCCACATGGCATTCGGGATTGGGAGGAAAACGTGCACTGGTTTAATGGCATTTCTTCAAACCAATCAGAATCGTCATGGGTGGTGCTAATCAGCACAGAGCTGCTGCAAATCAGTCGTGCGAGAAAAAAAACTCAGATTGGACAGATAGTCTAGCTAGCTGTCTCAATTTACCATGCAGAGATCTGAGGAGCAGTCAACAATAGTCAACTCATATATCCACAGAATTTAAAATTTTAATTTAAAAAACACAAAGAAAGTGGAAGGAAACGGAAAATACAGGCATCCGGCGGAATTTCCTGCAGCACCGAAGCAATCCCGGAAGTGGAACACAAATGATATAGACTACACACACCGCAACCACGCCTGTAGTTGCCAGTAGCTCCTCCCCGGTGGGACGCTGCTTGGTTCGGTAAGCTGGTAGTTCAGACACAAATGCATTTATTTTTTTAAAGATTTTTTTCGGGGCTTTTTTGCCTTTAATTGATAGGAAAGATGTAGACAGGAAAAGGGGGAGAGTCAGGAGGGACGACATGCAGCAAAGGGCCGAGGAGAATCAAACCCGGGACCCTGCAGTAAAGCCTGGTTCACACAGGATGATTTTAAAATTGTCGGCCGATTTTCCAATCCTGAGAGACCCCACACACGGCGATAAAAAATCACGGGTCTAACAGCTTTGGTCGTACAGTGTGTGGTGCGCAGCACACGGCAAAATCAACACATCACACACGAACTGATTTGACTCCCGAGCATTCCCAGGTCAGACGGGAAATCTCGCAAAATCCCTGGAGATCAAATGTGACTTCAGAGTAAACAATCATGGCAGACAAAGAGGATGCAGTGGTGATAGTTTGTAGTTTGATTTTAACCGAGAAAAAAAAGTTATCAAAAGAAAAGGCGATGGTCAAAGAAGTGGAGACAACGCGAGCATGACCGGACTTTCTGGTGCGCCATGCCGCCGGCTGTTTTGATTTTGTTTCCCGGTGCTTTTCTCGCCGCCTCGTCACCTCACTTTCTGATTGGATACACGCCACAGTCCACAGGCTGCGTGCTCGTTTGTCCCCGGGGGACACCACACACGAGGAGAAATTGGGCCAAAACAATCCAACATGTTGGATAGCCCCGATTTGAGATCGGAGCAGTCCCGACGTCCTTCCGAGCAAACGAGAGCAGTCTTAATACACCACACACGGCAGGAATATCTAATCAGAATATTTTACGATAATCGGAGCATCCTTAAGATTGTCGCTCAACTATGTGAGCTACCACTGCACCACACAAAACGCATTTATTTTAAGCCTGACAAGTGTGTGTGATATGTGATTCCGCAATTCTCCGCAAATCCAGCTGCCGTGCAAGGTAAGGTAAATGCTCCAGTATGTTCATCAGCTAGTCTCTAGTCTCGCATTGCCATACCTTTCTCCACAGCGCTGCGGAGGAGGGTCTGGCTAGTACACACAGCATTCCGGGATAGGAGAAAAACATGCTCTGGTTTATTGGTATTTCTTTAAACCAACCACAATTGCCATGGATGGCGCGAAACGCCGGACAGAGCCGCGGTGCCGCTGCAAAATAGCCTCGGGAAGTAACTTGTTTTGGTAGAACGTGTACGTTCAAAAGTTGTTTTAGTCGTGCAACAGAAAACTCAGATTGGACAGATAGTCTAGCTGTCTAGATTTACCCTGCAGAGATCTGAGGAGCAGTTAACCATAGTCCTAATAAATCCACCGGAGTTAAAAAGTACAACACAAAGAAAGAAGAAGTTAGCGGACATCTGGGCGAAAAGAGCGTGATCGGGCAGAATTTACGGCAGCACCAGAGCAATCCCGGAAGTGGAACATCGTGAATATAGACTAGCTAGTCTCTAACTGTGTTTGTCTGCTGTTTGGTGCTGAGCAGATGGTGTACAGTGGGTTACCAGAGGTTTTTGTATTTGCTGAAAACAGTAAATCCGCAAAAAAGAAAAAAAAAGATAATAATAAAAACTATGTAATTTCCTCGTTTATTACACATAGTCATTTGATAAGATTTTGATAGTCGTTAATATGAAAATATTGGTAAGTGCAGCATTAAAAGTTTAACCATTTTTTTTTTAAACAGCATCCCTAGTTTTTACAAAAACATGTTGAAAACTCACCACAGCTCGTAAATCAATCAATCATGTAAACGGTCAGCAATTTTTAGAGGCTTAAAAAACTCTTGAATATAGTAAATGAAAACAAATAAAACCAGTAGCAGTAGTGTGTTGTTTTCTGCCATGCTGTAGCTGCAGGTATAGAAACTGACTAAACAGTATGTCTCTGTCACGATTGATGACTGGAGAGGAGGCTTTTCAAGTTCACAATTTGTGTTTTTATTACCAAAGATAACACCAAAATATGCCAGCCAGCCAGCCACACAGCCAGCCAGCCAGCCAGCCACACAGCATTCTGGGATGGGAGAAAAACATGCTCTGGTTTATTGGTATTTCTTTAAACCAATCACAATCATCATGGGCTCCACACGAAGCCGCTGCAAAATAGCCTCAGGAAGGAACTTGTTTTGGTGGAACATGTGTACGTGCAAAAGTAGTTTTAGTAGTGCAACCGAAAACTCAGATTGGACAGATAGTCTAGCTAGCTGTCTTTTACCCTGCAGAGATCTGAGGAGTTAACCATAGTTCTCATAAATTCACCGGAGTTTGAAATTCCAACACAAAGAAAGAGGAAGAAAACTGACATTGGCGAAAAGACATGCATACGGCGGAATTTCCTGCAGCAACGGAGCAATCCCGGAAGTGCAACGTCATGGATATAGACTATACATTGCAACAACGTTTTGAAAAATGTATCTAAGCTAGCTAGCTACCGCTAGCATTAGTAACTTGAGGGCGAGGGCAATTTTTTCTGTTCTGCCGTACATGCAGATGAATGGCAGCAGCACCCCGAGGTCTGCGTTTATCCGCCGGTAAAACTCCATTTGGATGACACGCTTCAGAAGGATTGAAAATCTGCAACTTTCCCACTTTGGCGTTTAACTTAGCGCGGCGCCATCGCAACCATGAACAACACTGGCTCTAGCTGCTTCCTGTTTGGTGCTGGAGGGAGCGCACCCATTGGTTGTTGAAAATGTTCACATGATTTAACTTCACTACCAAGACTTAAAACTTAAGATAATAACAAACACGTTTGATTTTGTCGGAACGCCAAGACAGGAAAAATACTGACTCTGACTGAGTTTTATGACCACCTTACATCAAACGTTTGAGAAAACAGGAGCGCCCCAACTCTAGCAAGAATCTCAGGATTTCATTCCGATATTGGAAATTAGTGTGTGACAGTGGAATCGCTTGAAAAGTCATTTAGTGTAAGGTCGGTTAGTTACTTCATTTTAATTTACGGATTGGTTTATTGCAACACTGTGCAGCCACAAAGTTTGAAATAAAATGTTTTTGTGTTGCAGTAAGTAAAGCTCGCAGTGCATAGGGATTTAAACTAGGAAGCTTGTATCTCTCTCTCTCTCTCTCTCTCTCTCTCTCTCTCTCTCTCTCTCTCTCTCTCTCTCACACACACACACACGCACACACACACACACACACACACACACACACACACACACACACACACACACACACACACACACCACTCCTTACCTGGATCACTGCCAGATCTTGGAGCAGTGAAGGAGAGTATGCTGCATGCATACATTTGTGCACAGCAGCTGCTTTCCAAGCAAGAATGAATGGATGGATGGACGGACGGACAGACAGAGCCTTTAAGGTTTTAGGGCATGCAGGGATCTCAGAGGTAAATGCAGCCTTGTTTTCAGCTCATTGACCATATATAGTCCAGCATGCTGGCAGGATTATACAACTATACATCTGCCAGAACTCTCATCACTTCTGCAACACTGGGTCCCACCCTCATCTCATAAAAACACGAGAAAAAAAAAACTTGATTTGTTTCATTGATTGTTATTATGTACACCCCCAAGATAGCACTGCTCTTTTAAATGCTTTCTAATTGCGTTGTTGCAGATTTTAATTGCTTATAATTGTGCAAAACAATGTCTAGAGCCCAGCTGCTTAATAAGTAAAGTCCTTGATACTGCTGGCACCCACCCGGTAGGCTCCACTATGCAGCCTTGCAGCCCACCCAAGTTAATCAAATATCTATTTATGTTATTGAGAAAAGAGAAGTTGATACCACTGGCTAGCTGCCTGATGACGTGGCTAGCTTTGATGTGTCCACATTCAAAAGCAAACTCAAAACCTTTTTATTCTCTCAGGCATTTGTTTAATTACAATGTGTGTGTGTGTGGGTGTGTGTGTGTGTGTGTGTGTGTGTGTGTGTATGTGTGTGTGTGTGTGTGTGTGTGTGTGTGTGTGTGCGCGCGCATCCATGCATACGTGTGTGCTTGCATGAATTTGTATGGTCGCACTTGCATGTTTGTTTGTTTTTGTAGATTTTCTTGTTGTGTTGCTTATTTTATTGTATTCTTATTTCAATTCATGCTTTTTTTATGTGTATGCTGTTTTTAATGTAAAGCAATTTGGGTTTACTTGTAATAAAAGGTGCTATACAAATGTAATTGACATTGACATTAGTAACATATGCCTCTTGCATGTTACATTAAATACACAATTTAAGCTTTAATTATTTTGTCATACATTTGATCTGTATTTCGTAGTTGTAAAGTGTGCATATTTTTTTTAATATTTTCACATTTGTATGCTTTTAATTTATATTTCATATTTAATAGGTTTCTAGGTTACAGTATCTAAGGTAACTTACCACTATGAAGCCCATCACTGGAGGACCAAGCCAGACCAGGCTGAATAGTTTTACTGAGACCGGGCTTGTATCCCTCAGATCCCGAAGTGCTTGTTGGCAATAAATAATTGTTGAATCGACATCTGCGCTGTTTAGTGTTTCTTCCGTTGGAGTCTAACCGCCAGCCGCAAGTCCACCACCATCATCCCCACACAACGCAGAAACTAATTACCACGATCAGCGGCAATACAGAGTTTTAACGGGGGCATAACTATAGTCAATAGAGGAAGACCCCACGTTACATTTAAATCTAGGTCTTGCTTAGCTGTACTTACAACCAGTAACTGAATTATTTGTTCAGTATGTGACCTTCTAGTTTCCACTGGTAAAAGTTTGTAGTGCCAGTTCCTGTGTAGGCCGATGAGAAAGGATTATCAAACACAACTATTTATTTCTACAACCCAAGTTATCCATCATTATTATGGCACATTGTACCACTTCCCCCTGTAGCCTGTATCACCCTTACAGCTGGAACATACCGCACGCACAAGTGTCGCGTAGCGTAGCCATTCATACCGGATGCGTATTTCTACGCACCGGTCACGGCTCTCTCTCTCTCTCTCTCTCTCTGTCTCTCTCTCTCTCTCTCCCAGATAGAAAGAGACCGGATGAGTGGGGAAAACTGTGGTAATTGTAGCTGTGTGTGTGTACGTGTGTCTCTCTTTCTCTGTCTGTCCGTCTGTCTCTCTCTCTCTCCGTGTGCATGATCGCATGTCTCACTGTGAGAAGTCAAGACAGCCAAAATCACTATAAACCTGGCTGTTTTATTTTTAAATGTGTTTATTTTGGTAAAGTATCCGGCTGCCTGTGGTCTTCCTGTATGTGATTCCTGTATTGTGGCTTGACACATACGCTTCCGTATCGCGCAAGAAATAGAGGAGACGCCGAAATGATCGCTGCAGCGCATCTATACGCAACGCTTATTCGTGTGGTGTGTTCTAGCTGTTAGGCTCACATTCCCTTTGTCAACCAGAAAGTGCTATATAAATCCCCTGTACATTCAGACAGCTCTCTAAAAATGCAATCTATTTTATATGGGCCTTTCTAAATGCCAGTGAGAATGTGAATAAAGGTACCTCTGTGGGGCACATCTGACATGGTGCTCTTACTTGCCAAGTGGCACCATTGAAATCATATCACAACCTGTGAAGAGAGTGAATATGGACCCTTCCACGCTCATGAACATCCACACATGGACATTTACGGAGACAATGACACTACTGACAATAATGAATATATACCTATTCTCACAATCTACAGAGAGTAAGGACATGGACCTTCTTTTTTTCACTTTGTCACACACAATTACACTCAATGACACCATTGACAGCCTTTGACATCCCTCAGAACACATGAATATGAACCTTCTCCATCTATGTTAGCTTATTATTATCTTCAGTCCTATTATTGCTTGCAGACCACTCTGTCTATTCAGGAAAATGGGAGATGCAAATACATGCATATTTAAACCATTGTACACACATACATGTACATGTGGTGAACTATAATCTGGACACACACACACACACACACACACACACACACACACACACACACACACACACATCTCCCAGGTGAAAGGCTGACATTAGCGGCTAAGCCTCCCCGTGGCTTCCTGACCTTTATTGGCTGTCAGAGGCAGAGACCACAGCTCTAATCAAGGCCAAGACACTTCCCTCATGTCTTGCAGTCACTCTCAGCTCTTTCACGATTCAAAGTCTCCATTCACAGCTTCACAATGTCTTCTCTGTCCTTTTATCTTCATTCTTTTCTCCTCTTCTGATAATGCGTTATGCATACCTCACTTATCTGTCCTTCCTGCATCACTGATACATAGACTAGAGATATTATCAATCAGAATCAGAATGCATCTGCTGTTCAGCCTTGCAAATTAATAGTCAAATCCAAAATATAATCAAAGTCATATTTTTCTATTTCCATTTTTGTGAATGGAGATCAAACATAATGAGATAATCTGTTATTGGCCAAAACGCATACAATGTCGCGTTGGTCCAATGATAATTTCCAAGTTTTATCTTCAATTCTCTAGCACTGTATTGTGTGTAAGTGCGAGAAACTGGCAATAAAGCGAGAGATTCATACAGTAGCATATTAAAAAAACGTGCAAATTGTGAACTATTTTCAAACACATCATTAACGAAATACATTTTATTTAGGCCTTTTTCAGTTCCGAGTTCAAATGTACTTTTCGTCAGATTTAGGATTTCCTTTTTTTTAAATCGAGCAGTTAGCCAATGTAACAGTTAGCTAGTTGTAGCAGCCCTGATGGGCTGTTAAGCTATCAGAGAGAATGGATTTGGACTGGGGAGTGCGGCAGCAGCAGGACACCACCAGGCTAGCACGTAGCCTAGCAACATTCAACTCATAATGCAGCCCGCCTGTAAATGTAGTGGTAACAGCATAAGTAGTAGTCCTGTGATACAACCTGATAAAAACAACCCTGAAGCGCATAGACGTTGGAAATAGGGGTGCCTATCAGCAGCACCAAACATTTTTTTAATAAAGAATTGACTTTCATTTCTGTCTTTCACATTTCCTTACAACATAAAGAACATATATGCTTTCATAGCCTAGTGATTGTCAGAAATGATAAGCCTGTCCCCTCATGTGCGCATGCACTTTTTATTAAAGGATGTATTAAGGTTTCAAGACTGATATGAGCAGAGCATTCCATAAGCGTCGGCTAACGAGTTGCAATTCAGCGTGTACATTTTGCGACCACTATAGCCTCCTTCAAAACAGCGAGCGTGATGTTAGAAACAAGCCTTTCTTTCTGTATCAGTCCAGTGCAGACGCTCAGAGGAGACGCTGTGTGTCCTGCCGAGTAGATAGTGGAGAATTGTCTACACGTTTGATACATTTTTGCATAATGGTAACAAAGCACATTAAGAATTGCATTGATTGCAAATTGACAGGGAACATCCTCATTAGACAGGCTACACCAGTGGCAGCAACTTTTGCTTTTCTGGCAACAATTGCAGAGTTAGCATTAAAAAGTACTCTGAAAGTACTGCATTTTCCATACAGGACATTTATGGGCTTAATGAATGAACAAATTAATGAATTGGCCTATCATATTGACATATTTTTTTACAGCAGAGCCATCTCTAAGACGTACTGCAAACAAACTAAAACAGGCAATGGCAAAGTAACAGAACTGTCATATGAGGAAAATCCAGCCTCACTGTAATTTACAGTTTCAACATTTTTTTGCCATTGACCAATTATGCAAACTAATGTCAAATGCCCAAAATCATGTTTTAAAAATAAAATATGATGCCATAGAACTCCCTGTAGTAGCCTGCTATTTGAGTGTGTTTATGTAACAATAGGCCTTCATTAACCATCATTGTGGCATGTCTTGATACAACTTACATTGAAGGAGTCAATAAATAAATAACAAATAATAAATAAAGTCTAATGAATCACAATTACAAAAAATCTGATCCATCAGGAATAGGTGTGGCTTGGAATATGAATCACTATTTACAGAATGTGTGGGCTAAAACACACAAGAAACCTCATTCTCTTTTACAATAATTCACCACATTTACAATCAGGTATAGGCAAACTCATTAAAATATGCAATGATTAAGATTAGTGTATATGATGGAATAGTGGCTTTAGAATGTGCCAGAGGCCACCAAATTTGGGCTTTTACGGCCAAATCATTCTCCGGGGGGGGGGAATGTCCCTATGTTTAAAGAATACAATGTACCAAGGCACCAACGCTGTCAGAAGAACTGAAGAAAGCTGATGTCATGTCTATAGCTGTATGAGTCCACAGACAGAACTGACAGTGTGCATATATGACCGTTTTTTGGATGGCAAATGCTTCCCAGAGGAATTTAAAAGGGAAACAATGAAAATTGAATTTTTTTTCCATTACATTTATTTGTGTTAGATTAAAATGTGTCATTACATGCTGCTTTACTAGATATTATATAATATAATATATATATATAAAAAAATGGATTTGTAATTGAATAGCACTGGAGGATTCCAGACAAGTTTATAGGCGACTCCATCGTGCAAGTGTTAAAAGTTAGATTACGGACTTCCGGTTATGGTGCGGTGCTGAGCAGACGTGTGTCGGAGCCCCTCCGTCAACTTTAGAAAAACATTTCACAGATAAACAATCTTATAATCTGTACAACCACAAAGTGACCGTCAAAATGGCACAGAAACCAGCAAAGCAGGTACAAAAACCTGCGAAATTAGACTTTACGTTAGACCCTACACAGCAAGCTAACATTAATGCTAACGAAGAAGCAACAGCTGCTAGCATGACCCACATTGTGGGGTGGATAGGTGTATTTCAGTTGGGGAGTTACACTAAGTTATGTTTTCAGTGTTCTAGTGTTATTTCTTACCTACTGGTGTTTGTACATTTCTTATCTTTACTATTATGTTGTATTTTCTGTCAGCAGCCAATTTAGCATGACTGAAATTATGACTTGCACCTATAGCCTCTTATCTCCAGTTTATTCTTCTTAATGTAATGGGACTAAACAAACTTTTCAAGCTGAAGCAAGTTATAAATAGGATACAGCAATTAAAGCCAAAGTAGTTTATCTAAAGAGACCCATTTACCCTCTGAGGATGTAGTTAGAGTGAGGAGGAGATGGCCTGGTCAGGTGTTTATGGCCTCTCTCAGCTCACACTCACAGGGGCTAATCACTCTCATTCATAAACCTGTGCCTTTTCAGCTTATTAGTGTGACTGAAGACCGATTAAGCATATATCTTATTATTCATTGTGAAATCTTTTCAGTCAGATAAATCTGGTTAATCAGTATGGGTAGAACAATGATATCTCTGCCTTTTTCAGACACCTTTTCTTGTCGCTAGCTGCTCTGCCTGGCCATTATGTCAGTGGTGGGGGATTTCAATCGTGCCCTCCAACCAGAGCTGCATAGAGCCACTGGGATAGACACCTCCCACCCACACAAGATAAGAGCTTCTTCAAAGTATGAAAGACCCTTTTACACCTACTTCTCATTCAGGCCGCCTGGATTTTTTTTTGCTGTTTGACTGTAAAATGTCAAAAAATGTGCGGAAACTCTACACAGAATTGAAAGCATCTTTTATTGGACCTGTCTTGCCTATTGAACACCCAGATCTTTCAAAATCCATTCGCCAACCCTGATATCACCAGGGTAATTTTTTTTTCAGGTTTTAGAAAGCCCCCTTAGAACCACACAGAAGATTATACAACTGTTTTTAAAGGCTGAGTTGTATGGCGTTATATATGTGCCTCATTCCTGAGCGAGTTATTGTATGTTAACTATATTTTCATGTCATGTATCCCTCTCTCTCAACCTCTTCACTCTGTGTGTGCTCAACTCTTATATAGCCTCGGCAAACAGAATTAAGGTTAATAAAACACGATAACTATGTAACCAGTATTACAAACTTCTTACATGTGGCTGTATTGTGACATTTTAGATGTCTTTGGATGACATGTTGGATGACGTTAGTCACACAAGGAGATATGTTGTTGTAATTCAAACAACACAACGGTATTAGGATTAAAACAACTATTAAGGCATTTCTGTAATATACCGGTAGACTATACTGTAGAGATCAGTGCTTTCCAACCTTTGTGGTCTGAGGTTCCCCCACAGCCCTGTCAGACAACTCACATACCCCTATATCAATTTCCAATGTGTTCTAAATGTATAACAGTATTTATAATATTGAAGTGGATATTCTTACTTTTTCATGCAATTGAACTACTTGAAGTGCAGCTTAATGTTTCAACAGTCATCCATTACTTTTAGCTAATCATTTGCTGAGTGTTTCAGTACTTGTAGCTATTTATTTCCACCATGCATTACTCAGGTATATGTTTAAACCTCTGTGTTGAGCTGTTTTAGCTGATATATTGTTTTAAATAAATCATCATTTTAATTATTACTGTATTTTGATTAGTTAAGATGTGCCACAATCTTTCCAAGAACAGACTGGCAACAGCAAGAAGTACCCCTGGCTGGGGAATCACTGCTGGTGTTGTTACAAAGACAGTTTCCCCTAGATTTGTGTTTCCTGCTACTAGCGATGTGATTGGACACAAACAGCCAAGGGACTGTTCGTTATTTATTTAAGGGGCCACCAGGGGGAGTTTTGGGACCTTTAGGCTAAAAAGACTTGACCCTCCCCTCGCCAGTAATAATTTTTCTATGATCCTCCATTTGAAAAAGAAGCATGATCCCTCCCCTTATGTGCTAGCTTGCGCTTAGCAAAGATATACAGATGCCATTAGATTTTTACAGCCATGACATACATGAGTTAACCTCTGCATTCTCATCTTACACATCACACTCCTCTGTTATGGTGTGGTGGCCATTTCAGTAGATTTACTCACTAACATAGTTGTGAAAACACAATAAGAATGGAAACTAAATGCACACTTACTGCATTACTGCATTACTTCAAATACTAAGTTACTCCTCTAGTAAACTAGTATTCATATGAAATAAAACAATGAAACATTGAGACCATTCAAGCAAAGGACACTGGGAAATAACAAATTCAACACTGGTTGCTATGGACTCGTCACTAGGCTTCCTCAGTTGTATATTTAGCACATAGGTAAAGCTGCCGAAGCTGAACATTATATTCCAAAACATATATGTTTATTTTTAAAGCAGATTTTAAATTACATTGTAACAATTTAACAATTCGCCCTTATGAAATCCAATCGCAGCACGGCTGTCTTGGAACGTGATAGACAGACGGTGGCGGAATGCCCCGACACTCAATTCAACTAAAATGTAACAGTGAACAATCAGTGTTCGACCTACAGTCTGTTGAGATGCCTCTCCAAACTCACCATAAAACGTTAAGAAAAAAGATCCGTATTTTGCCGTAATCCAATGACACGGAAAAAAAGTGATGCACAGCGATTAGTAGATCCACAAACAGAGTCACGGTGTATCCAGCAAGGCCTATACGAGCGTCACATTCACCAGCCAGCTCCAAACAGGTGAACGAGGCCTCTCCACTTCGCAAGAGTAAGTTTCGTTTTTTGCGTCCTGCTTCTCCCATCGTCAGCCAGGTAATATTTTTTTACTAAAGCAGTATATGAAGTCTGATGTATTACCTACCACCATTTAGTTGTTTTGTGTTATTTTTATATATTTATAAAATATCTGGTCATTCCAGATATAATTAATTATTCCACTCATTTTTTTAAACAATGCAATTACCCGTTTCAGCCACCAGTGGGGCAGTGCTCCCTCTGCCCCCCAGCAAACTCTTGGGTCAGACCCATCTGGTAACGAAGGAGGGCCGAGACTAAGAGCTACATGAAAAAATATGCACCAAACAAGCCACTTTGAAATATTGCTTTTTTCATGAATACAAAAGTTGGGTGACCCCCCCCCCCCCCCCCTCCTAGGCTAAAAAATGTTGGGTGACCCTCCCCTCAACAAAGAATAAAAAGACATGACGCTCCACTATTTTCCACCGGTGGTCCATTCCATAAATACCGAATGGTCCCTAATCAGAATTGACCTTGAATTCTCTTATTGTTTGATTTTGTGGCACACTTGTAACTGTATGAAAATTTGAGCGAGTGTGTCAGAGTTGAGCCTGCACAGAGTGAAGAGGTTGAGAGAGAGGGAGACATGACCGTGTGCAGCGTCTGCCTGCACGCAGAGAAAGAGTTTTTGAGAGGGTACATGAGTAAACTGCGTGAGAGGGGTTATTATTTTTAGCCTTCTAATTCTTGCATCATGTTAAGATTTCAAGGAAAACTATAATGTAGTTGAACCTTTATTTATCATTTTGTCATTACCTCCACCAAGGAGGTTTTCAGCTTGGCTTGTCTGTTTGTTGATTTGTTTGTCTGTCTGTCAGCAGGATTACAGAAAAAATTACTGGCCCGATTTTCATGAATAATGGTGGAAGCGTGTAGCATGGGCTAGGATAGGACCCATTCAATTTTGGATTGAATCCGAATTAGGGGGCGGATATACAAATCATTTTTTACTTTAAAATTGTGAAATAGGGCATTTTTGCTGTATTGATATGGTGTCGGAATAATCAGGAAAATTAGTTCCCGACTGGGAAAATTCACACTGCATTAACATTGCGAAATAGGGCATGCCTTGGCAAAGGTTTGCTCTTTCTAAGTGCTCTTCTAGTCAAATCAACTTCAAATCAACAAAAAACATGAAATAACTTTTTTAAGCCTACGCATGGAGAAAATGAATCTATATTAAATCCAAAGAGCTGGCTATATATGGAACAGTACAGTATGTTTTTTTTGTTTTTGTTTTTACCACTAACAGAGTAATTGATATTGTCTTGGGAAGAAATAGGAATTTCAACATGAGTTAATCCCCATGCATACGGTGGCACATTATACCATTTTGCCACAGAGAATTGGCTCATTATCTGGTATTCAACTGCCAAGAACTGAAGGCTTACACTTAATTCGTTAATAAATAATTCCCACCTTCAGCACAGGGAATATGATGAAGAAAATTTAGTATGAGCAGTTTAACAGTTTTTATGAATAGAGTTTAACTCTATTCATATGGATGTCTTGGAAATTGAAATACACTATAGGCACATGTTATTTTGTGCCAGTGTCACTGACTTGAGAAACAGTATAATGGATGATTCCAAAAATACATTTTATGGAAATTGACTGTAATATTACGCAATTAAGCCTTTAGGGCATAGAAATCCATATATTTAAAACTACACATCTCACTGTACTCCCAGATTATCTTGATTCAATTGAGGATTTTAGCACAGGGAATAGTCTGTTAATCAATATTATGGAGCTGGGATTTCTAAAAACTTCCAGCATTCCCAGTTCCATTTTTTTGGTTTTCAATTAGGGATTCATTGTTAGAAAACGTTCCATGCTTCTGTCTCCCCAAATCACATTGGAGGCAAAGTGCGGCTGTCTTCCCAAGATGATGTGTGCCCCCAAATGTAATGGAATCTGATTTATTTCCCCCACACAATAGGAAATGTCACGCAGAGAATTCCCAAGCTCAAAGACCTTTAGCTTCCTGCCAAAAATACTCCCTGCCTATATTGGATAATTTCCGCGGGATGTCATGCCACTGAATTCCCAGACCTGCTCGCTATTATGGGGCTTTGAATGCTGGATGGATCGGAAGGGAAACGCTCCGTCAAGTCTGACCCAGTTAGCTGCTGGGATGCACCAAAGGACCACCGTTGCAATTATTTAAACCTCTGCTTTATTATTCATAATTAGCAGACGCTGTACTGTGTGTGTGTGTGTGTGTGTGTGTGTGTGTGTGTGTGTGTGTGTGTGTGTGTGTCTCTCTGTCTGTCTGTCCGATAAAGCTCTCTTAATAAATGCCACCTCTATGCAGGAAAAATAATAGAGCAGAACAATGTGTGTGCATATCTGTGTGCAAATGAGGTGTGTATGTGTGTGCGTGTTAGGGCATGTGGGTGTATTAATGTGTGCAAGCGTATGTAGGTGTTTAGCTTAACATGCATTCATGTTATGTTAGTGTGTGTGACGTGTATTTGTAGTTAATGTTGGTTGTGATGTGTAGTGTATGTTTCTGCATGAATGTGTGTAAGCCACTACACACATGTTCTTGTTTGTGTGTTTGTCCAGGTTTGTTTGTGTATATGTGTTTTTTCCTTTATGTGAGTGTGTCTATGTGTTTTACGGTGTTTTCAAATATGTGCACAGATACAGTGCCTTGCGAAAGTATTCGGCCCCCTTTAACTTTTCGACCTTTTGCCACATTTCAGGTTTCAAACATAAAGATATAAAACTGTAATTTTTTGTGAAGAATCAACAACAAGTGGGACACAATCATAAAGTGGAACGAAATTTATTGGATATTTCAAACTTTTTTAACAGATAAAAAACTGAAAAATTGGGCGTGCAAAATTATTCAGCCCCTTTACTTTTAGTGCAGCAAACTCTCTCCAGAAGTTCAGTGAGGATCTCTGAATGATCCAATGTTGACCTAAATGACTAATGATGAAAAATAGAATCCACCTGTGTGTAATCAAGTCTCCGTATAAATGCACCTGCTCTGTGATAGTCTCAGAGGTCCGTATAAAGAGCGAGACTGTTGTGGAGAAGTTTAAAGCCGGATTTGGATGCAAAAAGATTTCCCAAGCTTTAAACATCCCAAGGAGCACTGTGCAAGCGATAATATTGAAATGGAAGTATGGAGTATCAGACCACTGCAAATCTACGAAGACCCGGCCGTCCCTCTAAACTTTCAGCTCATACAAGGAGAAGACTGATCAGAGATGCAGCCAAGAGGCCCATGATCACTCTGGATGAACTGCAGAGATCTACAGCTGAGGTGGTAGACTCTGTCCATAGGACAACAATCAGTCGTTTACTGCACAAATCTGGCCGTTATGGAAGAGTGGCAAGAAGAAAGCCATTTCTTAAAGATATCCATAAAAAGTGTTGTTTAAAGTTTGCCACAAGCCACCTGGGAGACACACCAAACATGTGGAAGAAGGTGCTCTGGTCAGATGAAACCAAAATCGAACTTTTTGGCAACAATGCAAAACGTTATGTTTGGCGTAAAAGCAACACAGCTCATCACCCTGAACACACCATCCCCACTGTCAAACATGGTGGTGGCAGCATCATGGTTTGGGCTTGATTTTCTTCAGCAGGGACAGGGAAGATGGTTAAAATTGATGGGAAGATGGATGGAGCCAAATACAGGACCATTCTTGAAGAAAACCTGATGGAGTCTGCAAAAGACCTGAGACTGGGACGGAGATTTGTCTTCCAACAAGACAATGATCCAAAACCTAAAGCAAAATCTACAATGGAATGGTTCACAAATAAACATATCCAGGTGTTAGAATGGCCAAGTCAAAGTCCAGACCTGAATCCAATCGAGAATCTGTGGAAAGAACTGAAAACTGCTGTTCACAAACGCTCTCCATCCAACCTCACTGAGCTCGAGCTGTTTTGCAAGGAGGAATGGGCAAAAATTTCAGTCTCTCGATGTGCAAACTGATAGAGACATACCCCAAGCGACTTACAGCTGTAATCGCAGCAAAAGGTGGTGCTACAAAGTATTAACTTAAGGGGGCTGAATAATTTTGTACGCCCAATTTTTCAGTTTTTTATCTGTTAAAACAGTTTGAAATATCCAATAAATTTCGTTCCACTTCATGATTGTGTCCCACTTGTTGTTGATTCTTCACAAACAATTACAGTTTTATATCTTTATGTTTGAAGCCTGAAATGTGGCAAAAGGTTGAAAAGTTCAAGGGGGCCGAATACTTTCGCAAGGCACTGTATGTGTGTATGCATACATGGCTGTGTCCATGCGGGTTGTGTGTGTTGTCATGTTTAGTACGTAGGTGCTTAAATGTGTCTCATCCCATACCTCTGTGTGTGTGTATATAATGAGACCCTCTTCACCAGCTGCCACTCCAGTGCAGAAAGCAGCAGCAGAGTCTCAGTTGAGTTCACAACCAGACTTTCTCTTATTATTATTGTTTCCTCTGTTTTCTCTCAGGCCTCAGTAATTAGTGGCTGCTTTAATGAGACTAATATCCAAACTCCAACCCACAGTACAGCACTCCACATGATAAGAGGCTGAAAAATGTGTGGTGTGTGTGTGTGGTACATGATGATTAAGTAGTGCCAGGGTGTATGTGTGATGGAGAACGAGTGTCAAGGCGATGAGAGGGTGTTATATGCAAAGCCTTGATGATCAAGTGCTGCGTAATGGAGTGTACTGTGTATAAGCGAGTGTGGAAAAGAGAGAATGGGATAAAGTGGGAGTGAGTGAGAGAGAAAGTGCCGCAGTATGTACTAGTGATGTCTAAATGAAGCTTTATGAATCACTAGTTGTATTTGTTAACCCAACTAGATGGCGCTCTTTGTTTAAAGAAAAAGGCTCAAGTAATGGCAATCAAGTGTGCTTTAAACCCTTTGTTGAACAGAAAGAGCCACCTATTGGGCACAGAAAATAGCATGTACTGTGATTGTAAGGGAAATATTCCTACATTT
Organism: Zingel zingel; assembly: GCA_023566125.1. Classification (NCBI taxonomy): domain Eukaryota; kingdom Metazoa; phylum Chordata; class Actinopteri; order Perciformes; family Percidae; genus Zingel; species Zingel zingel. Next base: position 10,232,778 of record CM042323.1, read on the forward strand.
TCTTTAAGGAAAATATTCTTACATTGTCATACACTGTATCAAAAGCATTACAAAAGTGTAAAGTGATTACAAAAGTTTCCCAGAATGCCTTTCAGATGGGAGTTTTGTACTTTGGCGGTGAGAAATATACCAACCACAATATGCTAACTGGCATTATAACACAGCCTTGTTGAATGCTCGATTCTCAGTTGGTCAATCACGGCATTCTACGGTCTGTTATTTCTGTAAAACAGACTGTTGCTAAGTATAACAGAGAAGTGGGGAAATGTCTTCTTGACAAAGTCCCTAATCTGGAAAAAAGCGAATGAGGTGTGACTTAGGCAAATCATAACGGGAGGAGAGCTCTGTGAAGGATGCAAATATACCATCCTTGCATAGGTCTTTGACACTGACGATACCATTACTATGCCAGGCGCTGAATGCCAGGTCTGAAATTGAGGCTGCAAAGACATGGTTTTTAAGCAGTGGGGTCAAGATGGAAGGGCCCTGTAAGCCAAAGATTTTCCTAACCTGACTCCAGATCTTAAGTGAGAAGGACACAACCGGGCATGTGCCCACAGATGTTGAAGGCAGAGGGACTAACTCACCCTTTCCAAATACACCCAGCCAGGTAGTGAGGCACAGTTCTCTTCTAGTATAGGAGTTTCTGCAAATTAGCTGCCCAGTAGTATCGTCTGAAGTCAGGGAGTGCCAGGCCACACTCAGCCTAAGGAGACTGTAGTAACCATCTTAACCAAATTAACCGGCCCACGAGGGAGAGCGGTAAGACCGACCAGAGGTCAAAATCGCTTTCCGTTTTTTCGACCAGAGGTAAGAAATTTTTGCAGACCATGTCTGATATGGTCGTTGTAATAAAAAAACCCAAGTAGCGAAATCCATCCTTTGCCCACCTAAATAACGATAATGAGCGTGGGAGTTGCCTAGTCAGAAAGTTTATTGCTAGGAGCTTGCTTTTCTGGTAGTTGAGCTTGTAGCCGGAATATGCACCGAACCGTTCCAGAATGTTTAAAATCACAGGAAGTGAGACGGTTGGGTTAGAGATGTACAAGAGCAGGTCGTCTGCATACAGTGAGACTTAATGAGTTGTGCCTGATCGTGTGATGCCCTCGAAACCTTCCTCAGAGCGAAGCCAAACGGCCAGAAGTTCTATCGCAATGGCGAACAGGAGTAGGGACAGAGGGCACCCCTGTCTGGTACACAAACAGCCATAAGAAAAGCTTGAGGGAGCATTAGCAGCTTGTAACTATGATTCATGTGGCAGTCTTACCAGCTCAACACACAGCGAAGCGGGGGGTTAGCCTGCATTAGCAGGCCGGATGCAAACAATGTCCCGCTGCCGAGAGTAATCAACCTACATAAGCCCTCATGAGTGTGTGAGGTTAGCAAAAAACAGCTATTTGGGCATCTGTAGCTTAGCTGCTACGTCGCCAGGCGAGCTCAGTCCTCCGTGGGTCCCGGAAGATTGGTTAGTTCCATGGTTTCCGCCGGAGAGACGTGCTCATCAGTGGTAAAGTTAACTGCCCAGACAGGGACGCAGGCGTTATCAGTGGGTAACCGCTGTATGAATAGCAGTGTAAAAGCTGAGTAATAAGCCAGATAATGTGGAATGAGCCAGCCATTATTGTGAATTGAACCCCTTATCACCTTGTCTGGGTTCTAATTTGCAATAATGACCGGCTCGCTCTACATTATCGCTTACATATTTAGAGCAAAACCAAAAGGTTGTACAGCTAAGACAAAGTGAGAGTTGTCTGTCATGCAAGCCAGCAGTCTCTGTTCTGCACTTATTTTGGAGGTTAACAAATGCAGAGATGGAATTTCACTACATTGACGTATAAAAAAAGTTTCTTCTTATTATTTTAATTTCCACAAAAAGTTTAACGGCACAAAGAAATTACAGATGTAGACTCAAAAACTTGAACCCAGAAACTATGATGTCAGTAAACTGTCAAAATAAAAAAAAATAAGAGACATATGTTCTTAGACTTCCATCATATATTAAGGACTCTTACAATGTCATTAATACAATTTTAGAAATTAAAGAGATACTAGGGAAGACTATATTGGTTATCTTAGATGTGGAAAGCCTTGACACATATCCCATGAGAGAGGACTAGATGCTTTAGGCTTTTATCTTCATGATCGCAACAACATCCCCCCCACCCCCCCAGTGAATTAATTTGTGAATTAGCCTCCATGGTCCTTAAGCTCAATTATTTCTCCTTCATAGGGGATTTCAACATGCAGTATACAACTGAAGTCAAACAAATATGCTGTCTCCCAACCTACACAGCAGTGTAATACATCAATGTAAGAAACCCTTGAAAAACCTTTGATTTGAATTCATTGCAATAGTTTAGAGATGAAAAAAGAGTCCATTGTTAACCCTCCCCAAAAGGAGATTTGGTGTTAAAGGGTTTAAAGAAAAATTAAAATCTCTGATTTAGTATTGACAACTGAAAGGGTATTGTTAACGTCCGTCTGGCACCAGGCCAGCAACAAAAGGGAGGTCACACCCAGATAGATTAACCAAAAAGTAGTTTATTAAAGAAATAAACTAACAACAAAACTTAACTCACATAAATGTAACGGTGGGGTGTGCAAGTGTAGAAGACATCAGTCGTGTTTGCCATGTGTGGATGAGTGAATGAATGGTGTGATGTGTGTTGCAAGGTGCAACAAACCAAACAAAGAACAAAATAGCGGATGGATGCAGTACGACCACCTGAGAGAGAGTGAGACTCCCAGGAGGGCAGTCTTTCATGCCTTCTGTAAGCCACGCCCAGATGGCCAGGTACAGACGACCCTCCCAGCTCCACCTACCCGCCCACTCCCAGTACCTGCAGACAAAGGAGCAGAACATGACAGGCAGGCAGATTTGGAAGGGTTGTCACAATATCTATGGGTTCTACTACTACCAGATTACGCCAACATCTGTATGGGTTTCTTTGAGCACAAATTAGTTTTCAATCATGATAACAACCTTTTTTGTTAAAAATCCTCCAATGGTACAGAACTGTGGATGTGTTTTGACACATTTAGGGAAAAAGTGAGAAACTGTTGGAGTTTCATATGTAAATGGTTGTAATTCAAAATTTTAAATTGATTTAAATAATGGGATCTTTAGTACCACACTGTACAACAAAGAAACAGATCGCAACACTTGTCTTCTAGCTAACGGCCCTCCCCCCCATTCCCAGAGCTCTAATATATGGCTTAATTAAAGCCAATTTTACAAAAGACCCCTCTGACATTTTGATGAAAACTTCTCAGAGAAGGCCCTGGAGATTAAACAACGCTTCTTAGAAAGCGGTTATTCTATTCAATGTATAGTTGAGGCGTAGTATATTGCTAATTCTAGATTGGACCTATTGAAATAAAAGTGTCAAAAAAGAAAAACATTCCTCAGTGTCTTGTATTAAGAACACTATCCTGAAATATTGGCATCAGTTATATCACAACTGTTGAGTATTTTTTCATTTAAAAGAAGAGAAAAAGAACCGTACTGAAGGCTTTTCTAAATGGAAAAGCTTTTGTCGCTCTTCTCCCAACTGGCTTTGGTAAGCGTTTGATAGATAGATGGTTCATCCAATCACCTGCCAAGTAATTTATGAAAGTGGTTGCCCTTTTCCAAACAGTTTCCAAAGACAGCTTCTCAAAGTGTTCTGAATAAGAAACCATCGCATCAGGTTAGTTAAAATGCCCCTGTGATAAAATCTATGCAGTTAATCTACCATCCCTCTTAAACAAAAAAGTGAACACAAGAGTTCCATAACACGCAAATATATGAGCTGTTGTGACACAGAATAATCACTCACATCCCATTTTCTCCCTTAGGTTCCAGGGCATAGAGCAGATTATTCTGCATAGAGGGGGGTAATCAGTGATGGAGGAAGTATTGATTTCCTTTACTTAAGTAAAAGTACTAAACCACACTGTAAAAATACTCTGTTGTATATATTATCAAAATAGTTGTTGAATACTTTTTTTCTCTATAGACTAATTAAGTAATCAACCAATCATTTTACCTTACTAATTATAAACATGCTGTATTCAATTTGGCTATATGCATTATATGAAGTAACAGTACTATGGTTACTTTGCTCAATTAATTACCCAATCTTTAATTGTCTATAAGCCTGATTAGATTGTTTCTGAGATTGCTGATGTGCCTAGCTAAGAAAATAAACCATGATTCATGTTTTATTTCTCAACAGACAACAACAGTACCAGGCTAATGGTCGCATTTTGCGACCAAAATTTGAAAGTGTGCAACTGAATTTTACATCCAGTCGCACATGTGCGACCAGTAAATTTGCACCCTTTTTTACACCTGAGAGCGCGTAAGCTCAAGCTTATCGGTCCTCTCTGAAAATTGACAGAGAGCGGAGCTCTGACACAAACACACACGCTGTCAGTACCCAATCCGTGCCGCCTGCACGATCCGTTCTGCGCATGCGCCAGATGTTCGCACATGCGCTGTTGTGCGAGGATTTACGTCACTGCCCGATCTGTTCCAGGCTAGCCTCCACCGGGAAGCTAACGTTAGTTTAGCTAACAGCTAATTCGGCTGACCGCTAGATGATTATAGCGGTCTGCCGTTAGCCTCCACAGGCACGCTAACGTTAGTTTAGCTAACAGCTAATTTGGCTAACCGCTAGCTAAGACAGCATGTAAACTTTAAAAGACCCTTAAAATAAAACTTGAAAATAAACGTTAACATATATAACAGCTATTACGTCAGTTCTACTTATGCTCATTTAAAATACAATCACTCAATACTTGTCTTTATTGTTAATGTAGCTAAAGTCTTAATGTAGCTGTAGCCTGCTTTTCCCATTAAGTTTGACTTAATGTTATTTTAGACTGAATCTAGCTGTTAGGCGAATTAGCTGTTAGCTAATCGGTACCAATATTGGTTCAGTAGTAGCCTAAAAAATGCATGTTTCATTTTAAGTTGAATTCATTGTAATTGTAGACTACAGCTGGTATATATATATATATATATATATATATATATATATATATATATATATATATTTTTTTTTTTTTTTTTTTTTTTTTTTTTTTGATGACAACGATGTTGCTGTCGGTTAACCTATGTTGCATCTTCAAAAGTGACACTGAATTTGAAACAGCACATTGTAATTTCTGCATCTATTATCAAAGTATTTATTAGTAATACAGTGGAAATTAGTAGAAATGTGAATATTTGGTTAGCATGTTGATTTACGTTGTGTGCCCCTACATTTTCTGGTTGCGCCCATACAATTTTCAGTTAGGGGCCACTGTGCTCCTAGTGAAAAAAGTTAGTCTGGAGCCCGGACTTAACTCTAGATGTTAAAAGGTCCTACTTGCAGACTAAATGAACACAAACTGTTTTTGTGAATGGCTCTGAGCCTGATGTCTACAGTAATAATTCAATTGAAATTATATAAAAATATGGATTTAATTGCTCTCAATTCTAAATGTATATAGTCTGTTAATACCATCCATCCATCCATCTTCGTCCGCTTATCCGGGGTCGGGTCGCGGGGGCAGCAGCTCCAGCAGGGGACCCCAAACTTCCCTTTCCCGAGCCACATTAACCAGCTCTGATTGGGGGATCCCGAGGCGTTCCCAGGTCAGGTTGGACATATAATCTCTCAACACATTCTCACACCCATCTCGTAAAATAGGGACGTTTGGTCGGGTGCCTTTGTAGTTCTGATTGACGCTAAAGGTCTGCTTTAGCGTTTTATGTAAACGCGCTTGGTCGGGACTATTGCCGTCCCTTTAGCGCTATAAGTAAACGCGCTTGGTCGGGGCTATTGCCGTCCCTTTAGCGCTATAAGTAAATGCACTTGGTCGGGTGGGCTTACGGTTCTGTGACACGCGGGAACTACGGGACGGTTGGGTTTAGGAAAGGGTCGTGGGTGGCCGTACGGTTCTGTGACACGCGGGAGGAAAGAAAAAAGCAACTATAGCAAGCGGGAGGAAAGGAAAAAAGCGACTATAGCAAGCGTGACAAACGGGACGCAAACCCCGCTCTCCTGGGTGAAAGTCCTGTGTTTGACCCATCCTCCCAGCACGGAAATTCACCCTTACGTAGTACTCACTAAATCCTATCTAACTGTTGCTCTCCCCGGTGCGTTGCACAAGTACGCTGAAGGACGCCTTTTACATCGCATCAGACGCTGACGGCCACTGTCCGCTGGACTTCTGAATACATTCATTATATACATATTGTACTTTCTATACATTTCACAGAATTTTAGAGGAAATTGACTGGTTCAGTAATTTGGTCTTGACAGCTTGCACAGGGTAAGTTCATCAAATTAGAACTATTGTAAGCTTAACTATTGTAAGCTTAATTGTAAGCTCAACATTTAAATTAAAAGTAACATGGTTTAGTTTTAAGGGTCTTAGAGATTGATCTTATTCATGTATTTATTTTGTAGGTACCATGAGATGGGTGTGTAAAACATGTAGCTTTGAATCAGCAAAAAGAATAGAACTGTTAAAGCACTACAGGCTAAAACATGGAAATGGTGGCCACAGCCAGTCAGTCCCTTGTCTTTACACAGATTGCCCATGTTCATTTAAGACATTTAATGCCCTTTGGACCCATTTGTCTGACAGCACAGAGTCAGCAAAAGCAAGGGATGTTCTTTCATTTAGTTGTCTGCTATGCCGTTCTAGTTGTTTTCGTTCAGAGAGGCAATATTTTGAGCATCTCAGAAGCCATTTGAGGAGGTTTGAAGTAGTTGCATGCGTATTCAAAAATTGTGGCTTTAGCACAAATGTATATTCCTCCATTGCAACTCATAGACACAGGAAACATACTCCACATGGCCCTGAAGACTTTAAAACTGAAGTCTTGAAAAAATACTCTGATGAAACTGTTGCTCTGGATTAGGAGGATGAGGATGATCTTGATCCTGATCCTTTGGCTGACGAACCAGAAGATTTGTCTCAGGTCATAAAGGAGAAGTTTGGCCACCACTTACTTAAGTTAGAAAGCACTTTCAATGTGCCAAACAAGTGCATCAATGAACAGGTCCAGTTTTAAGAGTTGTGGTTGAGTCCACTTTAAAGAGTCATAACTGTGATTTGGATTCACCTGTAAACTCTGATTTGGTGAAAAATCTCTGCAAGTCACATCCTACAAGTTCAGCTTTAATGAAGACACATTTTTCAGTTGTTGAACCAAAAGAGTACATACTTGATAACAGAGAGGGTAAAACATTCCAATGTGTACCAATATTGCAGTCCCTGTTGCAGGTAAGAACATTCAAGAAAAGGCACTAGGTAGTGAACGAAATTCTGAACATACTTCACAATATTTCATGATGGATCTCCCTAGCAGAAAAATGATGCTAGATTCACAACGTTGCTGCTAAGTAACTTCATACTCTTCGTCATATACGCTTGCTCTCACTGTCGCTGCCACAGAGAGAGCAACCAGAAATGTATCTCAGCATAGTTATTTTTTTTGTCTCTAACGCTCATTACGTACACAAATTGAAGTTATTTCTTAAAGGAGTTTGCCATTTCTTAAACACATCTTAGTTTAAAAAACATGTTAAAATACTCTTTTCAAAAATCCTTAATGCTTAAACCTGGCAGAATCAATTTAGGCCTGGCAGATAATCTGTGGTCACGTTCACTTCTCCCATTGGAATCAGTACACTCAGGACCTGCCGCTGGTCTTTTAAAGAGGTGGGGCCGTGGACAAACATGTGACACATACATTGGAATTGACTGAGTTGCAGCGCCTCGCCCTTCTAAATTTTCTCTGATGATTATTCGTTCTGTATACGTGGCTTATGTTATCAATTTTAATTTTTGTGCTGGTTTCTAATTTTAACCATTTGTGAGATGGCTGTTACATTTCTTGACACAAGCTGCATTTTAGTTGTCCTTTTTTGTTAACTTTACATAGAGCAGCAGCACAGCGGCCTCTGTTGTACAGGATTAATAATGACATAAAGTCAAAGTTTACTTGTCAAATTAATGTTCATATTGGCATATATCAGAAAACGTATGCGTGGATACTGATAAATCAGTCTGGCTTTAATATACATGAGTGAGTTCACAGTTATGTAGTGTTCTCTTTATAACATTCCACATCTGTCTGTGTTACACGTGGAAGGCAGAAGGGATGCCATTTTCCGCTGCCTGATGGAGTACCTTGGAGAGTCTGGAGAGGAACTCATCAAAGACTATCTGGTAAATTTTGACAATTTGTTTTTGATACTTGATAAATGATTGTGTCCATACATGTGTTTGTTCTTCAATTTAATAATCTAATCTTAATATTTATAAATGAATAACTCTACTTGTAAGTAATTCATGCAACTATGTGGGGGGGGGGGGGGGGGGGGGGGGGGGATATCTGTTTTAATTTAGGCTAACAAATTTCAGGGCATTACATTCATTTCATTATTTCAGTATTCATTCAATTATTTCAGCATTTAATTATTTTAAATCATTAAAATTTTATTTTTCATTAGAATTGAAGATTTAAGCTTTTAAAACCCAAAGATGTTATTTCTGCTACACTGAATACAGTATGCTTACCTGTTTTTATTTCATGCTTGGAACAAAGCAGATCTTTTAGAAACCAAGCTGCCTTCATACTTAGTCATACTTCACCCAATAAATAACAAATGTTATACGTATGTTTCATCTAAGCACAGATTCACATGTTTTGACAGGATGTTAGAAAAGAAGATATCAAAGAGGAGTATGCTGGGCATATCATGAAGATCTTTGTCCTCCGTGGAAGTTCTGTTATTTAAAAGTATCTGTTGTTTCATGTTTTGTAGTAGCCTTATCTTAAGACCTTTTTAGTTGATTTTATATAAATATCACTTAAGTATAAAAAACTGAAAAGCTAATAATATTTTACATTAGTTTTTGCTATTAGATGCAAAGGGGGTCAAATGTGGAGTAATTTTTACTTAGAAAAAGCTAGGCAACAATTTCCACACAGAAATTTTCAGTAAATCTTATTTACAATTTAAGAATAGTTTCTACCAAAAGCACTTAAGCAAAACTGACTTGCAATTTTCTGTATATGTGACACATTTTTAATTACTATTTTTTTGTAAATTCTACACACTATTCCTTAGTAAGTTCTACTAGTTTTTCACTAAATTTTATTCATGATTGTTTAGTACATTTTACTACTTGCTAGTTAAGTTTACTTGAGTGCCTTTGATAGAAACTTCTCTTATATTGTAAGTAATGTTTACTTGAGAATTTACTGTGTAAAATTTACTAAGAAATTCTGTGTGGAAATTGTTGTAGTACATTTCACTCCACATTTTTCTCAGTGTACAAGTAAAAGTCCTGAATTGAAAATGTTACTTAAAGGGCAATTATTATATGGCATTTTAGGAAATTTGTATTTTGTGTTTGTACTAAAACATGTTTACATGCTTTAATGTTAAAAAACACTTTTCTCATACTGCCCATGGCTGCTGCCCCAGTACCCTCTGTAGGAGATGCTCTGTTGGAGCGCCTGTGTCTTTAAGCCCCCCCCTCCCGGCAAACCCCAGTCTGCTCTGATTAGAGTGTTTCCTGGAATCGGCACTCTGTGTTTCACTAGTATCAGCTGGAGCTACTGCAACGGAGAATATAGCAGGACTTTGTAGCGTGAAAAATCACAAATAAAGGCTTTTAAACCAAATACTACACAACCGGACATGTCCCAGAATATATCCATTTAAATAGAATATACCGTAGGTTCACACACATGGAACTTGTACAACTTGCAGCATGCTAAGATCTTATTATTATTTGTACCACTTTTTCCTATTTACCACTGTTTACCTTATGTTTCTAAGGGACCTAAAGACTTCATTAAGCTGAGCTGAAATTACTTAGACTCAACATCCCCGCCTCTTTTGGCTGCTGGGCTGTCTGTTTGTGTTTTATGTTGCAGATGCCAGAAGGTGTGGTCAGGTCATCATTTATTGGCAACGCCTGTATAACTGTTTCCAGTATAACGCTGGATTTCCACAGGCAGCTTTTTTGCGAACTCCAAGCAAAATTGTGTCACCACAACAAGATGCCGATGGTGTACACATTTTGCAGACAATTAGTTGTTGGTGTTGATACATTTCTGTTTTTGTACGACTGTCTGTCAATCTGGCCTACCACAAACTATTTGGTTTTCTTCTCCAGTCACACACATTGCCGCTTGTCATTGCTACAGTGCTAATGTTACTACAATGCTACTCTAACTTAAACAAATGTATATACAAACTCACCAGGTCTACCAACCACCTGGGCAACCTTCTGCCAAGCTAGCTGTTAACATGATGGCATACAGAGACGTATCATAAAGTAGACTATGGGAAAATCACTATCTTTTCATGTGCTCGTAATTTTAGATATAGCATGTGTGTTTACACGGGGGGATATACTGGAGGCACGTTCACGAGTCTGCCCTCTCATTGGCTACTGCTCTACAAAACTTTTGCCGTCGTCAGCAAAATTCGCTCATACCACTGTTCTCAAATGTGGAGTGATTTTTACTTAAAAAAAGCTAGGCAACAATTTCCACACAGAAAATGAAATGAATCACTCCGTTCTGCCGTTATTTCAGCTGCCTGTGGAGACCCAGCGTAAGAGCACACCCCACATGGTCCACCTTGGGTGAGAGAAGAGGGAAACACTGTCTCCTATGCTCCACTCTACCACGTTGTTATTCTTTGTTTTCCTTTCACCACATCCAATAATAATGTTCCAGCTTCTGTGATGGTATAGGGGTGTGTTAGTGCCATTGGCATGGGTAACTTGCACATCTGTAAAGGCACCATTAATGCTGAAAGGTACATACAGGTTTTAGAGCAACATATGCTGCCATCCAAACGTCTTTTTCAAGGACGTCCCTGCTAATTTCAGCAAAACAATGTGCATGCCACATTCTGCATGTGTAAACAACAGCATGGCTTCGTAGTAAAAGAGTGCGGGTACTAGACTGGCCTGCCTGCAATCCAGACCTGTCTTCCATTGAAAATGTGTGGCGCATTATGAAGTGCAAAATTTTACAATGAAGATCCCGGACTGTTGTGCAACTGAAGTTATACATCAGGCAAGAATGGGAACAAATTCCACCTATAAAGCTTCAACAATTGTCCTCAGTTCCCAAACGCTTAGAGTGTTGTTAACAGGAAAGGTGATGTAACACAGTGGTAAACATGCCCCTGTCCCAGCTTTTTTGGAACATGTTGCAGGCATCAAATATTTGCAACAAAAACAAAAAATGTTTATCAGTTTGAACATTAAATATTTTGTCTTTGTAGTGTATTCAATTTAATATAGGTTGAAAAGGATTTGCAAATCATTGTATTCTGTTTTTATTTACGTTTTACACAACATCCCAACTCCATTGGAATTAGGGTTTGTAAGAGTTAAAATACACGTTGGCAGCTTCTCATCGATACCCTGCTGGGAGAAGGTCAGCATCCCGCTGTTCCCGAGTGTTGCAGCTGTGTGTGGAGGGAGATGTGTCCTCATCAAACATGCTTGATATTTCATACGCAAGAGCTCTGAGCTTGCCTGCTGAGAGTAACCACATTGACATAAGGATCAAATAAAGCGAAAGACCTCACCTGAACCCAAACATATATGTTTGGGTTCAGGTGAGGTCTTTCGCTTTATTTGCTATACTGTACGTGATTTTTGAAAGAGTTCACCTGCAAACTGCCTCTTGCAATGTGCTGATTCATAGACTTACAGTATATTCCATTGTTTCATCAACAAGGACTTTAGGACATGTCCTTCAGAGACACGTCTTCTAATGAATATTTGGCCTTACATGAGCCTGAGATGGGTTGTCCACTTCAAATGAAACCTGAATGGACACAATAGATCCAACTAGACTTGACATTTCTAAATGAAAAGTGATGGACCAAAGTCAAAAGTCTTTATTTGTGTGCTGGTTTAATGGTTTGTCTGTTAAGGACAAAAGATGTCTGTCCACCATTGTTAAGGTCTGCTCCAAGATCACTGGAGTCCAGCAGAAAGTCTTCAGCTCTCTGTGGAAGGAACGGGTGGTTCAGAAAGCTTGATGTGAAGTTGATGTGGATGCTGGTTGTTGTCGTTACTCTTGTACTTATTTATGACATGGATGGGATAGATTGTAAAAATGAATTGCCCCTTGGGGATTAGTAAAGTTTTCTGTCTGTCTGTAGAGCGCTTGAGTGTGGTCATTTCTTCTTAAATGGCTCTGAACTGTAGTAGGGACAAACATCAAACTAAAAGGCCACTATTCAGTAATATTCACTATTTTAGCTCTGGTTTGGTCTCCACCAACTCCTTAGAAATATATCTGGCTAGCTGCCACATTTTCCATTATGTTCACCAGCTAGTTTCTAACATTCTCTTGTCTGCTGTTTTGTGCAGTGTTTTTTTTTTTTAAAGATTTTTCGCTGAAAACAGCTGCATGTCCTTAGGATGCTGATAAGTAGTAAGAATGAGCCATAACAGTAACATTTGTGGTCTATAAAACCAAAACAATTAGCAAAAAGGTGATAGAATTCTCTGAGTTGATGATACAACATGTATGTTTGTCACTATGAGCAACACCTCTCATCTTACATATAGTCATTTCATTTGTATGAATTAAACAATAATTGAAGGAGCTTTAAACACAATTTAACTATTTTCTACCCACTGTTCTGACACTGGGACACTAGAAAAGCTACATGAATACATGTTATGTATGTATCGATACAGGTACTGTGCAGTATACAACTGAAGTCATACAAATATGCTGTTTCCCTACCTACAAAGCAGCGTAACCATTGAAATATATCCTTGAAAACCTTAATGGTCCACTATGTAATATATTTACTGTAATAAATCCAAAAATGACCCCAATGCATCATCAGATATTAAGGAAACATGCCAAGTTGAAATACCAGGCCACGGCTGTTTACATGTAGCCTGTTCAGCAGCTGTAGCCGACAATGTTGAGTTATTTTAAGCCAAGAGAGGGGGGCTGTAAATTGGGAAGAGAGGATCGTGAGTTTGCAGTGTGTTGCCTTAATTCTAAGCCAATAAAGTGTGTTCAGTCGGGGGGAGAGGACGACATGTTATTTTTAGCGGATCCTACTGTAATTCTAAGCCTAGGAAGTGTGTCTGTCCGTCAGGTGGAGAGGATGGCGAGGTTGTTTTTTATCATAATTCTAAGCCAAAAAAAGTGTGTCTGTCAGTTGGGTACAGAGCTCCGTGTGAGCACGGGCTTTTATGACTGTCAACATAGCCAGCATCTAACGTTAGCTACTCCATTGTGCTGTGAAATAATGTCTGGCTATGCGAGACAAGCATCTAGCAACATTGTTGTGGATGCTCCTTCAGCGCGCTTGGAGGAGGGTCTGGCAAAGTGAGACTATGGATGCTGCTGTCTCAGCCTGGCAACCTCCGTAAACTTCAGAGTCTGGGGAGGAGGGAGACGACTCTCTCCAGTATTTTGAATATGTACTGATGTAACTATTTTAAACACTAGCTGTCAGTATTACATATTGCACCTTTAAGGTTTAATTCATTGCCAGGGTTTACAGATAAAGAATAGTCCATTGTTAACCTTCCCCAAAAGGAGATTTGGCATTAAGTATTATGTTGGCATACAGTCTTGACACAAATTGTTTTCCATTGAGCTGGACTGACTTGGCTACCCGGGCTAAGCTGACTAGCATGATGGATTGGTGCACTGCCAAAACCTTCTGGGTAAAACTCACGCTCTCGAATTTCTGTTCCGTGTGTGTACGAGTACCAGACATAAATAGACTTTTTTGGTAGTAATTGTTTGAGTCACTGGGCATACCGAACAGAGGAAGTCACATACGAAACCGAGGAGCTTTGCAGCTTGATTCAAACTAGGGACTACATTTCACGATATCCCTGCCTCTGCTGATTTGAATCTCTCTCTCACAAGTCCGCCAGCTTTATGGAACTGTCACACTAAACTGCTGCAGTACCCCTTTAAATGTATTACCCAGCAATAGTATAAATGGTATCAGTCAACTCCACAGTCTTTTAGACCTAAATGATGGTCCAGCTTTCTCAAGACAAAACTGTTTACTCACTGCAGTACAATTCTTTTTTTTTTTTGATTTTACTTTACTTTTGATTAATTGTAGCTTTTGTACGGAGAAGCCATACTCATCATCTGAATTAACCAGACAACCTCATATCTGATAATACAGTCATTTTAAAGACAGAAGAAATAAAGTATGCAAATACAAATACACAGAGTTTAAATGGTTAAAAGTAAGGAAGTTGTTCTCTAATTTGGGTAAATGGGGTCAATGTACTGTCTTTATGAGCAGGTAGTAAGGCTCTTTCTTCTACGGCCTATTTTGTGATTTAGGCTAAAATGGGTGCTTTTCTTTTTACATAAAACCTTGCCTAGTGCAACTTTTAAAGCATAATGTCTTTCCCAGTTTGTTTCATCCTCCTCTGCCTTCTTCTTTCTCTCCTCCTCCCTCCATCCCTCTCAGCACCACTGGGCTCCGTTAGCTGCTCTCAAAACAAATGCCCCTCTAACTCTCCCAAAGTTACGCAGAATAAATTGGAAAAAATACTTTTTGACATGTTGAGTAATGCATCAAATTGTATGCTCTTTCCCCCAGCAGCCTGACTATTCTATTTCATCTGCAAGCCTTCTTCAGGCAAATGGATTGCTTCCATAATGCGCTCTTTATCAGGCTGACTGAGTAAGTGCTGCTGTTCCCTGTAAGCAGGGGAAGACCAACATGCACAATCACATATTCTCTTTTTCTCTGTCAAACACTTACAGAGACATATGTGCAGGCTCACTTTCTTACAGACAGACACACACACATACTGCATATATATATATATATATATATATATATATATATATATATATATATATATATATATATATATATATATATATATACACACATGTGGTATAGTATGTGTTTGCATATGTGTGTACAGTCACAACCAACTTACATTGTTTCAAATTACTCTGTTCCATTGACACACACTGCTGGCTCTGGTGGCTCAGAATGCTTAATATTAAACTGAGACTGAGCCAGAAGTAAGCTTTGAAGTCCCAGCACGCACACACACACACACACACACACACACACACACACACACACACACACACACACACACAAACACACACACAAACACACACACACACACACACACACACACACACACACACACACAAAACATCAAGTTTTAAAATCAGCATCAAAGCATGCTCATGCAGACTCAGACAAGGACAACATGCCAATTCTCCCTCTCACTCACACCAGTACAGTAAATACACCTACATGGACACACACCATCTCTCCCATGTCAGACACCCTATAAACATTTAAATTGGCTTAAAGGCTTTGTGTGTCATGTTATCCTCCAGCCCTGTGATCTAGTCTGCTCACCAAGGACATATGGAGACAGTAAAGATGCAGCTTGGGCTTGCTGTGTGTGTGTGTGTGTGTGTGTGTGTGTGTGTGTGTTAGTGTTAAAAGCATTGTGTAACATATTATTCAGCAGCTTCGCTCTCTAGTACAGCAGCCTGTTCACCAAGGACATATAGACAAAGACAAATACTCTAATATGCAGTGTTTGTCGATGGATGTGCATGAGTGTGTGGGTGTGTGTCCGTACGTGCGTGTTTGTGCATCTTGGAAACAAAAAGCATCACCTGTAGGTGAGGTAAGTAGGCTAATACATTTTACTGCAGGGGTGAGAACGGGTCATAGCAAGGTAGAGTGTGCATTTAAAATGTGTATAGATATAAAATGTCCTTCATGCTACATTGTGATTTTAATTAATTTACAAGGATGGATATATCTAATTAGTTACTGCCATAACTGAAATTTTAGTTTGTTTTTTGTTTTTTATTAAAGTTATTGTCCGTAAGATTTTCATCTAGTTAATTGTCTAGAAAGTACCTATATATCAAAAAGTGAGTTAAAACTATGGTGATTGAACATATGACCCACTGATGAAAGAGCTTGTATTTGCTGCTTTGTCAAGTAATGCAATCTGTGTGTCTGTGGCAACTTTCCCGCCCTAAATTCAAATTCAGCGCACAGTTAGTGACGCTTTTTACATCTGTCAGCAGAGGTTGGTCTCTCCCCATCTGTCCAGGTGGAGCTTGGCAGTGCTGTTAATGCTGCGTTCCACTGTACTCGGAAATTGGAAAGAAACGGTACATTAACCGGGCCGGGCACTACATTTCATTACTGCTGACTCACAATGTCTGACCAACAGACTTCGTTCAACTTTGAGTCCAAATTAAAAAATTAAAAAATTAACTCCCACTCCTACACAAGAACCGAGCTGATGCTGGCTGAAATGACATGGCAGCCGGTCTGTGTGCACCTCAGGTGGGACACCTGACGCCCGGTCTGTACTCCACGTATTGAACCACCCTCTCTTGGAGTCGCTTTTCGGGAGGAAAATTCAGGACATGATAGCCAGCTAGGCTCTCATCTCTGCCTGCAGAAACAGTCAGAGCGCCACCAGCGGGTTTGGCAGCGCTGCCAGAAGGTTCGGCAGCGCCGCTAGCCCGCAGAGAGCTTCGGGGATAGGACCGCCACTTGCCATCACGGAGCTGCTCACTCACTACCACGGGCCGGCCCGTGCCGTACCTTCTGGTGAAGGCAACACCACCAACAACAACATGTTGTGTCAGCCTATACTGTTAGCAGTGAGACTTGAGTCGGAGGGCACGTTCTGCTCTTTCCTCCCGTGAGGTGAATAAGGGGAAATCAGTGCTGGCCGCTCTTCCTCAGCCTCCACTTCATCAGGTAAGATTTATATCACATTCTGCCTCTGCTAGTAGGGTGTTTGTGTCACATTGGTTAGATTGAATGCTATTGCTACGTGGCTTACTGTGCTAGCAACAGTGCTAAAGCAGACGAGACGGCTTCACTGTGAAAAACGTCGCACCTCCGTGAGCAATCCTGCTAGCTGTGTTAGCTCTGTTGACCGTGTTTGCATGGTTAGCCATGTTAGCTAGCCGCTGCCTCCCCAGCTCTATCATCTTCACGGCTGCGCGTGTCCCCACGATTGTATTTTATGAAATTTCTTTTTTATATGTGGCTGCGATGTACTGCTCATTTATACAATCATATTCGCAGATAGAAAATCGGCAGTAATATGTTTGTGTGACGGATCTGGTGAAAGAGGCAGGCAACAACTGATGCTATTAGGTAAACACAATACATGGAAACCATTTAGTTTGGAAACCAGTAGGAACACAACACCGGCACTGTGGACCAGGAGGTGGACGGAGCAGCCGAGTGTTCACCGACGGCCGATTTAGACGTAGGAGGCAGTCAGTTAGCTGTCAGCTCCACACCGGTCATTCGGAGCCTGGTGATGATCTGAGACTGGCGGTACAAGAGTTCATTGATAAGTTCCTCCAAGGAAGACAGCTCAGATTTGAGATAAGATTGTTCAGCAGGAGGCAACATATCAAGAGGTGAGTTTGTTAGCCTGTTTATTAGGTCATTACCCACTGGTATGTGCAACGTGCATACACGACGAGGATCGAGGAAATGTCTTGTTGTTTCGAGGCGGAAAATACAGATAAAAAAACGTGTGATTAATTTACCATGAAATGTGGGGATAACTTCGGTAGATTAGTTAGTACCCTTATGAAGAGGTTTATTCCTCGACGCAGAGGCCCAGGGTCCAAACTGAGGCGGTTTCCTGCATGGCTCATCCCCCCTCTCTCCCCTTTTTTTATGTCTGTCCTGGTGATTTAAGGCGGAAAGCTTAAGTAATGAACAACTGAAATGATGTTTTTGAAATCACCGGGTGACCAACCTCTTGTGTCCCTTCTTATGTTACTTCAAACAGATTCAAACAAGTCAAATGTTTTATACCTCTGTATATTCTCACAAAGTAAATTAATCGACACAACAGAAATACATTTATCTATTGGGAACTAAACTAACTGAACTAAAAATATTGCGAGTATAAGACTTAATTTGAAACCTGACCTCAGTGTCAGCATACTGAGTATAGATGATGAATATTCTCAAAATATTGAAGGGATACTTCACCGATTTAGCATTAAGCTTTTTATCAGTAGAAACATGGTAGTATTTTCGAATGACCGTGCTTCCCTCCCTCATGTCCCCCTGAGACGAGAGTTCTCTGTATTGTGGGTCTGGAAAAAATCTTCCGATGATGGAAAACAACAATTTTTGCATCATCGGAAGATTTTTTGCCCAGAGGCAATAGACTACAGCCAGTAGTAGGAGCTACTAACGCATGTTTTCAACCCGCCCATAGGGGGTTGGACTGTCGTCTTTATCCGAAGGTTACCAAAGCAAAACGAGCGTCAGCCATCTTGAAGCTACGTAACAGGGAGATCCGTCTTTTTAGCAGAAAACTTTTACAACAATTATGTGCATTCAAACTACCACACATGTGTACCACCGGGATACATTGGTACAGATCGGAGAATATGCAGGACACTTTATTTATGATGGAATACTCGACACGCTACGCAAGCTTCGCCTGCTATGGAAACCAGCACCTCAGCCAGCGGTGTCGCCCAATCGAAATAGCCGGGGAAAAGGACCTCAACAGCAGTGTGCAGAAGTTCGAGGCAAGCTAGGTGGAAAGCTAACGCTAGCCAGCCACCTGTTCCATCAATCCTGCTTGCAAGTGTCCGCTCATTAGACAACAAACTGGACTACATCCAACTTCAACGAAACTCCCAACGCAAGTTCAGAGACTGCTGTGTTTTTGTTGTTGTGGAAACACTGCTGAACAATAGTGTACCGGACTATCCAGCTACCAGGCCGGCCGGGTAAGACTAGTGGAGGTGGGCTGTGTTAACACAGACTGGTGCAGAAATGGGGTGATTTTGTATCCAACTAATTGCTAACTGCTGGTGAAGTTTGTAACTGTTAAATGCAGACCATTCTACATTCCACGCAAATTTACAGCTGTGTTTATACTCTGTTTACAGCCCACCAAGCGCTATACAGAGCATATAATTTGTGTGCACTAGCTAAATGTAGCCTGTTTCGTATGTCATTTTTATATAATGTCGTTTTTATATATTTTAAATGTGTAACACCACTTGAGCCACAGTGAAACGTTGTTTCGTGTATATGGTTGAAATGACAATTAAACATACGTGAGTTGAGTTGAATGTTGCCTCACTGTCTGTCTGTCTGTCTGTAAACGGTAAGCGTGGCTTAGGAGTGGACTCCCAAAGCAGCGAAGCAAGTGCATTCTGGGATTTGGCGTCTTTCATCCATATGAGCCAAAACACATTTTCTGGCATATCTCGGCCTAGAAGGCACCAATTTCTAAAATGTTTTCACATTTCTACTACATAAGTGACCCAATTTAAAGATATATTTGTCTTTCCAATGGTGAAATATCCCTTTAAGACAGTAGATTTAATTAAAGGCATATTTAAAATGTCCATATTACAAAGGAAAATGTATGAAACACAATTGAAAATCAAATTTTCCAAGCAACATTTGTGAATTTTGTAAACATTACATCTGGGAAGTAACCTTTTTGATCTTGCTTAATGCTGAAAACAACTTATGTTATCAAGACATCATAAGAGTTCCCAGATGATATTTCTGTGTACAATATACCTCCACCACAACTTTCAAACACAAACAAAGTAACAGAATACTTAGTTCATGTTGTCTTGCATTTTATGATTATGCAGTTCCCATTTATTTTTTTAACAGTATTATAGCATGACATTTCCTGTGCTGAATATTTTTAGACCCCTGTTGATTTCTTAATTTGGTTCTTGGGTTCCCAGTCTCTGACATACTCAGTTTGCATCCTATTAAATGAATCGTCTAAAGCTCTCCTGAACAAAATTATTAGAAATGGGACTTGCAGCAAATAGGATACACAACTGTTTTATTTTCTGGGCAGAGATCCAACAGTGAATGGTCTCTTTGACATCACATCTTTGTTATAATTCTTATGAAAGTGTATGCCTATAGGGAATTATCATTCAGAAAATACATTATTTTTCTAACAAGGTTTCCTGCATGTTTTATGATAAAAGAGCATGTTTCACTTCATACAAATCACGTGTACAAACACTAATCAACTATAAAAGAGTTTTTTTCTGAAATACAGAACAAGAGTGACAACAAGATAAGCATTAAGCAGGCAGTAAAGACACCTTCATAGTCTGGGCAGGAGATAATATTGATGCCTAGCTCTTAAGTTTACTCAGCTTAAGGTTTTGTCCCTGTTTATCCAAACTTAACCAATACTGATCTCTAATCCGCTCTTACCTCTGCTTGACCATCCCAATGAGTCTGTTACCCAAATAGAGGGCCAGCCAGTGAGTCAGTATTAAGCACTGTTGGGGCTAATAACAATGGCTCAAATGAGGTTAAGACGTCGTAGTCATTAGCCCAAGGATTGGTACGTGATGTCACCGTTGTACGGAGGTGCTTCTGTCGGCTACACATGGCAGTGGCGTCACTCAGTTATCCTCAGCTGTTTTATTTCAGACTGCAGCAGAAAGCTGCGCTTGAGATTCAGAAATGCTTGGGAAAAGTAGCACCGCTACTGCCCAACACTTGTGAAAGCAATGTGAAAATGGTCATTAGTAGTGATGAACCTACAGAGAAATATCACCTGAATCTGCAACTCCGCTCAACTTTAAGGATCTTTATAGTGAGTTTTTGGGCATTGTTTATCTGTCAACTTTATGGTTTTGATTCACACTCACGTTGCTTCTGAATGCAGCAGGCAACTTTGTTTCAGTGAAAAAGCTCTAAAATGTCACTGTACACAGACAACAGACACACAGTTAAAGACTAGCTGGTAAAGATAATGGATTATTTAGTAGAAAAAGAGACAGATATTTCTCTCAGGAGTTGGTAGAGACCAAACACAGCTAAAAGAGTGATCATTGATGTTGGAGCAACATGATCAATCATTTGTAGTGGTGTTTCTGTCCACCTAGTTTCCCATTGCCAGACCTACACATAGAAAGCAGGACATGAACCTCAGTATCTCAAAGTCATGCGTTTTGCACACCCAGTGAAACTAATCCAGGCAGCAATTACATTTCCTTCCAAATGCACATGCTCAGGTGTTCATGAGCTTGCAGTATTCATACCCTTTAATCTCTGCAGTAGTGTGTGTGTGTGTGTGTGTGTGTGTGTGTGTGTGTGTGTGTGTGTCAGAGACTAATAATGTCCACTCTGACGCTTTGCTTTCTCTCTCTTCATTTGTGCAACAAACAACAAGCTAAATGCCAGGCACATTCATCTCCTAATAAGCCGACACTAAGACAGGGATTTTCGTAAGGGGGGGGGGGGGGGGGGGGGGGGATAATTGCCTGTTCAAGTGCTTTTTCATAAGTTCCACATCTAATTTGGCAACTCATGAAGTGTGTCATGGAGAGAGAGAGGGGAGAGAGGATCACAGTTTTTGCCTCCAGTCTACACTTCACCCAGAAAAGCCTTTTCCTTCTGCGTTTCCTACTTTTTTTCTGCTTTGCTTTGTCTTTTCCGCCCTGAATTGCGCATTTCAAAACTCACCTTCAATCAGACGTTTTTACCTCAGAGGCTTCACCCCCCCCCCCCCCCCCCCCCCCCCCCTCCTCTCCTACCCACACTTCTATTTCCTCCTCTGACATGCCTTTTTTTTTTATCAGCAACACAAGTCTTTCTTCTTTGACTTTCGTGTGTGCGCACCGTGTTAGTGTCTCTTTTTTATGCTTAGTCGACAGCGTAACAAGCCCTGTACCGTGAGGAGCTGGTGCCAATGAGCGTCAGCGCATGGTCTAAACTGTAGAGGATAAAGTATTATACAGCCACGGTGGGTGAGGAAAAAAAAGAAGAAGCTGCAAAGCACATCATCTTCACTTGATCATCCCTCCAAATCCCCCTGGCACGGTGGCAGCAGGCAAGCATGCAGGGGAATTTTGAGAGGTCAGGACATGAAAAAGGCAAAGAAAAAAGAAGTGTTAAAGGGATGAGGCAGAGAGCAGAGGAAATTAAACCAAGAGAGGGAGGGAGAGAGAGGCCAGGGATATGAAAGAGACAAGAGCAGTGGTAGAGTGCTAGGATGACAACGTCAGGGGGAAACTGATGCAGAGAGTAACAATCCGGTTTATTTGTGCTTTGTCGACTATGATAGACATCCGGATAGCAGAGATCTGAAATCCCCGTGAAGACAGGCGCTGCATAAACACGACAGCAGGTGGTTGAATACATTACCAATGGGGGAAGCTTTATATACATGATAAATAGAAATGCTTGGGGAAGCCTTTGACAACTGGCTGTGATACACGTGAACCCCACATTAGCACTGTCTGCCGTGTTTAAGCACTGATGGCTTCATCACGTAACATATGCAATAGATGTAGCGATGCCATGAACTAATAAATGTGATACTAGTGGACGACAGCATTTACATCCAGAATAGCATTGTGTAGTGGAGCCTGACATGGATGCACAGAGAGAAATGCGATGCAGAGGGATCAAGAGAAGAAGCAGCAGGTAAGACACAGAATAGGGCTGCTTACAGAAGATTTATATTGGTATCCTTGACACTTGCTGACTCAATGAAACAGTTCCTATAAGGGTTAGTCTATATCCACGGCGTTCCACTTCCGGGATTGCTCCCGTTCTGCCGGAAATTTCGAGTTGATACATCGCAATATCGATTGCTCCAGCTTAATGTTAGCGTTAGCTCATGCTAATGCTTGGTGGGGAATGTTAATGTTATAAGGTTACAACATCGTTCAACATGTTCATGAAGTTATTTTAAGTATAATTGTTTTGATCAAGGTAAAGATACCGTTAAACAGCACTGGGCTAACCCACAATTTAATTCGCCAGCTAACGTTAGCGTTAATGTTAGCTAGCTGTACAGGTAGAAGACAAATCGAATGTTAATTCAGTCAGCTATCCCACCCTGTTTTTTCTGCCTCACTCCCAGCCGCTAAGGGCCTAAAGTCGGGATGAAAGCGGACAACAGCCCAAGGGACACGACACATCCACAGCTGGCCAGCAGCCAGCCACTATTATAAACTTACAGCAATCCAAACCCAGCCAGCACAAACTCCAGCGCCGAGTGATAACGATGCTAACGGCAGTAACAGAAAGTTTTATGTTCCGTTGGGGAAACAGACCATATCGCCCCAGGCGTCCAAGTCTGGCTGGCCATGGTGTTGTGCTGAAATTCTCCCCCCTTCAGTGTTTAGCGGTCTTCTTTACAGTTACGTTTGACCCACAAATGGTGACTGCCCTGTGGACAAAAGGTGAAGGTGGGGAGAGTCAGAAAGCACCACCGGGCAGCCATCCTATTGATGTAAGCGTATCCTCGGCCAGTATCTCCGGGGCCGTGGCTCGGTGCCGGAACAACTTGGCGGCCAGCCCCAGCCGCAAAGTAGATAAGTCTCTAAGAGGTGTTGAGTAATCTTACAACACACACACACCCCCCTCAGTGGAAATACACACATTGACTTTAATGGAAACCTAATGACTCCGCCGCCGTTCCGGAGCGGTTCCGCAGCCAGTGGAAATTGGGGGTTAGCTTGCTTGCTCGCTAACTGGTCAACTAGCTAACTAACATTAGCTACCAATACAAATCGAATCAAGAAAAGTAATTATGTGGGGAAAACTGCAGCTATTTTATCAGAATGACATGAATAAACGTTACAAAACGTAACAAGGATAAAACTGTAATGGATAAACCTATTCGTGAACAGATATATTTTAATCTGCAATTGTATTCAACTACAACTCCCATAATGCCACTACACAACGTCATCAAAAGTCCGTGGTTACATCCATTGTTTTGATTGAGAGACCACTAGCGGCAGAAAATTACATATTGTACGTTTAATGCTTTGCTTTGGTCCAAATCAGTTGATGACTTTGTAAACTTGGAGCGATTTCCCCTTGGTTCTGATTTGTTTCACACCTGGAAAAAATGAGTCATTACAAACCATGCAAGAACATTCACTCCTCTTATTGGTCAGATGTGTCTGGGGCGGGAGCAAAAAAACCAAACACAGGAAGAATGTCCTGTGTGGAATAGTGCACTATTCTCTCATCTCCATTGTCAAACCAGCTCATTTCATTTCAATAATCAGACATTGTTTCACGAGCAATATTACTACGTCTGCTCTCCACACTAAGACTTTGCTGTGCTCTGTCTGTCTTCAACTTTAGTGGCGGCTTAGTTTGACCACAGAGATGCGAGTGACGGACGGCGAACTGACGGAAGAGAAACACTGCACGCTGCTACAGTTTGCATGTTCTTCCGCATCGCAGATTGCTAAACACACCTGACTACAGGAAACATTCACCTCAAACTTATGGAGTACATAGTTGATGCGGTTTGAGGTCAGATCACGTTCTCATTGCTCCAGAGTTCATTTGAAAGCATACCGGTGTACGACCGGTACGCTTTTGGTGCGCACCCAAGTGCGATTGTCGTGTTCCCACCTGCCCAAACAAACTGCACCAAGGGGGAAAACGAACTCTAGTGCGATTCAACCGAACTAAACAAAGCAGGGGTGAAAGCGCCCTTAATCTGTCCTATCAATAACTGCAATAAAACCCCAAAAGATAATCTTACAAAACAAGAAATCAGAGTTACCTGTGAGGGCATGTGGTGGCTGCTTCTGTGCTGCTTACTTTTTTACACACTTCCCATTCTTTGCCTCTTCCTATGTTTTGTTCCTCGCTCGCAGCTGCCTGGACAACTCTCAGTTAATATTTGTGCGTGTGAAATAATATAATTTGCTCGGGAGCATATTTTATAGCGCTCGCGACATATGACCTAAATCTGACGTCACAACTTTGCTACTCCAAGCCCTCAGCAGCAGTATTAATTTCCAAAATGGCGTATTAGTCACTTGCTTTGACCACCGCGTTATATAGTAAAGATAAAGCTTGGATTTAATCAGCGGAGGTAATGTTATTTTCACACTTTTTGTGCATGCAGGTCAGTTCAGTTTTGGTTTATTAACAGTTTATTAATATTGAACGTGTTGCTTTTACAAATTGCACCAAATTCACTGCACAAGGTAGGGTACCCAGTAATACACCCCCCAAGTGCAAATGAGATTGGATTAACACTTCTCGAGATACGGACTGACGCACACACACACACACACACACACACACACACACACACACACACACCCACCACATTCCTGCCTTGATAGTATGATTATGTCTGCGCTTTGTAACTGCAGCCAAAACCATAGTTTAAGTACACATCAAAAAAAAAAATCTGGGGTTGGGTGGAGAGAAAGAAGTAAGCTTACCAGACCTCTCCTTATCTCTGCTTCAGGTTAGAGGCTCCAGGCTATTACAGCAAGCAGTACAATGACCATGCTTGTTGTTCACCCAAGAGCTACAGTATCCCATGCAGCCAGTTTCCTGCAGTTTTCCCAGCATTTATTAAGAGTGTTATACAGTACAGATGCAGTCACCTGGAATTTCCCATCCCTACCTAAGGCCTTTTGACGGCCTTCCAGTTCCCTTCCAATGCAACTCGGTACATACTGTACTTAAGTACAAATTTAAGGTACCTTATTAGTAATATTTCCATTTAATGCTACTTTATACTTCTACTCCACTACATCTCAGAAGCTAAACATTTTACTCCACTTCATTTTATAGCTTTAGTTAGACTAGTTACTTAGTTTATTTACATTTTGTATAAACAATCTAAATGTAATATTAATACAGGTTTAGCCATAAGCAATATATAAAGTAGTTAAAACGAGCTCCACCATTACCAACTGCAACATTATAGTGACACATTAATGCTGCTATAATTATAATTTAAGAATGTAATTTATATATTATTCTGCCAGTCTGCATCATGAGTACTTTTTTGGTACTTTCAGTATATTTTGATGCTATAGAGATGGAGAGTGATGAAGCGTTACTGGCCAACCCGTAGTCACTCCCAACTCGTAAAATACTTATACGTGCTATACTGTTTGGTACGTGGCTCTCAGCTTCGGATACAGATGCAAAAATCACCCTTTAGTCTATACAGGACACACCGGGCAGAGCAGCAGCTCGGCCACAGCGCTGAAAGATGACGTAGTATTAAGAGAGACAACGGTAGCGAATAGTATGAAAGACCGGAAATCCGAGTAAGGAGGTTGGTTGGGGTGGTGGATGGGTCAAACAACACAGGACTTTCACCCAGGAGACCAGGGTTCATGTCCCGTTCTTGTACCACGTGTCAGTGAAACAACCAAAAAAATTGACCACAATCGGTGCTAGTAAACTGGAGTTGCTGCAGCTACATCCAGAGCTCCCAGTTAGCTCAAATGCCAGTTGTCAGGGCATCTTATAAAGATTGCCTTTGTGCCTCTTAACAGACACAAATGCAATTAAAATGTCTGTGCAACATGATCAGGGCCCTTACGTGACAAGATGTGTTTTCAACTCAGACATTGTGACGAAACCGTTTAAATTCAAAGTTTGTACAGTCACCTAGCCTACCTTGTCTTGATCCTGCCGGTAGCTAGCCCCACATCCTCACATACCCTTCACCATACCTAGAGATTGGCATGGTTTTATTTCAGTTAGCCTAATAGCTGGTTTGATTTGCATTGAGAGATGATTTTATGGAAAGTACCCCATGCCACTCTCTACGGTGAACGTTATGTGATGATGTGAGGCTATTTTAATTCCAAAGGCCAAGGGAACTTTATCAGTATGCACAGTATCCTGGATCCATGAAGTAACTGGCCTTTAAAAATAAAAATCTGCCTGCCTCTGTGGGAATTTAACATAGGGGTGTACTTGCGCACATGAAACTTTTGCGTGCGCACATGAAAGTTTCGTGTGAAATGGGTTTCAAAGCGCGCATTGTCGGCGCACATGAAAACAAATCTAAAGTTTAGTTTCATGTGCTCACACGAAACTTTCACGTGCGCACATGAAACTAAATTCTAAATCTCTTGTCCCCTTAGGCTCCATATTATGCTCATTTTCAGGTTCATAATTGTATTTAGAGGTTATATCAGAATAGGTTTACATGGTCTAATTGTCAAAAAACACCATATTTCTGTTGTACTGCACATTGTAGCAGCTCCTCTTTTCACCCTGTGTGTTGAGCTCTCTGTTTTAGCTACAGAGTGAGGCATCGCACTTCTGTTCAATCTTTGTTGGGAGTCGCACATGAGCGGTACGCTAGCAGCTAGGCGAGCGTTGTTATCGTGTGTTATAAAGTGACACATGTTCGTCTGTTGGAGAAGGTAAGTCCCTTTGGGGTGGACTTTGGGCTTTTTCACTTTGTAAACCTATTACATGCACAAACAAGATATATAACACAACAAAGGAAAGGGAAAAAGCCAAAAAGCATATGTAACTTTTAAATGTTTCTGAAACTGTGTAATTTTCCATATGATGATCATAAATGACCTGTTACAGCAAAGGAGACTAACAGTGAAAAGACCGCAGTTCTTCCCGCAAAGTCACAAAATAATTTATGGCAGGTAGACGGCACTACAGAACACACATTCTGATGGGTCACAGATTTCGGCATAACACTGGAAAAGCCTGTGTTAGTGAGTATGCAGGTAAAAGGTAGTAGGAGATTTATTTATATAGGCCTAATTGTATTTTAATTTTATTTTAGAAGTTATCTGTAGTTATGGCTGATACTGGGGCAGGGCTATCACAGAAAAAAAGGAAATAAATTAAGAAGTAAAAGCTAAAAGTCTCTGAATTGGCCTTCAGGTATGTAATATGTCTATTTCATTCATAAAATAAATTTAGATTGATAGATGTGGTTGTACGTCAGTAGCCAACATTAAATTACATTCACTTTCCATTTAGTTGGATGTTTTATTCCTTTTCAGTCTGTGTTTGTGTTGACCTACTATTTTCTTTTCCCTTGTCCCCCTGTACTTGTGTAAAGTGTCCTTGGGTTCCATAAAATGCGCTATATTAATCTAAGTTATTATTACATTGGTTGCTACAACAAACTCTTATTGCTTTGGTTTGGACACAGTGACAGTGATACCTGGTTCAGCTCACGATACATCCAGGCTAAGTTACTGTATGCAACACTTGAAATGCAACGTTGTATCTGTAATGTACTCTCTTATTGTAAATTAATGATTTTCTGTCTGAGCAAAACATTAATCGCAACTACTGTATATGACCTCCCCGTAACACTAACTCAGTAATCTAAAGTGGGCAATACATCACTGTAAAGACCTTTACGACAGAGGTGTGTCCAAAAGGGCCGCTAGAATCAACACAAACTGAAAGTTACATATAGTTAAGTAGGGAAAATATCAGTTTTACTGAAGTAATATTCTAAAAGGTGACTTCAACTTCTACCAAAGTTATTTTCTGGTAAGATACTTGTACTTTTACTCAAGTATTGGCTTTTAATTACTTTTAATAAGAGTGGTATTATATATGTTATATATTACAGTGATAACATGAAACTCAAAAAATAGTGAAAATGTGAAACATCCACCAGACAAAATAACTTGCATATGGTAGGTTATGTTATTGTTATGTTATTGTTTTAATGGGGAAAAGGCAAGGCAATGCTACGTCTTGTTTGTTTTTTCACAATGAGACAAGATGTCATAAGACATAAAAGACATTAAGACAAAATATGAAATAAACATTTCAGCAAGATAATATAAAAAAATACACATGAATAGGATTTAAAGAGTAAAAAATAAAGTAGAACAGCAAAATAAGCTACAATACAATGAGACAGATTGAACAGTAAACACAAAATTACAGTGCAGCTAAAATGCAGTGCAATGTATAAAGAAATAGTCCTAAATGGCATTAAATAAAAGGCAGTGGCAAACAGAAAAGAAAGAAATGCACATCACTGCCATGTGACCATAGTAGAATAACATTAAGAACGGGACAGAAACTTCACAACGCTCATTTTCAAAATTGCACCCTTGTCAAATGTTTTTCCGATTTTCATAATATTGTGTCATTAGGTATTCGACAAAAGCATTTACTACATCAACCTAAACTTTTCTGCCTCAAATGAGCATCAAAACTACTTTGTGATATTGCTCAAAACATATTGACTTTTCACTGTCCATTTCTTTAAATTTGACTCTTAGAATTTGAATAAAACTCTTGAATAGACGACCAGCTATACGGAGAGCAAGAGAGGAAGAAAGAAAGAGCACAGGGTGGTGTGAGGACACTGGATAATGCTGCTTTTATATACACACACACACACACACACACACAAACACGTGACCACATGCGCGTATGCGCCCGCACACACACACACACACACACACACACACACACAGAGAGAGCAAATGACAGAGCGATCTATTTGGACCAGAACAAGGTCATGTACTGACCGCTGGCCCTATTCCAGCTAACTCATTTTTTCACCCCCTGTTCCTCTGTGTTTCTTAAAGACGTACCAAGCTTTTGGCAAAGACGCTGTTTGATCTGGGTGACAATAAACCAGTTTGGCATAATATCAGACATACACAATAACGTCATCCAAGTTTGAATTTTGCAGTGGCCTCTAGTCATCCATCTGTAACTACAAAGTAAGGCTGCCAACCTGCTAAAATAGCCTGTTGTAGCTGTACTCGTTCAATATATATGTGGGTTATGCTGCAAAATGTGGCATAGCATTTGTTGTTAATATGCATTTTCTGTCTTTATCCTATTTCTCATTGATGCAGCACTAATGTTACAGTTCAGCTGGCTGTGTGATGTGATTATGTAAAGGTAGGCAAACATCAGCCTCCCTTTCATGGAGAGTGAACATTTCTTTTATACAATACAAAAGGCACGGTATCGTTTTTGTACTCCACACAATGATTGATGCTTGGTTCAGAATTGCTTGTTTTTTTAAGATTATTTTTTTTTTTTGCCATTTTAGGCCTTTATTTTTGACAGGACAGCTTAGACATGAAAGGGGAGA
Organism: Zingel zingel; assembly: GCA_023566125.1. Classification (NCBI taxonomy): domain Eukaryota; kingdom Metazoa; phylum Chordata; class Actinopteri; order Perciformes; family Percidae; genus Zingel; species Zingel zingel. The sequence continues at coordinate 10,262,712 of CM042323.1, forward strand.
GAGAGGGGGAACGGTATGCAGCAAAGGGCCGCAGGTCGGAAACCGAACCCGCTGCCCCTGTGACGAGGACTGAGCCTCTGCATGTGGGAGTGCACTCTACCAGGTGAGCTACCCAGGTGCCCGGTTCAGAATTGTTTTAAGATGTTTATGTGAGTTTTGGAGAGGTCTTTCAGATGCAAGTTCAGCAAAGTTCTTACCAATCAAGGAGGTCCACAGGTGTCACCCACCTCTGCCGCGGTTGGCCAGGGATTTTTAATAGCACAATAAAACAATAATTTCCTGTCAATTCACAAGCTTTGACCTCACAGAGCTGACATAGCAGGACGTTACAGGAGAGAAAAAAAAGATGGGGGCAGACTCAGTGCACAAAATGAAAAATATAATAAAAGGTTGGTTTACAATATCAAGATCGAAGTCAATAAAATGAAACCACTACGGATGGAAAACATTTTTTTAATGCAAAAAAAACAAAACAATTAATGCAGTAATTCATGAGAACGATTCGCAAAATGGCACACAGAAAGAGAGAAAGCTGCGAGCTTTAAAAGGCTGTTCAAATGCTATTGGAATAATAATATATTGGCTACGCTAGTGTCTTAAGCCCCTACTTTGCCAAGAGCTGTCCAATTGTCCATACTGGGGTACATGAAAAGTGGCTGAGGGTAGAGTGCTGGGGAAAGGTTGCTTTCTGCAACTTAAACGTTCTAGGGCTGGTCAGAGGTAGTCAATATATACAAACATATGTTAAGACAATCAACTCTTATGAAATGTTTTCTGTAGAAAAAAAATATCTTAAATGGTGGCTTCATGTAGAGCCCTGCGCGGGACTGTTTTCTTCATTCCGCCTCCGACCGCTCCCGGCGAATTTCTGACCATTGCCGCCCGCACCCGCAACATGTGTGTTACACTCCCGCCCGCTCCCGCAAAACTCTGAGAATGTATGCCCGCACAATAATAGAGATGCATTGATGTTGTGTCTTCTCCCGTCCCGCATGAGAAAACACGCCATTTTATAGATTAATAGGGAGAAGATGCAGGCAAAGAAGGCAGGTGCTTGCTGCTGTTAGGCGGGGAGGAAGGAGCAGAGGATGAGGGCGAGAGGAGAGGGGGAGGAAGGAGCCGAGGATAAGGGAGCGGGCGGACGGTGGACGGAGCCTTGGCTCGGAGCTCTCCCGTAGATGGGCTGTAGCCTACAGTATATAGGCTACTCAGTCAGTATATATGTATATCTATGGTTTCTGCTGGCGTGGGGGGGTTCCAGGCTACATCCCGATCATGCAGTGTTTCTTTTAGCCGCCCGGTCCCGCCCGCAGCCAAGTTAAAACTGCCCGCTCCCGCGAGATTTGCGTTGGGTCCCACGGGACCCTGCTGCACAAGTAGGTGTTAATAATTCAGTAAGTGCAGCCACCAGTGTTGTCTCTTGCACTTTGTTCCCACCCCGTCTATCTGTCGATCTGTCGGTCCACAGAGTTATTACAAACTGTTTATTTGTGCTATTTTACAATCAATGCATAGTAAATATAAGTTGCAGTGTGTCGCAGATGCAACAGGTTGGAGCTTGGAAGTGGCGATGAGGACTTAAAATCTATGGAAAGTATCCATTAAAAGTTATTCAATTTAGGATTTCTGTATATACCCTGGAAGAGGGAAGGGAAGGGACTTTCATGGATTCAGGGATTTCAGGCTTTATCCCAGCAATGTACATTCATTTGCCTGACTACTATAACATGTTGAAATATATATAGACCACTAATCCCAGGTGTAAATGGGATCACTGGTTTTGTGGTGGCTACTGCCTTTTGGTTACAGACCGAAGGAAGCAGTGTCCTTCCCCATTAACATTGGAACTAACTAACCTCCTCATTGTCTTCTGTTCAAGCAACACTGACTACGTTTACATGCACATAAAATTCTGGTTTTTGCCCTTATTTCGAAAAAGACAATATTCCGCCTAAGCTGTTTACATGGCTAATGAAAGGGAATATTCCACTAACATTCCTGTTTACATGAAGCCGTGAAAAATACGATTTTTACCAGCGGTGGCGGACTTGTTGGACCGTGCGAACACAGCCTCCCTCTTTCATTCCTTCATCCAGCTTCTGTAAAAAAATAAAATGTTTAAGATTCTTTTTGGGGTTTTTCCACCTTTATTTGATAGGACAGCTAGGTGAGAAAGGGGAGAGAGAGGGGGAAGACATGCAGGCAATCGTTACTGGTCGGATTCGAACCCTGGACCCTCTGCGTCAAGGTATAAACCTCTTACAGTGGTATGAAAAAGTTTAGGCACCCCTCTGAGGCTGCATAATAATTTACTCTGTCACAGAAAATGATCACAGTGGCATGCTATTCATTCTAATAAAAGCTGAGTACTGGGGTATTTTCCAGACAAAGATTTTTAGTGTGGCAATATTAAGTTGTATGAAATTAAATCAGATGTGAAAAATAGGCTATGCAAAAATTTGGGAACCCTTGTCATTTTGTTGATTTGAATACCTGTAACTACTTAGCACTGATTAATTGGAACACACAATTGGTTTGGTGAGCTCATTAAGCCTTGAACTTCATAGAGAGGTGCATCCAATCATGAGAAAAGGTATTTAAGGTGGCCAATTGCAAGTTGTTGTTCTCTTTGACTCTCCTCTGAAGTGTGACAACATGGGGGCATCAAAACAACTCTCAAATGACCTGAAAACAAAGATTGTTCAACATTATGGTTTAGGGGAAGACTACAAAAAGCTATCGCAGAGATGTAAGCTGTCAGTGTCCACTGTGAGGAACATAGTGCGGAAATGGAAGACCACAGGCACAGTTCTTGTTAAGGCCAGAATTGCAGGCCAAGTAAAATATCGGAGAGGCAAAGGCGAAGGATGGTGAGAACGTTCAAAAACAGCCCACAGACCACCTCCAAAGACCTACAACATCATCTTGCTGCAGATGGTGTCACTGTGCATCATTCAACAATTCAGCGCACTTTGCACAAGGAGAAGCTTTACGGGAGAGTGATGCGGAAGAAGTCTTTTCTGCACACATGCCAACAGTCCCTTAAGGTATGCAAACGCACATTTGGACAAGCCAGCTTCATTTTGGACGGATGAAACAAAGATTGAGTTATTTGGTCATAACAAGGGGCGTTATGCATGGCGGCAAAAGAACACAGCGTTCCAAGAAAAACACTTGCTACACAGAGTAAATTTGGTGGAGGTTCCATCATGCTGTGGGGCTGTGTGGCCAGTGCCGGTACTGGGAATCTTGTTAAAGTTGAGGGTCGCATGGATTCCACTCAATATCAGCAGATTCTTGAGAATAATGTTGAAGAATCAGTCACAAAGTTGAAGTTACGCCGGGGTTGGATATTTCAACAAGACAACGACCCAAAACACTGCTCAAAATCTACTCTGGCATTTATGCAGAGGAACAAGTACAATGTTCTAGAATGGCCATCCCAGTCCCCAGACCTGACTATCATTGAAAATCTGTGGGATGATTTGAAGCGGGCTGTCCATGCTCAGCAACCATCAAACCTAACTGAACTGGAGTTTTGTAAGGATGAATGGTCCAAAATACCTTCATCCAGAATCCAGACACTCATTAGAGGCTATAGAAAGTGTTGAGAGGCTGTTATTGTTGCAAAGGGAGGCTCTACTAAACATTGTCTAATTTCATTTTGATGCATATTGCACATTTTCTGTTAATCCAATAAACCTCTACTAACCTCCCCACTACTGAAATATTACTGTGTCCATCAGTTATTTGATAGATCAAACATGAAATTGCTGATCCAAACACCCAATTATTTATAAATGAAAATCATGGAAATTGTCAGGGGTGCCCAAACTTTTTCATATGACTGTAGTATATGTGCATGTATATTTGTTTCTCCTTATCGGGTCTGCAACCTTGCAAACTGTTGGCTGGTTGGTTTGTGTACAGCAACCATAGCAAAGCACAGAGCTGACCATTAGCTGTAAATAGGCAAGAAGCCGTAAACTGGGCGTAAACTAGGCGTAAACTGCGGTTAAAAACCCAGATTGAGACGCAGATTCCGAATGCGCTGTATACGTGTCCAAAAAATGCCTCTAAAACCCAAATGATACCGGAATATCCAACATGTCTTAAGGCCTTATTCGGAATATTCTATTTACATAACCTGTATCAAATTCTGAATATTGTCATTGTCGGAATAGTAGTGGAATATTGGTGAGCATGTAAACATACTCACTGACCAGCTGTTAACAGCTTCTCTCACTGCCATGAATAGTTACTGCACACATTTTATTTTATCTCTGTGAACCCACAGTCCCACCTGTGTCTAGTTAGTCCAATAAAACCATCAGACAGATTTCAACAACGCTGATGAAAACTGCATTTCGCTCAATAACTGAATTACCATCTCACCTGTGTTTATCAGTAGGAGGCTCAGGTGGTAGAGTGAATCACCTATGTCAGACAAGCACATTGCATTATAGTTTTATGTGTGTACGAATGGGAGAACGAGAGGCTAATTGTAATAAAGTGCTTTCACTGTACTTGTTATGCATTTGCGCTGCCATTACAATTTGTTTCAATTTTATTTGTAGCGCCAAATCATAACAGAAGTTATCTCAGGACTAGGGATGTAACGATTACCAGTGTAACGGTAAACCACGGTAAAAATGTTGATAACAATGACCGTTTTCATTTAAAATATCATTACTATCAAGGTGGATTACCACGGTGTGGAAACCGCATGTTCCCAGCTTCATCTGAGTCTCCTGAAGTTGCCGTGCGGGTGTGCTGCGTAGCCTACAGTGTGTTTCTTGAAGTTGGAATCATGGGGGAAGGAGGAGATGACAGCGCTCAGGACATTTATCAGCCTTGTAAAAAAGGCCATAGTAACACTTGCTCTCTCTTTCCTGAGATGACGTGACGAGAGTCATCGCTTTGATCTCCTGCCAATCTCTAGCGCTCAGACAGGAGAAGGGGACAGAACAGCAGTTGTAAACTGACTTTTTTCTTTATCGTTCCTTTCCCGTTTTCGGACTTGTTGAAGTAATGTGTGTAGCCCAGAACGTAACTTAAAACTATTCTGTAGCTTGTTAAACTGTCATGGGTTTTACTGCCTCATTATCTGTGTAAACATTAAAGCTACATCTATTCATATTTCAATAAGTGTTATGCTACGATGTGGTTTAGCCCGTGTTACGACATTACATTTATTTGGAGAGAGAGAGATACATTATCGCCTTGATAATATTGCTGTTGCTGTGTTTCTTATTGCATAGCTAATAGATTAGCAGATTGTTTAATATTACTTGTGCAGCCACGTGTTGATATTCAGGTTGTGTTAGGACAATTTGCTAGCAAGGTGCAATCGCCAGTAAACAGACTAACACTGTGGAGCCACGTGCTTAGCTATTAAAGGTGTATTACACCGTTTGCTCCGTTTATTCTCAGTTTGTGTTACTGATCAATATGTTACATTTATGTTAATTATTACAGAGAAATTAATGTAATTCTTATTATTGTTTCTTGTTATATGGTGGTGGCTATAACATTTAGTTTGGGTAAATTATGTTTATAGTAAGTCAGATGCTTATTAATGTGCATTATTATTTGTTTATATTTCAGAACCACATCCAACTTCACATGTAACGTCAAATTTAACTTCATGTTCGAGTTGTAAATAAATCGTCCTGGATCTCAAAGTCAGACATCTCTGGTTCAAGCTCTTACCGGACACACTACAGCGGGCTGGTGTTTCAGTAGCCAGTTTAATAGTTTTTACAAGCCTATTGCTTATATTTTTGTAATAAACACTTACACTTTTTTAAACTATTTCAGCTTGTGTAGGCCTATCAGTGCTTTCTGAACATATTGAACACACTTTTAAAAATACCACGATACCGAAAACTGTGATAATTTTGGTCACTATAACCATGAGGTTAAATTCTCATACCGTTACATCCCTACTCAGGACACTTTACAGATAGAGTAGGTCTAGACTACACTCTATAATTCAGAGACCTAACAATAACAATTTCCCCCAACAGCATGCATTTGGTGTGACAGCAGCAAGGAAAAACTTCAAGGGGGGAAAGGAAGAGAGAGAGTGATACAGAAATATGTCGCATAATGACTCATCTTAATCTAAAAAAGGCATTCAGTCTGAACACAGCTTTAGAATGATGCCTCTCTGTGGATCCACTTTGAATCTAGCTGTCAAAAAGCCCACGTGAGTTTGAGCCAGAGATGAAACTGGTGGCTAGGGAAACCTCATCTATGACCTACAACTTGTCATAGCCGTAGATCTTTATAACATCTGGAAACAGTTTCACTCTGTAGCCTAGTTTAGACACCCCACCTGCAGACAGTTTTAGCAGCCTGATGTAATGCAGTTCTGGATGGAGAGCCACAGTGTGCTGTGACGCTGCTTTATGCTGAGTACTCTAACCCCTTTTTTTCCACCAGGTGCGTCTGCGCTGCGTTCCAGATGCGCCGCAGCCCCTGCGAGCAATCGCAACCATTCAAGTCAATGCTTGATATTCCACCAGATGCGCCGCCGCGCGTCCCAGAAGTGTACGTGAAGCGGCTCTCTGCTCTGCTTAAGATACGCGCCAGGTCTATTTTCACGTGATGCCGTTCAGACAGCCGGGCAGGAAGTGAAACAGCGAGAGCATCCAGTCAATTTACCAAAAGACTCCCCCCCAATATTGTATATGTCTCTTTTCCAACCAGTCCCTCCGGGATTTCGCTGCCTTTTTTTGAGATTGTTGCAGCCTAAAATGCCTGATTTCGCAGGAGCTTTTGTGAAAAGTTGCGATGTCTTTTGTATGTTTGTTGCAATGAAGTTGCAGGAGAAAGTGAAAGTTGCAAAAAAAAGTTGCGATTTTCTTTTCAAAAAGGCTCAGGATGCTGCAAATGTTGGTATAATATGAAAATGGCTGGTGGGTTTAAGACAAAAAATAATATTGAATGATTCAAATCTGAACATATGTGTCAGTGGCTTGTTGATCTTAACATTGTTAGTTAATTTCCTAATCTGGTCTGGAACACACATTCATACGGTTTAAAAATGTAACGTTACTTATTGGACTTATCATTGCACTTACAATAACGAGCGTAGCTGTCCTCAATTTAGGTCATCGTGTCATCTCATCTCCGGTTTTTCCTGCATCCACTGTGTGTGTGAGTGTGTGTGTGTGTGTGTGTGTGTGTGTGAGTGTGTGAGAGTGTGAGAGTGAGTGAGTGAGAGAGAGAGAGATATGCAGGGGGAACTGAGCAGCCATGCCCACTGCAGAGAGCCCACAGGATTGAAACAGCAGCAGCTTTCAGCAACTTTAGAGAGAAAAAACATTACAGTGTACATTAATGTATACAGGTTGGCAGGACGGTCTGAAATATACGGTCTTTCGCTGTACGTTTTGTTGGTAAATGTGAGATGATCGAGTCAATCACACACGTCTCGTCTTCATCAGAAACCAGGAAATGATCAACCCGTGGCCACTCTCACTCCCGCTTGGTCATTGGCTCTCAGAGTAACATACTGACGGCACGTGGGACTGCTGGGATTGGTCGAAAGTCGCAGGAAACTTCAGGTTATTGGTCAAATTTGCGGAAAAGTTGCGGTGATTGGTCAAAATTGCGAGTCGCACAAAATTCGCAGTGATTGGTTGAGTTTGTGTGAATTGGCGCAATCGCGACGTCGCGAAATCCTGGAGGGACTGTACAACACCACGGGCAACGAGACATTCATCTTGGAGGTGAAAAAATTTAACGGACGTCACAGATTTTATTTTTTTCCAGGACAACACCAGAAAAGAGAAGACATGGAGTTTAACCCTTGTGTTGACTTCGGGTCACATTGGCCCATTTAAATGTTTTGTTTTATATCAGAAAATATTGGACGTAGAAATAAGCGCTGAAAATGTGTAGAAGAAAAATTTAAAACATTGGATAAAGCAAAAACAAATTGTGAAAAAAGGCGTCACAAATGTCAGATAAAAAGTGTTTTTTTCAAGGTTAAAATGAAGACAACACAAGGGCATGAGTGCCTGGAGTGGAAGGCAGATACAAGCAAAATAAACACGTGATTGTTCTGTAAAGTACTTTTAGAGACAGTAAAATCTGTGAGTCGGGCACCAAGACACTCCGCTTCTGAGACGCTCCTGGTGTGGTATGGCGCGTGGCGGAGGACGGAACAAAACCAGAACTGTTATGATGTAGAGGATTAAAGGACCCAAATGCAGGGTGAGGCAGGCAGGGGAAGGGTTGAACACAAAGATTTATTTCATCAAAATACAAAAACAAACCTAGGGAGTCCTGTGAGCTGCAGCAGGCAAAAAAACAATACAAGAAAAAACCAAGGGCATCCAAGAAAACCAAGCAGGAAGAAACAGGAAGCACAGAAACTAACAGACGCTGATGCAGACAAATACAAACCAACCGGCCCAGGACACCAATGAACACAAACTGACATGAACAATACGCAACCAATCTGACAACAGACAAAGGAAACACAGGCGCTAAATAAACTAGGTAACGAGAAGACACAAGGGCTGGGGAACAGGTGGAGCACATCAGACAATCACACAGGCGGGAAAACACAGGAAGTAAAAATGACAAGACAGAAAACAGACTATCAAAATAAAACAGGAAACAGAACATACACAGGGAAATACACAACAGAGAACAGAAATATACACAACAAAATATACACAGACCACGGAATACAATAAACCCAACAGGAAACATACAGAAATAATAATAACAGGCAACAGAAATATCCACAACCACAACACAGAACGCAGCTGGAATGCAGCACAGACATGCCCGGTAGAAAATCGGGGTGAGAATCACCAAACAGCCATCTTACAGTAACTTTTTTCACTTTCCTATTTCCTATGTCCATTTCTCTCAACTTATTTCTCACATATTTCTCTCTTTCATCGCCTCTTTTTCTGGGCATTTTCTGCCTCTTGTCCCCCTCTCCTTCTCTTCCTATTTCCTCTTCAGGTAAGCCATCTGCTTCATGACTCTCCTTTTTCTTTTTTCTGCGGGGGCATGAAAGCCCTTTGACCCTTTCCTACCTGAATCCCTCATACACTCAGTCTTTCTCCATCTCTCTACCTCTCTCACTTTTTCTCTCTGACCTGGTTTTGTTGGATCCTGCCAGAAGGCCTGATGTTGTTCACGCACAGCTCTGCACACACACTAACACACACAAACACACACGCTCATTCAGGTGTGCACATAGAAATCTAAATACACATGTTTACTCAGCAAACATGTACACTCACAGTCAGAGGCTTATGGGATTACACTTTCTCTCTTTGGCTTTAATTTGAATGTCCACGGTGAGGCTGCAGGTTTCGTTAAAAGTAAAATATAAATTTGCCCTGTCATTTAAGCCAAGAACCGCAAGCTCACAGCAACACTGCTGGGCGGGGAGCCAGTACACAAAAATTACAGCCATTTCTTTTGGAATGATTTCTTTTCTTCACATTTTAAGCAATTAAGTCAAATAAAAATGAAAAAGAAAATTCTAGAAGAGCCACATTAGTTTATTATCTTAGTGCCAGTCATGGCTGTAATGACAGTCTTCTTTTTGTCATGTGTACACGCAAGTGACTTCCATTAGAATCAATGTGGCTCCATCCTTGAACATGATATCCAGTTATCTTTATACATTTATGTGTAATCCTCACTGTAATTCTTTTCATGTTTTCAAGCAATTTGTTTTTATAAGTGTACACTGCTAACAGTAATTGAATATAGTTGAATTTTGTTAACTGCACAAATATAAGGGTCAATTAAGTTTTAACTGATTCTGTATCAGGTTAACTCTTCTGGGGGGGGGGGGGGGAATCTAAACAGTTTTATATTTGTGTTAGTTACAGTGTACAGCCAAAAGTCTTTCAATACATTTCTTACATTCAATTTCCATTAAGTTTATTTCTTTTGTATTTATAGTCAGATAACAATTTATGCTTTTAAGTGACAGGAAGAGTTAACAGCATGGACAGTAGGGTTGCAGCTATCGATTATTTTAGTAATAGATTATTCTACCGATTAATCCATTGAGTAATCAGATAAGAAATACTTTTGCTTTGTTGAGAGGAGCAATAGTAAATACACAAGAGTGGTTCCCTTTTTTAGAAAAAGACAATTTTTTATTGTTTAAATTGCATAAAATGTATCTGTGAAAAAAATAAACATTTTAGTGCATTTAAGTGCCACATACATTGTTTCATAAAGAAAAAACTTTTCTGAAATGCAAAACAACCTCAAAATAAGGTATACATTCAAATAATACATAAACAGCCATGTATTGTTCTTTGAATGCTTTTACAAAGCCAACGTATAATGAAAGTTATTCACAAGAATACACTTCCTCAAATGTCTCTCTATAATCTCTTTCTACTGTGTGTGTGTGTGTGTGTGTGTGTGGGAGCTGGTCGTCCTGGGCCCAACCATGCCACCAGACCTACCTCATCATGGTGAAGATAGTGCTACTGGGGAGACCGCACCACCTATAGCACTTTAAGAATTTGTTGTGGGACGTACTTGATATGCGAATCCCACGGCCATAGTCTCAACCAATGGCTTGCATTCTCAGCCATTCCCCATCGAACGGGGCTCGCGATAGGGATGCCTGCTCTCTCCCATGCTATTTGCGATCTCTCTTGAACCGTTACACCGAACCGAACACTTCCACATCTGCTGTCTCCAGCGCATCACACTGAGATCCTCAGGAGAACAGGCTGCAAGAGTATTGAGGCCACAATCATCCAGCACCAACTGCGTTGGTTGGGGCATGCCCCACAGAGTGCTATATGACCAGCTACACCAAGGCCAGCGCTCTGCCGGAGGCCAAAAGAAACGCTTTAAAGACCCATTGAAGACAGCGCTTAAGAGGTGCAAATTCAAACCTGGGGACCTGGAGAACATGGCTGCTGATCGCAATACCTGGCGGCAGCTAAGTCTAGATGGGACCCAAGCACTGGAGGAGGAAAGGACAGTCAGGAGACAACAAAGAAGGCTCAGGAGGAACACACCCACACCTATGAATGCCAGTAACACCAATACCATGTATGATGCAATGTTGCAATTGAATGATGTTGCACCCGTGTTGTGCTGTGCTGGAGGCTTTACTTTCACTTGTGTTGGGCTGCGTCACCTGCTCTCTCACAGCAAGAGCCATGGTTTGCATTGTGCTTTGGACCTTGAATGCTTCGTCAGCAGGCAAAAACAGAGCAGCAGCAATAAAGGCAGTGTTTGGAGACTCAGGTGGGAACACATATTGTCCTTGCCATCTTGCTGTGATCTGTTCTGCCACATGAGCCTGTTATGACTTGACTGGTGCAGTCTCAAAAGCTGAATTGTGTGTGGACTTCTTAAGGCTTGGCACTAGCTGTGGAAGTGCAGAGAGAGTAATGTTACGTGCTTCAAATTGTGTAACTGGAGTTACAAATGATTTTGATTGGGGTTCACTACTCTCAGCTCTCCTACATGAAACCCTGAAAAACAGAATCACGGAGTCAGTGAGTGAAAGCGTGAACCGCCATCTTCGTCTCCAAATCTCTGTCTGAGAGAAGAGGGAGGTGCCCGTCGCCTGGGCACCGTGGTGCAACGATACCCGCACTTCGGTTCCACTTTCTTTGCTTCCCCCCTACGTTAATATTGTCTTACACAATAAAAGTTGAAATTCTACTAACCTCTGCGCTGGTTATTGTGTTATCACATAAGAGTGTATCACAGTAACATATTGTTGCCCACTCAGAAACACCGTATCTCCTTTAAATGGCTCAAGGACCTGGCTCAGTTCCTTAATTAGGTTCCACTGTTCAGGCTTGAGATCAAGGTGGTGTTTACCTATCTGAGTAACTGCTGGGTCTGAAAGTGCAGCAGTAACTGGCCATCTTTGTTCCAGCAGCCTGGACAGCATATGATAAGTACTGTTCCAGTGAGTACTTACGTCTTGCGCCAGCATGTGTTGCCGTGTGCCCATTTGCTGCTGCTTATCCTTTAGTTTGATGCATGCCAGCTCACTTCTCTTAAAATGTTTGAGCAGGCATCTCGAAGCAGCCACACACTTAGAGATAACTTGGTTGTTCTACAGAGCGTTTTGCACAACCAAATTCAGTGTGACATGCACATCGAACTGATGCCTATCCATGTTTTTGTGCCAAAATATTCACAGCTGCTACAACATTAGCACAGCTTTGATTTTCTCTGGTGGAATGTCGAATTTGGCAATCAATCCTCAAGCCACTCTGCAATTTTGGCAGCTGTGTGTCTCTCTTCAAGGGGCATTGTTGTCAGGCTGTAGGACTCCATTTCCCAATCCTCCCTAATAAAGTGACATGTCACCCCCAGATATGCTTCTGTAGCAACATTTGTCCAAATGTCAGTTGTGAGTGCAATGCTGTCAGTCTCTTTAATAGTGTTCATTAACTTGCCTTTGACTTCTTCATACTTTTTCTCTATCATTGTCATGATGTAGTTTCTCGAACAAAGTGTGTACCTTGGAATGAAAGTGGAAATCATCTTTTGAAAACCTTCATCCTCCACTAAGGACACCTGGCGCATGTCTGTGACAATCATGTTCAAAATGCTGTCTGTAAACTCAGCTGCTTGCTCAGTTGAACCTGATGCTTTGCTGGCCGCAAAAAGCTGTCCATACACCTGTGATTTACTAAAAAAAATGATGAAAATGGTAATAATTATTGGCATGCATTACCAGGCAGATGAAGCCAGTTGAAATTTAGCAAAGTATAAGTGCTAGCGTTAATGTTAACTTACCTTGCATCGGGTCCGCTCCGTGGAATGGATGTCTACATTGGGTGTTTTCGGTTGAGGTTTTGCAGCATTGAGGACGTGACAAGTTTACAATAGACACACTATACCGAGTTATCGCTTTTTATAAGCTTAAAATGATCCCAAACCTTGGATACTTTGTTGTTTTCTTCCGACTGTTTCACTGTTTTCACCCTCTTCATCCATTTTGTAATCAGCGCTGCTCGTAAATCTCCACTGGCACAGCGGAAGCCCGTTGTGAGTCTGTAAAAATCATCAGTGCGGAAACAGTGAGTGGTAAAACGTTAGTTATATTGATTAAAATAAGTTTTTATGGAAAATCATTTTGAATTAAGGATTTTAAGTAATACAATTATTTGAATTACTCAAGGAATCGTTTTAGCCCTAATGGACAGTCTGAGTTGTCAGGGGAGCAACTTGATTTAAAATGACAGTGTTATGGTTTGGACATTTCTGTTTCCTAGTTTTATTGTCTGTATTGTGATTTCTGTTATGATTTCTGCATTTTGCCTTGTGTTTTGTGCTAATTCTGTTGCTTCTTTGTAGTTTTCTGTATATTCCCTGTTTTTGTTGGTTATTCTGAAGTGTGTATGTTTTGGTTAATCCCTGTGAGCTGTTCTCCCTTGTGTTGTCTAGTGTTGTGTCAAGTTTCTGTGTTTAGTTGATATGTTTTCTGTCTGTTTTTCCTGTTTCCTGTTTTATTTTGATAGTCTGGTTTTCTGTCTTGTCTTGTCCAGCTTTACTTTGTATTTTCCCGCCTTGGTTGATTGTCCTGCCCCACCCTTATGGGTTTCACTTGTTGTATCACCTGTCCCTCGTTTGTTCATTACCTCATGTATTTAACCCCCGTGTTCCCTTTGTCTCTTGTCAGATTGTTTTGTATCACCGTGCCGTCAGTTTGTATCCCGTTGTGTCCTGTCCCTGTGAGGTTTTTGTCTGCTCCTGTTGTTTTCTGCCTGCGTTGCCGTCAGTTACTGTCGTGTTTTTCCTGTTGTTTTTGTTGTTGGTTTTTTTTCTCGGAGTTCCTTCGAGTGTTTCTCCAGTCACTGTACTGCCGTTTTCTGTTTGATTAAATACTGAAGCTCACACCATCTCCTTCCTGCTAGTCTTTCTCTGCAATTGGGTCCTCCAATCTCTCACCACACATCACAGACAGAGCAGTAAGAATTATAAGAGCTGACAAAGCAGTCAATTTTGTCATCCGTGGACAGTACCACTTTTCTGTCAAAAGGAATTGGCGGCAGTGAGGCGATTTGTTATATGTGAGCATTTACACGCTCATCAAACACTTTGTTTTAAAAAACAAATTCAAAAGAACACAATCATGGTCTAACACAACTACCTCCTCAGTCCGAACACTGTCAATGTTTAGCCCAAGTGTAAATACCAGGTCTGTTACCTCTAGTGTGCGTGGGACCATGCTGGGTAAAATAAAATGAGTCTGATATTTACAAAATGAACAGCAAAACTGTTAGTAGTGTTGTCTATATAGACATTGAAGTTTCCAACTATTAAAACTGTCTGAAGTGTAACGATACACAAAAAGAAATCACTGAATTCAGCAAGGAAAGAACTGTTTATGCCAGGAGGGCGATACATCAAGATACAATAGAAGGGTTTTAAATGCCCTATTTTTGTCATCATTTCGAATGAGGAATGGTTTAATGTGCCCAACCTCGGAGTCTTAAAGCAGTTTCGTTGCACAATAGCTAGACCCCCTCCACGGCCAGTGGTCCTGGGAGCACAGGTGAAATAACATTGTGGTAGACAAAGTTCATTAAAAGAGGCATAATCTTAAATTCTTTGCCAAGTCTCTGTGTAGCACAAAGTCAAAGTCTTTTGCAATATAAAAATAATTTCATATGAATGATGTATTTGCAATGGAACAAGCGTTCAACAGCACCAAACTGAGTCAGATGCAACCCCGTTAACCGCATATACCCGAGCTAGCGGGCGCAAGTCCCTGCTGCGCATCGAAGAGCATCTCACTGGGGGAACGGAGACAGATGGTTTGCTAGGACGGTTGACCCTATTTGTTAAAATAGTTTTGATAAAGTGGACAATAGGTGAGGGTGTTGGTGGCAGGGAAGGGCAGTAGGGTAAAGAAGAGGACACTGAGGGGGATGAGGGAATAGTGCCTTCGTGAGAAACCGATCTGCAACTGCGGCAATGGCAGTTGAGGCCAGGAGGGGGAGCCAGTGGTAGAGAAAAGACTGACGTGCCAAGAGGGTCCTGCAGGGGGAAATCTCGTGGGAAACGTGTCTACTGTAGAGGAAGAGGGATGTGACTGGGGCTTGTGCACCATGGCTCCAGGAAAGCAGTGTGTAACGGCAATAAAAAAACGTATGCCTCGAGTGATGGAGTCCCCAATAATCATTGTGGTAGGGCGGAAAAGCGTACGAGGAGTTGTGTGTGGATAGTCTGTATCAGGGAGAAAACATTCAGTGCCGGTCTCAGGGGAACATGGACAAGGAGGAGATTGCCTACTCCATGGGGAAAGTTGACGTTGAGGTATAGACTCATTTTTATTTATTTTTTTTAGATCAATTTCTTTATTATTTTTTAGCACCATTTATCATACAGACATACAGAACAAATTCCACAATACGTACCAGGTAATGTCAAGTGTTGCATACAACAGATAAATACAAATTCAACAAGAACAAAAACCCTCTCCCACCCTCTGCAGTCTTGAGGAAAACAAAAGAAACATACAAACAGAAATCGCACCTTGCCTAGTCGCTCTCCTAGTTCTTGTGGCGTTGAGGTCATTAGGGCAGATATTTGTGCTGCTGTGCTTTTCCATAGGTTGATATTTGGCTCTGTTAATCCTTGCTGTAGAGAGCTCAAGCATAACTATGTCTAGAAAATACGCAAACCACTGTTTTATACAAAGCGAGTGGGGAGGGGAGCCAGCGTTGAGCTATCATTTTCTTGGTTGCAGTTGAGCCAGCTAGCCAAATCTTCCTCTGTCTCTCAAGCAGGTGTAATTTAGAGTCCTCATTACGTAGCAAGACAATCAGTCAGTAGGGATTAGATCTCCTATAACATCAGATAGTATTGATGTTGATTTATGCCAGAACTCATGCCCCTGTTCACACTCCCAGACCATATGTAGTAAAGTTCCAGTTTGTTCAGGTTGACAGAATGTACAATAGGGAGTGGGAATGGCTTTCAAGACGTATCTCTTCTGAGGAGTCCAATATGTTCTATGGCATTATGTTGAAGTGGATATACTGGTGATTTGGGTTCTTGGAACAGTGGAAAATGTTGTCCCAAACTTTCTCCCAATTAATTGCATTCCCCTCAGGGCTCAGCTCTTGTTCTCATTTCTTTACTATTGGGAGTTCTCCTATGGATATTTGCATCAGTTTAGCATAAATCTTGGACACTAATCCTCTCACAGGAAAATCAACAAACCATTTAATGACTCGGTGTGCCTCAAGACGATCAAGAAGATAACATTTTAAGTGCAGATAAAAGTAGAAGGATGGCATAGACAAATTATTCCGGTCCAGGCAGTGGAGGCCACCAGAGCCCCTGATCACAGCGTCTTTGAGGAGCTTCCGTCGCTAGGCAGAAGTCTTCGCCTGCGATGACAGCTTGTGAGGACAAAGAGTGAACATGCGCATCAAAATGAATTACATTTATCAATATCAAAAGGAGCCTTGAACATAGAAGCTCCTATGTTTTCAGTTCACTAACAACTATGAGAACCATAGAAAAGAGCCGATTAGAATGTTGTATTTAATACTTGAATTAGTAACAACTGTTTGAAAAATGTGGATATGAGAATTGTATACAGTACCAGCCAAAAATGTAGACACACTTTCCCATTCAAATGAATGAGAAAGCTTGTCCAAACATTTTACTGGTACTGTATATTTGAAGTGAGGTTGAAGCTGGTGAATGTATTGTCTTACATCAAGATGGAGCCATTAGAGTGTATCAAGCATCATGCATGCAAGATGAGCAAGGACAAAACATCCCAATAAAAATCTACAAGACAACATTAAGGCAACATTAAGAGGTCGCTTGACTTTCTCTCTGAAGAGATTACCGCTGTCAAGCTGCAGCAAAAATCCATTTTAAACCTGGTTGCGGAAGTAAAGGCTCTCCGGCTTCAAAATGAAGAGAAGGACAAGACACTCGCCTTCCTAGAGAACAGTGTGGCTGATCTAGAGCAGTACATGAGAATAAATGATGTCAAAATAAAACCTTGGTCGTACACACAGGCAGTGACAGTGACCAATGACCACGATTGGGAGCCCAATGGGTCAGTTTCTGACTCCGTGGAGCAACAAGTCCAAGGGCATCAAATTGGACTGTAACACCATTGAGGCTTGTTACCCTCTGCCCCAGAGAAACAACAGCGACAAACCAGCCATTATAATGAGGTTTGTTAACCGAAAACACACAATTGCACTACTGAAACAAGGAAGGAAGTTGAAGGGAACAGACGTCTACATGAATGAATATCTCACCAAACGAAATGCTGATATCGCCTGGAAAGCATGATTCTTGAAGAAACAGAAGAAAATACAATCTACATGGTCCACAAACGGCAAAATCTTCATAAAACTAAACTGAACACCGGAGGAGGCAAAAGTGATGGTGATTAAAGACATTGCGGAACTGGGCAAGTTTCAATGAGGAGCAAAGTGGATTGTCAGGTAAATGGAAACACAAGTGAATAAACTCACCTCAAACATGACACATTCTGGGAAAAAAATCATTCATCTAGGCCTACATTTGGAGATAATACACCGTTACCTATAACCCAACTGCTTGCTGATAGTGATAAGCTGGAACTAAAAACATTTGAATACACTGAACATAATTCACAAGACATTGAACACGATATCGACCAAGAAAATAATTTCTTCTTTAACATCACTGACCACTGCAGCTATAATACCGATAAACAGTACAATAAGACAATCAACATATAAACACAATGTACAGCTTAAGCCTCTATCCAAAAATCACTAGACCCAGCAGGATTACATCTCACTGTGCCACTTTGATTGACAACATATTTACAAATATTACAGAAATTAATACAATAAGTGGATAACTGATCAATGACATCAGTGACCATCTACCAGTGTTTACAGTTTTTGACTACAAGAAGGAAAAGCAGGAGATTAAATTTGAGTAGAGACGAATACGGACAGAAGTGTCAAACGCTTTAAAAAATTAATTATTAAATCAAAATTGGGGAAAAAAGGTATATAATGAAGAAAACATTGATAAAGCATATGACATTCTTAGGGGTAAATAAATTGTTGTATGATACAAATTGTCCATTTAAACAAAGCAATAGAAAACTTAAATATTCAGATAGACCATGGTTAACAAAGGGATTACAAAATGCCTGCAAAAAATATTTACTATGTAAAGAATTCATAAAAACAGAACCAAAGATGTAGAAACAAAGTATAAGAAATATAAAAATAAGCTAACTAATATTATGAGAATTGTAGGGGGGGTTGTTTTGAACTGGCTGAGAAGCTATCTACATAACAGGCAACAGTTTGTGAAGATGGGTGAAAACATGTCGTCTTGTTTGGACATTATTTGCGGTGTCCCCCAGGGGTCAGTGTTGGGGCCAATTCTTTTTATGCTCTACATAAATTACTTATGTATAACGTTAGAATTTCTTAAATTTGTCTTATTTGCAGATGACACAAATATTTTTTGTACTGTTGAGGATTTGCAGCAGATTCTGGAGTTAATCACATCTGAAATGAGCAAATTAAAAAGATGGATTTCCAAACATGATCTTGGTTTTGCTCAAATTTAATGATAATTTATTGTCAGTAATACATTATTGTCAAGGGTAGATGAGTAGTCTTGAGCAGGTGTAAACACTCAGAATGAGTCAGAGATAAAGTTGAAGAGATGGGATTTTTATTATTTCATTCCTAATTAAGGCCGCGGAGGCAAACAGTGACACAAAAATTAACAAAATTATGGAAAGCAAAAAATATACTTTCAAAAAAAATCGAGTAAATTGACTTGGGAGTTAAAACAATCACAGAATATTAACAATTGTTCACTAATTGACCTTAAATCAAGTCATCACGCTGAGGACATCCAACAGACTTACGTCCTACTCCCTCAGGTGTTCCCCAAGCTCTCCCCCCAGAGCAAATACAACCGCTATTCTTTATAGCCTGAAGCCCGTCCCTCAAATTGGAACATACCAACACAATACAATGCAGGGGTGGCTCAGGTGAATAGACAGTAAAAGACTTAAAACAGTCAAAATGTAAACATCTATTAGGCTAGACTTTTACCGAAGATTATTTACATGAGTCACAAAACATTTCACAAAGCCACAAGATACCTTGACGGCCAATAAAATAATTACATGAGTTATATGATTCCAATAACTTCCGGTTACCCCGGAAGTCCTATTGTCATTTAAACTCGCCGATCGCGGCAAACTTACCTTTATAAACAAAAGAGCACATGCTGGTAAGACATAGATTACATGTTAACCTCTGTTATCTTCTAAACTAAATAAACAGCAATGTAGTTAACGAAGACAAAAGTGTTGCGTGATTATTACAAATGGTGATGTTTGGGACATAAACGGTATGGTTTTAAACAATAGAGAATGATGTATTGATGGATGTAGCTATAGCCTATAAATCAACGCAGTATTAGATGTTAAATATGTGCACAAGAACGCTACGGGATTACTGTGGGGAATTTGATGAAAGAATGGCTATGATTAACAGAACATATGAACCCAGTATGATAAGTAACGGAGCATATTGACACGCTAACAAAACATATACCGGCAACATTTACCCTCAGTCTTTGAGATATAATAGGTAGCACATCGCTACCGTGACGGCAGCCATGCGCCCCATCACAATTATCATTAAATTTCAGTAAAACCAAGATCATGTTGTTTGGAAATTATAAGTCGAATAATCAAGTGCATGTTAAGATAGATAGTGTGACTATTGAAAGAGTATGTAAATACATTTCTAGGTGTGATTATAGCTAGGTTAATAACAAGCATTTCTGAAAACATGAATACACACAGATGGAAAGAGAGAGGAGCTCAGTGTGTCAAAGGAGGTACCCCGGTAGTCTAGAACTATAACCGCATAGTGAGGCTGTGTTGTGGCACCCCGCTGGTCTAGGCTAACGCTGCGACACCTTACTCCCTAAGTATGCGTAAGCTTTCTATGGGGAGAAGCAGTGATAGGATGGGGGTGCGACATGACTGAGGCTACACACCCACCCCCGCCGGTCTAGGCGCACGCTGCAACTCCAACACCAACTTACTGTTTTTACATTCCCGTGCTTTAAAGTTCATTGATCTGGTTGAATTTCAAGTTGCACAAATCATCTATAAAGCAAGAAACAGACTACTAACAGGTAATATTCAGAAGTTATTTTTTGATAGAGAGGGAGGTTATAATTTAAGGGATAAGTTTAATGTCAAGGTTCTAGCAGTTCGCACAACTATAAAAAGTCAGTGCATTACAGTCAGTGGTGTGAAATTGTGCAATGGTCTGAGCACAGAACTAAAGCAATGTCCAAACATAATCCAGTTAAAAAAAAGGTACAAAGCAATGATTTTCAAAAGATATGAGGAGTGCTTTAACAATTGCAATGTGTTCATTGAGGTATGTGTGTGTGTGTATATAAATGTATATTATAATAGATAAATGTGATAAATATAAGATCTAAAAATGTGGTAATAATTTACTTATATTATAAGTTAGAGAAATGTGGTTAAATATATTAGGGTTATTATATTATGTGTGTGTGTGTGTGTGTGTGTGTGTGTGTGTGTGTGTGTGTGTGTGTGTGTGTGTGTGTGTGTGTGTGTGTAAATGTATATGTGTGTGTTTGTACGTGTATGTATGAATGTCGACATATCTGTATATGGATTGTACATTCAAAACACCAAATTGTATATAGTTACATGGGAGTATTCCACAGTACTAAGGATCAGGAGGGGAAGTTAAAAAATTTTTTTTTTTAAATAATAATTAATTAATGAGCTATGGAAAAGGAGTAGGATTAAATAAATGTATACTTCTTCCTACTCCTTTTCAGAAATGTCTACGTTGGTTAATGTTTCATATTGTTTATTGAATGTTTTGCTTATTTAACTTATTTGTACATTTCTTTGTTTTGTTTGGTTTATTTTTGATATGTCTGAAATAAATTTCTTCATTCATTCATAGTCCAGTATTGGTAATATAAACTGTGAAGCAAGTTTCTTCTAGCATGAACTGGATAGTTTGTTGAATAAAAATAAATGGTCATGTCATTTAATTTATTAGGCTACCATAAATTGCAAATTTCTTTGGAATAATACTCTTAACGCATTTGTATTAAACTGTAATAATTAAAAACAGCAACAAAGCAGTTGTCTAACACACATGCTTTCAAGCTCCACAGCTAACAAGAGGCCTTTCTGACCCAGATCTGCAGCCCAGTTTAACCTGTTTAAATTCCCTATGTGTCAAAGATTCTCTTTGATTAGTAGTGTGTGTGTGTGTGTGTGTGTGTGTGTGTGCACGTGCGTGTGTGTGTGTGTGTGTGCACGTGCGTGTGTGTGTGCACGTGCGTGTGTGTATGTGTGCGTCATTGGTTCTTTGATTAGTACTGTACTTGTGTGTGTGTGTGTGTGTGCACGTGCGTGTGTGTGTAATAGGTTCTCTTTGATTAGTACTGTGCGTGTGTGTGTCTGTCATATGTTCTCTTTGATTAGTTGTGTGTGTGTGTGTGTGTGTGTGTGTGTGTGTGTGTGTGTGTGTGTGTGTGTGTGTGTGTGTGTGTGTGTGTGTGTGTCATAGGTTCTATTTGATTAGTACCAATTGGTACAGTATAATGTCAGATTTTCCCTCAAACATAAACATATAAAAAACTCTGAACATTGCTACCAACTTAGTTAGTTATCTCCAAAACGAACGCGACCACTAATACTATCAAACGACTATCTTTAAAAATCTTTAAACACCGCATGGCATGTAATTGTCATGTCACCGGTATTTTCAGTACGGGGAGGAGGTTTCTAACATAAAGTAAATAGGAGGCATCTATTGGCCTACAGTGTATAAGCTTTGTCATCATGGACACCGCTGAGCCTTTTCCAGCTCTTTTTTAGCACTTGTGTTGTGAGAAGTATATTTGAAAACACCAATGCCAACGCTGCTAGGAGAATACAGGCTGGAAAGAAGTTTATTTGGAGAGTGCTGACAGAACGATTTTTATGTTTTCAGAGTCAAATGGCAGAGATGGTACCCAAATGTCCGCCTAAACATGCTTCTACTAAAACCTCTCCAACTTTGCTCTGCTTCACTTTATAAGCCTAAATGTTTTCACAGGTAATGTTTAGATGTTGTGCTATGGGTTTCTAGAGGTTTTGGGCTGCAACTGCATTATTCCAGAGGGATTGTTTGATCGTTTTGTTAGGCGGAAATTACATCTTTAATTTATGCTGCGCTTCATCTTCATTTACTCTGACCCAGTAACATATATATTGATGCTTTCACATCTACATGAATCTCACAAGTGTTACCTTTTATTATGATACCAAGATCATTAAAATAGACCTTGTAATTGCAGAGATATACTCCATTCCTTTTGGATATATCATTTTCAAGTAGGGGCCTGAGCCAAAGGCCTAGGGCTTAAGAGGTTAATTAATGATTAAGTTTTTTTTCTTTGACAGTTTTTTTTTTTCAACTAAATTATAAAAACAGTATCTTTATTTGATATAACTTAAAGTATGGCTGCGTCTTTCATATTTAAGACATTTGTCATTTAGAGCCAAATCATTTTATTTCATTGCAGGTGCTTATTTCTGCGGTGGCCCTGAAGTGCAAATCACAACAGAAATTAAAAAAACACAACAGCAAATCATAAAACACAATGGCAAATCGGAAAACAAAACAGCAAATATGAAAACACGACAGCAAATAGGAAAACACGACAGCAAAAACAAAAAACACTACAGCAAATATGAAAACACAACGGCATTAATTTCTACTGGAAAAGGTAGGGCCTATCTAGCAGAGGACGGACGCTCCTGATTGGACAGACACGGTGTCTGTCTTTTGACAGGAAGGCGAGGTGAAAAAACCAAGGGGGTAAGCTTC
This sequence comes from Zingel zingel, assembly GCA_023566125.1. NCBI lineage: Eukaryota > Metazoa > Chordata > Actinopteri > Perciformes > Percidae > Zingel > Zingel zingel. Next base: position 10,285,646 of record CM042323.1, read on the forward strand.
GCTTCAGAGCTCGAACCTCCTATGGCGCCATTTTGATGCTACAAAGCGATCACCCCCCGTTAGCATCCCATTGACTGCCATTCATTTTGACGTCACTTTGACAGCGAATAACTTTACATCTGAAGCGTTTAAAGACTTTATTGGTCCATTGTTTATTTCTAAAGAAACACGACAATGTATAAAAGGCTCCATTACCTTGTACCTCACGTTATGGCTCCGTAGTAGACGTTTTTGTAAAAATAGGCTAACGATTGTGTCATAACCACGCGACTTACTGTCGCATAGTAGAGGAATTACCGTATAGTACAGGAGAAGCTCGCAGGCATTTTCGACTTACATTCGCTGTTTAACCCTTGTGTTGACTTTGGGTCACATTGGCCCGTTTTAAAGTTTTTTGTTTTATATCAGAAAATATTGGACGTAGAAATAAGCGCTGAAAATGTGTAGAAGAAAAATTCAAAAAATGTTAACGTTGGAAAAAGCAAAAACAAATTGTTTTTTTTCAAGGTTGAAACGAAGACAACACAAGGGTTGAGTGTAATTACTAATGTTAACTAGCATTTTAGTCAGCAATAATTAGCCTGTGCCTATGTTATCTCCTTACATATACCTACGCTCTCCGTCTCTGCAAGATTGGAATGATTGAGATTTCTCTTGGCACAGCTACCAGAAGACTTCCAACTTTCAGACAGGTTGCTCACGTCACATTTACGTCATTTCTCTCAGTTGGAGGCTGTGCAGTAACGCTCAGCGCTCACCAGAAAAGTGCTTCTAATATCCTTCACTGGTCTCTGTCCAGAGCAACAGGATCTGTTGGTCCATTCTTATATACTGTCTATGGAAAAAACACGGAAAAGTGCCTCATTGTCTATGCTTTTAACAGACGGACTAGCCGTTTCTCATTTCAAAACACTGGACGAAATGGATGTGGAACTGTGAACTGTGCTGTTGGTGAATCAGCGTCAGTCTGCTTGCAGGAGGAGAATATTTTGTCAGGAACTTTGCCCGCAACGTGCGAAGGTAGGTAACGTTACCGACACTGATTTCTCTTGTTTATCCCATGTCAATAAAATTAAAACTTGTGGGGGTTCATGTTTGTAGTAGTCATTACACTTACCGGTAAGGAGAATTGCATTAATTAATCTTAATTACATTAAGCTTACAGTAGCTAACCGTTTATATTAGCTTGTAGTTTACTGCATGTATGCAACATTAGCTCATTGTCCAGTAGCTTCTAGCTTTCAGACAAATGCAGTGCAAAATATGATCAGCAACTACAAGGTAAACGCTACCAGCTAATGAGCTACCACAGGCAGTATGATATGCAGTAAACTGCAAGTGAGAAAGGGTAAATAGTACTTTAAACACACAAGCTACAAGGCTACAACCAACATATGAAAAATCATAACACCATTGATAAACACCCACTAACACAGTCAAGGCAGCTAGGTGTAAGTGTGTTAAATGGTCAACAGCTGTCAGTTAAGACCATGATGAAGAAACTACACCACTACACAGTTACATTAAGTACCTTCATGTTACAGTGTGCTTAAATATACTTGTGATACAATTCTAATCTTACCAGGACAGGTTGGATAACTACTGGTCTAACCTAAAGCTTTCTCCTTCTGTCTGCAGTCTTGAAGCAACCCCATCATTGGCAGTTGTGTCTGATCGCCACTTCATGTTGAATATACTTGTGTACAGTATATAGTAATGTTTGAATAAATGTTATAATAAAGATACACGTTTCGTTAATGTCTTTTTAGAGCTTGTATACCTAACTAGTTATTAAAACAGGTAGCATCTGAATATAATTATTCAGTTAGAAGTTTCCTGTGTCCAGAGGCCTGTTTGTCAAAACCAAGATAAGGGATTAAGCTGGGATTTCCCCATTATCCTGGATGAATTTAGCCTTGACTCGGTTTCACGAAAGCGGAGGCACATAAATCACCATGGAGAATTGTTCTGTGCAGCTAGCCTGCTCCCGACCAGATTTATTAATCCTGGAGCCTTTTCTGATCACCCAGCAGTGGTTCCACCCTATTGTTATCAGCCTGGATTAAAATACCACAGGTGCATATTGCTGTTCATTTAAGTACTCTTATTTAAAGTTGTGACCATAATTTTTTTTTTATAATTATTCATGTGACAGTCATTGTTACTGTTATATTGCTGTATGAAGACTGCTGTTCATATTGTTGTTAGAAGTTTGATGAATATATTATGACAGTTGTTGAGAAAAGGCTGATAAAATGTCAAATGTTTTACTAAGGGCAATACATACAATGCTGTACATTTCTATAGTTGACCAATGCACCTTGAATTATTTTAGTTGATTTTTTTTTTTTTTAAATTCTTTAACAATAAAGGATCATGTTTGTTCCGCTTCCATATGCTTTGTATTTGGCATTCTTAGCACACAATTTGTGATTGCTACATAAAGGATTGTAGCAATCCTAATTGTACAATCCTCCCAAATTATAGTCTTAGTTCACTGGACCAGTAACTATCTAGTGTTGTAGGTTACTGTACATTCATGTAACAACAGGGAGAGGACACCTCAATGGTTGACCTTATATTTTGCTGGGGGGGAAATAAATGATGAATATACTCTGTTTACAGTGTGCATGGGCTTTATCACTTAATTATCTTTATATTTTCTAGATTTTAGTCCAATTTCTTCAGTGTCTTTATTTTCTATGTTCACAAGGGAGCAAGGCATATAACATGTAGAGAAGGAAACTCGTCCTCTATAAAAAATAAAAAATCGAGAAAAAGCGTGGCAGATAATAGCAGACCGACTGAATGATAGTCTAAAAATATACATTTATGAACTACTGCTCTTAACTTACCATTCAATGAGCCACTGTCATTTGCAAAAACGAACAGTTGTACACTTTGCATTAAAAGCGAGCAGTGGAAGTTAATATGACTTAGGAAATTTATATTTTAGCCCATGAGAGAGAGAGAAACAGAGGGAAAGAGATATTTACGCATCATATTCTAGCGTTGTAGAAAATTGATCTTCATGGTAAATTTCCTGAGTAACATTATCTTCTGCTTACTTTTAAGGCAAAGAGTACATCTGTTAATTTGTGCAAATGATTAGGAGCCTAATCCTTGAATGGAATTATTATGACGGTTTCAATTCAGATCAGTGGTCAGTTAATGTATATATTTAGGCTACTTACGCATTCAGTCGGTCCGTGATCGTCTGCTACGCTTTCTCTCGCTGTTTCATTACAGCGGCTGTGTTTCTTTTTATACAAATAATGTGTTTCACGTCATCATACTTCCACAAGAAGCTGCTGCTCATTCTGTATAAAGTATGTACGATGCGTATTCTCCATTTTGGCATCAGTAAATCTGTGATCGACCTCACGGTCTTTTGAGGAAAGCCGTGGACGCACATCTATCTGTATTACTTCAGCCGGGCTCAACCTAGTCGCTCCTCCTCAGCCTGGCTTGGCCTTCGTGAAACGCACCAAGCCAGGATGCACAGATTAGACTAGGTCAAGCCTCGCTTTATCAGTTATCCTGGATTTATAAATTATGCTTTTCTGAAACATGCCCCAGGTCATAATTTGATGGAAAAATAAACACTGAAAAACAGTTTAGATTATATACACACCCAAAACCTTAGACGCAGACAAACCAGTTAATTTAATGCATTTATTTTTTGAATGGCAATCTCTAATATAGCAAATCTATTCAACATTTGTCTTTGGCCCTGCTTGTCTTTTGCTGTCCCTCTTCTCCTCCTCATCTCTCCCTTCTGGTGACACTAGTGCAGCCTCCGTTTGTTCCTTAGTCCCCTGTTAAAAGACAGCAAACACAAGAAAAAGATCTTTACCGTTATAAATGCTGTAACGGAACGTTATACTTGTTACATGGGAAACTACTCATACACTTTAGCTTTCATTTACAGTTTTTTTGGATTGCTTACACACTAAAATTAAAAGTAGTACACTATTAGCAAAACCTTACACTCAAGAAGCAAAACATCAGCCCATATTTGCACAACTATAAGCACATTGTCAACCTCACACTTGTTGCAAAACTCTACACACAGTGATTTGCAAAACACTAAACACACTTAACATACATTACACACAAAAATCTATCATGAAGTCACTTCCTTGCAATACCAAAGCACTGACTGTCAAATTACCGCACCGTCCAACCAATTGGTTCAACACAGTCATCAGGTGTGCAAACACTTGTTTGCTTAATTGTAGACACACCAATCAGATGTATAAGCACTATAAAAAGCAGCAGGTGAGTTCATCGGTCTTCAAGCCCAATGGAAAGAGTCAGAGAAAGAGTAAGACAAGGAGGAGGAGGAATCAACAGAGAAGGAATCAACCAAGGAAGATGAAGACAAGAAGGTGCTCAAAGTGTACCGAATCTGACAAATGAGATCCGCGCAACACTGGTTGACCACGTTGTCAACCACGGCCTGACGCTGAGGGAGGCTGGACTGCGAGTACAGCCAAATCTAAGCCGATACACAGTGGCAAGTGTGATAAGAACATTTCGTCTGGAAAATAGTTATTGTAAAAATATCATCATATCAAAAACATCTGCACGGTTTCAGTAACTGCTTACAGTACTGTATTCTATGCACTATCAGCACTTCTGTTACCTTTTCCTGTGAAATTACTGTACTATTGCATACTGTTTTTTTTTCTACATAGGATTGAGGGTGAGGAACAACAAGGGGGAAGGCCTCCTATGTTCACAGAACAGCAAGAGAGGGAGATAGCAAACATGGTTTTGGCCAACAATGCTATAACACTCAATCAGCTCCAAACTAACATTGTCAATAACCACGCCAGTTTCAACGATATCCATCAGGTCTCAACATCAACACTGGCACGCATCCTAAAAAAAAACCATATTCAAATGAAGCAAATTTATCGAGTGCCTTTCGAGCGCAATTCCGAAAGGGTGAAACGACTGCGGCATGATTATGCAGAGGTATGTATTCACCTTAGCAGTGTGATCTTGCATACTGTCTCATAATCTTTTACTGTACTGTAATATGTATACTACATCTACACTGAACTACAGAATTTTGCCTGACACTGTTCTTCAGAGAGTTTTACGAATGGATGGAGAGGAGATCCAGCATGAGTTCATTTACGTAGATGAGGCTGGGTTCAACCTGACGAGAACACGAAGGAGGGGAAGAAACATCATTGGCCACAGGGCTATAGTCAATGTCCCAGGGCAACGTGGGGGTAATATAACACTCTGTGCAGCCATTACACAGAAGGGGTTCTCCACCGCCATGCCCATATGGGCCCTTACAACACAGCACTCATACTTACATTCTTAGACCAATTGCACAACATAACAGCAGCAAATCAAATCGATCATATGCAATACATTGTTGTCTGGGACAATGTGTCTTTCCACCGCTCTGCTCTGGTTCAGAACTGGTTCCAGCAACATTCACATTTCACCATATATATATATATCTATATCTTCCACCATACTCTCCATTCCTCAACTCTATAGAAGAGTTTTTCTCGGCATGACGGTGGAAGGTATATGATCTCCGTCTCCAGGCTGAGGTACCCCTCATCCAAGCCATGGGGGAGGCCTGTGACCAGATGGAGGTAGCAGCAATGCAAGGATGGATTCGTCATTCAAGACGTTTCTTTCCAAGGTGTCTTGCTAATGACAACATTGCCTGCGATGTTGATGAAATTCTCTGGCCAGATCCAGCTAGGCGAAGAGACAATGTCTAGTAGCAACCCAGCTAGCTAACAGCCTAATGTTAAATGATATGTTCAGTTAGCTTAACGTTAGCTCGGGGTGTATCTACCTAATTATAATAATAACCACATCAACGGTGATAACAAATGTACGGCAAACACTAAATATACTTACATTTAAATGTTAATTGTGCCATCAGCGATGCCGGTCGAACTCCCACTTAGGTCCGCCATTGTTTTTGTTTTTGAACAAGCCGGCAAAGCTGCACGCATAGGATTGTGGGTGATTTGGAAGAGCGAAAGATGCCGTTGTGTTTTCCTATTTGCCGTTGTGTTTTATGATTTGTTGTTGCGTTTTTCTAATTTCTGTTGTGATTTGCACTTCAGGGCCACCGTATATTTCAGAATGATGGACGATGAATTCGTTTTGGGGACAAAACTGTCTTTTATATTTATTATTATATATAGATTACAATTTAAGTCTACAGAGAGAAAAAAATATGTGAAAACTGTTCCATGGCAGTCTTTTCACTGAGAGTACACATCATAAATGTTGCCCCTAATGTGGTGCTTACACAATCTCAGTGTCACTGAAAGTATATGCAGTATATGCCCTGAACTTCCCAAACTCAGAACCACCAAACGCTGCTCTAAAAAATTCAGAAGCGACTTGCTTCTTGGAAATGTAATACATTTCTATTCATGCTGTGAATGTGTGAATTCTTTTGGAGACTGTCACTTTAGTTTATTCACGTTCCTTTTTATTTCCTTGCCCTGGTTGCAGCACAGATGAAAAGGGTGGCAGCAGCACACCCAGAGCCAAAACATTCATTGCAGTGTGTGTGTGTGTGTGTGTGTGTGTGTGTGTGTGTGTGTGTGTGTGTGTGTGTGTGTGTGTGGAGTCACCCAGCCTCGGCTTGGGATGTGCGTGTCTAACTAGCAAAACGCCGTCTTTTTTTGGGGAGATATAATCAGCCCATCTCTGAGTCTGACTTCATCATGACCCATGGCCTCTTTTGAGTTAAGACAAAAACTACAAAAAATAGAGTTTGAGTTGACTTCAGTTGGCAACACAGCAGTTACATTTTCTCACCTGATGGGGTTTATGAAGATCTGTTGTTGTGGGATGTCACTCTAAATAGACTGAATGTAGCCACAATGATAATATCAGACATATTTTGATATTTATGACATTTTTCTGGGCATTTTGATCCTTTTTAATCGATAGGACAGCTGTATACAGGAAAGGGGGGAGAAAGAGTGGTAACTCCAATTCTCTACTGTGTGCATCTGCACTGCAATTCCGCTGCTTTTTTTTCCGCCACGCACATTACCACACCAGTAAAGTCTCAGAAGCGGAGCATCTTGCTGCCTGACTCGCAGATTTTATTGTCTCTACAAGTACTTTACAGAACAATGACATGTTTATTAAGCTATTATCTACCCTCCACTCCAAGCATGCCTTATCTTGTCTGGTGTTGTCCTTAAAAAAAGATCTGTGATGTTGTATTATGTTTTCGAACCTCGAAGATCAATCTCTCGTTGTCCGTGGTGTAGTAGAGGAGACATAAACGATATTGGGGGGGGTGTCTTTTGGTAAATTGACTGGATGCTCTAGCTGTTTCACTTCTTGGCCTGCTCTCTGAACAGCTTGCGTGAAAATAGACCTGGCGCATATCTTTAGCAGAGCGGAGAGTCGTTTCACATACACTTCTGGGACGCGATAGGACAGCCGGTGGATTATCAAGCATTGACTTGAATGGCCGTGATTACTCACGGGACACGCGACGCGCCCGGAATGCCGCGCAGACACGCCTGGTGAAAATTAGGGGTAAGCCGCAGATCAGAGTCGAACCCTGGGCTGCTGCAGTAAGAACTGAGCCTTGGTACATGGGGAGCACACTCTACCAGGTGAGCTACTAGGGAGCCCCATGGAACTCTAAAAGTTAACGGTCTTTATCCACAGAGCAGATAATTACATGATGACGTATTATCAGCATTAAGTGTAGCTCCAGCAGTTCAAAAAAATGTTTGTGTAAGAACATTTCACTTCAGAGAGACAAACATTTGATTTACAGCTATATGAATATATTGGTATCAAACTATGAAACTTGATCTCTCACCTCAAGATATCAAAATGAAAATTGGTTATATGGGTACCCACAAGTCCCCCTTTATGCTGAGCAACAATCTCATGCCATGGACCCCAATAGGTTTGGGCTGAGCCCCGAATGTTTACAACATCAGGTTCCGCCTTAGTCTGGCTATCACCAGACCAAGCTCAATCTTTTAAGATTGAACATTAGTCTGGGGAGTCTGCTCTATATTTTCTCTGCACAAGAGGCGTGATCAACGGGCATAGTTCAAATGACTCATGTCATCAAACCAACGATCCGGGTGACGTAGCAGCGACAGCGGCATCAATGGCTTGTTGAATGTAAACAAAAAGCTGCTTGGTCGCTTCTCTATCGTCATCGTGTTAAACCCGCCAACAGCCCGCCAGGTGGATAAGCCAGTTTGTGATTGGTTCCCCCAAAGTTGTAACAGAAGCAGGATAGATAAGGTTTCCAGCCTGAGCTGCAGGGCGAAATCAAATCGCCGGCAAATCGGGCTGGGTTTACACAGTCTAGTTCTGCCCCTGATTTGATGAAAACTAAAGTTACGTGACACAATGCATTTTCAAAATCTGTTCATACTTTGAAAGTCCTCTACAGTTTCCCCTGCCTAAATGTGATAATAGATTACTTCTATATTGATTGACAAGATATTTTTTTTCTCTTCTACTTTTTTTCCAAGGGCTCTCTGAGCTGAATGATGACTGTTTGCTGCCTCTCTCATCGACCTGACAGCGGTCCAAGTTTTTTTTTTTTTTTTTTACAAATCCCCAATGTGCACTCCAACAGTCTCCACACCATCTATCCTGATGGCCAAAGCCCTAGGAGTTGATGTATAAGAGGAATACTGTCTTCAGTAGGAGACAGGGATTGACGTGACTGGATCAATGTGGATCACAAGCACTGTGGATAACAATGTGGCTCATGGACATCAAAAGTACACTCTAAAAAATAAAACATTGGGTCAACAAAAATAAATATGTTAACGTTTTCCACTAGAATTTTTAAGTTAAGACTGCTGGCAGAATTACATTAATTCAAAGCAATGTTTTGAGTATGGTGAATTACCTTTTAGGCCACAATAAAATGCATTTCTAAGTAAAATGAAATTAATAATTGTCAACATGAATGCAAGTATTTAAGTTGATCCAACATAATGTTTTAAGTTAGGTGAAGAAGCATTTTGGCCACAATAAAACACTTTTCTAAGTAACATGAACTTAATTAAGTTGATCTCTGCAAGAGTTAAGTTGAGCCCTGTCTTATAATAAGGACATTTTCCTGTGTTTCCCAGGAGGCTAAGTTGCTAAAAACTCCAACCTTGGTTGCGGGCTCCTCCCGCCCACAAATGCTTCTTCACACTGACCCCGTCTCAACTTGAACCCCTTGGTCCACTACACCAGGATACCAGGAAAAGATGAAGGCTAGAGTTTTTTGTCCTTGCAAGGCACACGGCAAAGTGACTGAAGACATGTATAGGGAGATAAATTAAGTAAAATGATTTGAAACTTGTAATGCCCGGTGGCAGGGTGGCCCACCAGTGGCCAAGTGTGTTTTTTGTGATGGGGGCCAATCTTAAAGCAAGCCTTGTAATGCTGGTAAGTAAGATAAATTATAACAAGAAAATTTCAGGGAGAGTTTAAGGGTTGCTTATGGAGGATGATTATTTTAGTGCAAACAAAACAATTATTCATCATGAATTCACAATCTGTATTTTAAATAACAGAAATGAAATTACTGACTTTTATAAGAAATTATGTATATTTATCTTTTTCAGCACCATTTTTAAATTGTAATATATTTCTCTTTTAAACATACATGTAACATTCTTCTTTTAATATATTTCCCTTTCAAAACATTTAAATGAACAGTATTACCATTACTGTCCTTTCTAATACAATGTAAAGCATACATTTTCTTAGAAATTAACCTGTGTACTTATCACTTCAAATCAAACATTCAAATGAAATGTACAGTCTTCTTTTTACATGGATTAAAGCAAAAGCAATTTTTTGACTGAAATGTTTTTTCAAGCTGTAGCCAAGTCATATTCCCAATTTGTAATTTGTGAAACATGATACAGGGCACGTTACTTGACACGTACTACAAAAATAAGATTTACAGCCTCATCCCACACCATGTTCTCTAATGCAGACATCAAGTTTAAATATTTGACCAACAGTGTTTTACAGGAGGATGATCTGAACAGCTGTTCTATTTACTTATGTTTTTTTCTTTTCAATGTAATTTTCAATCTATGAAATCAAACTGTGCCCTTTTTTTTGCCAAACTTCTTGCAAAGTTTTACTCTTTCAAATAATCAACCATCTACATAACTTTTCAGTACACTATTTTTCTACTTCTTCTCATTATCAATTATTATTATTATTAATAACAATATTGTTTAAAATGAGCCTCTTATTTAACAGAAAAATACATCATACAAACAGCAACTTTTGCAGCCTTGTCAGTCTGATGGCGAGTTATCACCTTTCTGTCATCACTAACATACTGTTAATGATCAAAGAAGCTCTGAGGCTTTACATTTGTTCTATATGTTAAAATACAAGATTTCAGCATCGAAATACATTCATGATTTATAGTCAAACTAACCAAAAACTTCTTATTGATTATCATTATAAAGTTTTAGGGCGTTCCTGTAACCATGGTAAGCCAGCTAACTGGCTAACGTAGCTACCCGGAGCGGTGGTAATCCCATATTGTTAGCTTGCCAAGATGTTTTCCCTGGCTACCTGTCCACCTATTACTCCCGCATTTAAGCCTACTCAATCAATGACAGGCTACAGCTACTAGCTAACTTTACCTCGGCACACAGACTGTACTATCAACATTGCTCAAATTTCAGAGTAAGGACTTCCAGATTTCGATATTCGGTTACAGTAGGCTATCACCAACAGAATCCTGAGCGAATGCAAATATGTGTAATTAAGCATAAAATTACTTACCATTCACCACATTACACTTCAATGAGTTTCAGTTGTGGCCCTGTGGTCACTCGTCTGGCCTTGAACATGGCCACACTTGCAGGAGAGGAAAACTGTGGGCCGTTTACACGTCATCAAATTGTATTTTACATTAACAGAACTTAAAATTTAATTATTTTTTGATTAACTGAAAATGTTAAACTCTGACAAGTCATGATAGTATATTGAATCAATAGTCATAATTTGTGTGTCATCCAAGCTCAATAAAATAACAATTACAAGTAAAAAGTCTAACAGTATCTCAGAACTTGATTTTTTATTTCACAACAATATATATATTTAAGTAATGACTAAAGGTCCCCGGAATTATTTTTTAGAGTGTATGAGTATAAATAAGGATGTGGATGGTCAAATTTCCACACTGACTGCTTATTTAATGGTAACTTTATTTGCTCTTTAGACAAGCAGAAATTACCTGACTTTTATCTCTCCCTCTCTCACTACCACAGTCTGTGTGTAAACATTCTTGTCAACACAATGACTCTGGAATAATACATGATACTAACTTCAAACTTACACCGCATGTTCCCCCTACAGAGTAGGTGATTTGATTAGATTTAAGAGTACCTTGCTGCATTCATTTCAATATTAATAAGCAAAAACGCATTCATCCGTGTAAATCATTGTTGCTTAAAGACACGCAGGTCATACTAATGCAGCACAGGGGCTTTGTAAAGACAGGGATGTTGGTCTATAATGTTTGTATAGAAAAATTGTCTAAAGTTAATCTGTTTGATTGGCCTCATTTATGATCTCATTAACCAGACAGTACATCAGGCAGATTTCTTTTTTTACAATGGCTAACAAGTGTTTACCTATAAGCTACTCTCCAGCTGATCCAGAATGTTGCAGCACCTGTACTGACAAGAACTAAGAAAAAAGATCATTTTTCTCTGGTATTAGCTTCTCTGCACTGGCTTAATGTAAAATCCAGGATCAAATTTAAAATCCTCCTGACCTACAAAGCTCTTAATAACCATCATATCTTGAAAAGCTCATAGTACCTTATTGTCCCACTAGAGCACTGCGCTCCCAGAATGCAGAGTTACTTGTGGTTCCTAGATTCTCTAAAAGTAGAATGGGAGCCAGAGCCTTTAGTTATCAGGCTCCTCTCCTGTGGAACCAGCTCCCAGTCTGGGTTCAGGAGGCAGACACCGTCACCACATTTAAGAGTAAACTTAAAACTCTCCTCTTTGATAAAGCTCATAGTTAGGGAGTGAGGAGTTGCAGCGTTCGCCTAGACCGGCGGGGGAGGGTGTATAGCTTCAGACACGGCACCCCTTCTCTTCTCTGCTTCTCTTCATAGTCATCAGATTCATCTACCAACCCTTATAGAGCTGGCTCAGGTTTGCCTCGGACCAGCTCTTAGTTATGCTGTTGTAGTTATAGACTGCCGCTCAGCTCACTGAGCTCCTCTCTCCTCTCTCTTTCCATGTGCATTCATGTCCAATATCTTTAATGTGACTATAATGCCACTGTCCATGCTGCCTACCAAGAGCCTGCGTCTGTCTAAGGTTTCTCCCTAAAAGGAAGTTTTCCTCCCCACTCGAGGTTTCTGCCTAAAAGGGAGTTTTTCCTCACCACTGTCACTCGAAATGCAAATGAAGCTTCACAAACCACTGTCTTTATTTTCTGAGCTCACTAGATGGTGCTCTTTGTTCAACAAAGGGTTGAAAACACGCTGAATTCCCATTCCTTTAACCTTTTACTTTGAACAGAGAGCGCCATCTTGTGAGCTCAGAAAATAAAGACAGTGGTCCGCGAAGCTTCATTTGACCATCAGGAATTACTGGAATTGTTGGGTCGTAAATCTGTCTAAAGGGTCTTGAGATAACTCTTGTTATGATTTGATACTATAAATTAACTTAAGGTTAATAAACTTAAGGTACTTCTCTCTCTAAACCATAAACAAAGGAACACACCTACAGTGGGGCAAAAAAGTATTTAGTCAGCCACCAATTGTGCAAGTTCTCCCACTTAAAAAGATGAGAGGCCTGTAATTTCCATCATAGGTACACTTGAACTATGAGAGACAAAATGAGGGGGGAAAAATCCAGAAAATCACATTGTAGGATTTTTAATGAATTTATTGGTAAATTATGGTGGAAAATAAGTATTTGGTCAATAACAAAAGTTCATCTCAATACTTTGTTATATACCCTTTGTTGACAATGACAGAGGTCAAACGTTTTCTGTAAGTCTTCACAAGGTTTTCACACACTGTTGCTGGTATTTTGGCCCATTCCTCCATGCAGATCTCCTCTAGAGCAGTGATGTTTTGGGGCTGTCGCTGGGCAACACGGACTTTCAACTCCCTCCAAAGATTTTCTATGGGGTTGAGATCTGGAGACTGGCTAGGCCACTCCAGGACCTTGAAATGCTTCTTAGAAAGCCACTCCTTCGTTGCCCGGGCGGTGTGTTTGGGATCATTGTCATGCTGAAAGACCTAGCCACGTTTCATCTTCAATGCCCTTGCTGATGGAAGGAGGTTTTCACTCAAAAGCTCACGATACATGGCCCCATTCATTCTTTCCTTTACACGGATCAGTCGTCCTGGTCCCTTTGCAGAAAAACAGCCCCAAAGCATGATGTTTCCACCCCCATGCTTCACAGTAGGTATGGTGTTCTTTGGATGCAACTCAGCATTCTTTCTCCTCCAAACATGACGAGTTGAGTTTTTACCAAAAAGTTCTATTTTGGCTTCATCTGACCATATGATATTCTCCCAATCCTCTTCTGGATCATCCAAATGCTCTCTAGCAAACCTCAGACAGGCCTGGACATGTACTGGCTTAAGCAGGGGGACACGTCTGGCACTGCAGGATTTGAGTCCCTGGCGGCGTAGTGTGTTACTGATGGTAGCCTTTGTTACTTTGGTCCCAGCTCTCTGCAGGTCATTCACTAGGTCCCCCCGTGTGGTTCTGGGATTTTTGCTCACCGTTCTTATGATCATTTTGACCCCACGGGGTGAGATCTTGCGTGGAGCCCCGGACCGAGGGAGATTATCAGTGGTCTTGTATGTCTTCCATTTTCTTAGAATTGCTCCCACAGTTGATTTCTTCACATCAAGCTGCTTACCTATTGCAGATTCAGTCTTCCCAGCCTGGTGCAGGTCTACAATTTTGTTTCTGGTGTCCTTCGACAGCTCTTTGGTCTTGGCCATAGTGGAGTTTGGAGTGTGACTGTTTGAGGTCGTGGACAGGTGTCTTCCATACTGATAACAAGTTTAAACAGGTGCCATTAATACAGGTAACGAGTGGAGGACAGAGGCGCCTCTTAAAGAAGAAGTTACAGGTCTGTGAGAGCCAGAAATCTTGCTTGTTTGTAGGTGACCAAATACTTATTTTACAGAGGAATTTACCAATAAATTCATTAAAAATCCTACAATGTGATTTTCTGGATTTTTTTTTTCTCATTTTGTCTCTCATAGTTGAAGTGTACCTATGATGAAAATTACAGGCCTCTCTCATCTTTTTAAGTGGGAGAACTTGCACAATTGGTGGCTGACTAAATACTTTTTTGCCCCACTGTACATCACACATTTAGCCAAATCGTTCATTCTTCTGTTCAAAACCACATTTCCTTCACTAAATACCAACTCTACATTTCAAACGGCAAAAAAACTACCTCTAAGGAACTGTTCGTTATTTATTTAAGGGGCCACCGGAGGAGTTTTGGGACCTTCAGCCAAAAAAGACATGACCCTCCCCTCGCCAGTAAAAAAAATTCTATGACCCTCCAAAACGATTTGGAAAAAATGCATGACCCTCCCCCAGCAATTTATCAATACCTTCTGTTCTGGTTTTCACTTGGCAAATATAAACAGATTCCCATTGTTTTTTACAGCCATGACATCATGACTAAACCTCTGCATTCTCATCTGACGCATCACACTCCTCTGTTATGGTGTGGTGGCCATTTCAGTAGATTTACTCACTAACATTGTTGTGGAAACACAATAAGCATGGAAACTAAATGCACACTTCCTGCATTACTTCAAATACTAAGTTACTCCTCTAGTAAACTAGTATTCACATGAAATAAAACAATGAAATATTGAGACCAGTCAGCAAGGCACTCTGGGTAGCCTAACATTCAACACACAAACTGGTTGCTCGTCACTAGCTGGTCACTAGGCTTCTTCGCCGTTTAAACAAAGTGGAATTAACTTATACAATCTACACAAAACCCGCAATCAATTAGTAAGCTGACATCACATGTATATACATGGCATTTAGGAAACCTTTATTGGAAGGTTGGCACGGTAAGATGTCCAGACTAGTGCAACAGTAACTTTCGTTTTTTGCGTCCTGCTGCTCCCATCGTCAGCCAGGAAATACTTTTTTTTACTAAAGCAGTATATGAAATTGGATGTATTACCTACCACCATTTAGTTGTTTTGTGTTATGATTGATCATGCCAGACGTAATTCATATTGAATTATTCCACTCATCAAACAATGAAATGATCCGTTTCAGGCGCCAGGGGGCAGCTCCCCCTGCCCCCCAGCAAACTCCGCGTATGCGGTCAGACCCATTTGGTAGCAAAGGAGGGCCGAGACTAAGAGCTACATGGAAAAATATGCACCAAACAAGCCCCCACCCCCCTGGACTGAAGAATGTTGGATGATCCTCCCCTCAGCACAGAATAAAAAGACATGACCCTCCCCTATTTTACACCGGTGATCCATTCCATAAATACCGAATGGTCCCTAAGTCCAGTACTGCATGTTAAGCACTAACGTTAACGATTTAACACCACGATAAAACTCTGCAGCCTACTGCACGCATCGTCATTATTGAAGCTCTGATCAAGCGAAAGGTAAAGAAAACCGTTTTTAATTTTCTGTAAGGTCCTGTCCATAATGTAGTCAGATACTTATATTAACAATCTGAGCCTGTCAGCAGCAAGAACAGGGAGTTGAAAAAAATCCCAGCATTAAATAGTGTGAAACATTGGATATTATATAATGAAAATATTGTAACTTGGACTACAGTACATTGATGCACCCTAACACATACAGCCAGATGAGGGAATGCCCACATTATTTCCATCGTTCCTTATATCTTTTCTTTCATTCTGGTCATTTAAGGCTGAACCATCTTAGCACACACAGACTTGAGATAATATGTCTGCAGCTTTATTTGCACACCATGACTGCCATTATCTGTGAACCTCATGTTTGGGAAACACATTCTCAGTTCATAATGAAATCCACAGAAAGTGTTGGTGCTCAGTGCGGCCCTGCTTTGGGGTCAAGAGCTTGCAATCTGTCACTCTCTGATTGAGTTTCTGCCAGAAATTCCTGGTATAGATTTCACTTCATTTCTCATACCTCCACTACAGACATTCCTGGGAGATGGTACACCAAAAATGAATTACAGCTAAAATTACCAATAATCTGATTTGCATGGACATGTCACTCACTACTCCCCATGTGATCACTTTCCAAAGGGACACGTCACTCTTTTTCGCTCCCACTACATGAACCTCTTCTATCTATTTTGTTGGTCTCGCTGTCTTTATGTCTTTGTCTCTTATACTGACTCTATATGAGGGCTGCAGTCAAGCTATTTCAATCATTTTGTGTCTTTCAGACTCCTTTTGGTATAAAACAGAAGAAACCTGACATTCTTCAAGAAAATCTACCCTCAGAATCTCTCCACATCAATCAGTTTTGTCTTTCTTTCTGCACACTGGCAGTGAGACGCTGTTCTTGGAGATTGACGTAGAAAACCAGACAGAAACAACCGTCCCCCAACCTCTCTTTGGGATTCCCACATCTCTGTTGGGACCCATCCTGGTGGGTGTTGCTGTGCTTTTCGTTCTTTATAACAAATAGACATCTGATGTCTGTGTTTGTTAGAAGCTCCCCTCCAGAGCCACCAGTTCTGCTGAAACTGACGAATGGATTGCTAACTTTAAAAAAATTCCCTTGGGTTCTATGACTCACCGGCAATTTCCACTGGATGTGTAACGGCTGCGGAACGGCTCCGGAACGTCAACGGAGTCATTAGGTTTCCATCAAAGTCAATGTGTGTATTTCCACTGACTGCGGAACGTTTGCGTCCCTACTCCGTCCGTACGATATTTATCTTATAACGTCGGCCTTGGAGGAAACGAGTCTCCCCTGGTTTTCTGACTACGGTCGGAAAAGAAGCAATCAGGAAAGGTTAACATAGCCCTTAACAGAAGCAAACTGGATTATTACTGGATTATTAGTTATTATTATGATTCACACAGAACTGCTGCTTGATGATTATTACCGAAGCCTGGCTGAACACACTCGCTCATCCCAGACGGCAGCTAGCAGCTAACAGGGTAAGTGAATTTAAACAATGTCTGAGTTGAAAACACATCTTGTTGTCACGTAAGGGCTCTGTTCATGTTGCAAAGACATTTTAATTGTATTTTGTGTCTGTTAAAGAGGCACAAAGGCACTCTTTATGATATGCTCCCAAAACTTCCGTTTTAGCTAAGTGGGAGCTCTCGGCATTAGGCGCAGCAGCTCCATATTGCTAGCAACTATTCGAAGATTAACGTAAAAATTTCCCGGAGTTCTCCTTTAAGACTAGAAAATTGCTATATAAATGCAGTCCAAGTAGCAAGATAAAGCAGAGGAGTAATGGATGGAGAATCCACAAACAACTATTGTGAGCTGCTACCATTGAATTTTATGGTCGTTTATGTACACAGTCTAGTACCTTTACCTTTTTTGCTGTTTTCAACATATTCTTTTGCGCCAAATTAAATGTTTTATGGTCACAATTGAAAAAGTGGGCAAAAAGTAGGCAGTCACTGTTGAGCTCTATAGAGGCATGTTTGGTGTGAACTCATTGTTTTGCTTGATGGATAAAGCAACTCTTAGCTGCACAATTCTCTGCCTGACTTTGGTGAAATCTTTAGACTTGCGTTGAGATGCCAGGACTAGTAGAATTATATTGTTTTTTGTTTGTTTCCATCAATTTGTATGTTTCCATGTATTGTGTTTGTTGTTTCCATTGAGGACCACTTTGGAAATATGTATTTTTAGTAATGCTTTTAAGCACTATCCTGTGGGATTTTGTAACATGGTACTCCTTTAAGTTGTTGTGCTTTTAAATTCCTAATTAAAAAATATAATTGCCTTATTTTTGGATTTCAATTCATGGTATGTGGCTGGACACATGGGTAGTTCACTAATAGAAATAAGATTCTTAATTTCAGTAGTAAAAAACACAAAGATGTTTTGAAAGACTCACCAAGTTTAAGTACAATAACGCCCAAGGTAAGTTACATCACTTTCGCTCAAAGAGGACAGCAGGCAAAGATGCTGATTCCGTTTTGTGGTGCCTCGTGCAAGTTAAACCTTAAGGGCACTGGAACGACTCCCTATTCAATTTACTAACCTTTGGAAAGCACTGTCATACTAAAATCCCCATTCACGCACACTCATCATTTGCATGTGACTACATACAAGGTCTCAGATCATACAGTTTCCATGGGGCTGTGGCATTTCATTTGGTGAAATCAAAGGTAGTTATATATCAGAGGAGGGACTGAGACAAAGGCAGAGAGAGAAAGAATGAAGAGTGATAGTAGAGTACAGCACAGAGTTAGTGAGCGAGGGCGATGTTAAATTATTCTCTTTTGATTTTCAATAATAAAATCATTTCATCAGTGGAATATGTCCTCGTTTTCTCCCCTACAGGCACTGTACAGCTCTCTCCAAATATCTCACACTTCTGTGAGTTCCAAGGCTGAGAGCCCAGGCGAGGGGGGACATAATTAAGAATAAAACAATATTTGCTCCAAAGTTAGCACTGCTCAGCCCTGGAGAATGAAGTGTGGGTTTTCATTTGACTGCAAATCTTTGAATCTATAAGAATATGTGTCTGTTCTTCGGAGCCACCTGGGTGAGATTAAATGCAGAGATTTTTCTGTACAACTTTATTTATGACTCTTTAAATCCACACTTCACACACTCTTCCTTTTTCATGCAGAGTTACGAGTGTACTTTGTATTTGCAATCTACAGTGAAACCAACTAGCAGAGAAACACCAATCTGAATCCAGACCATGAACATTGCCGTTTCCCGAAAAGGCCTTTCTTCATATAAGTAACTCAGATTTTTTTATTATAATTTTTAATTTAATCACATTGAATTGGCAAAATATGTCTTTTTTTAAAATGGGGTCCTAAATATGATTCATATATGATTTGTGGCAATATGATCTCAGTCTGGAGGAGGTATCTCAGAATTCCTGACATGCTGTGCAACATCGTCTTAACTGGGGAACTGAGGAAAGCCGAGGGAGGGATTTTAAATGTTAGACAGTGAGTCATTTAAAAAATTGCTTCAACCAAAACAAAAAGTGACATGGAAAAACAAGCAAACAAAATACAAATTTTCAAATGTGGTTTAGATAGACAAAACACAAAGTTGGCCACTACATTTCAGACTTTGAATATTTAGAACAGCTAACTAGTGCATAGAAGGTTATCCCTGAGCTGTTTGGAAGATTTAAATAATTAGTAATGCTATGTCTCAGCTGTGTGTAAGTCTGAAAGCAGAAATACAAGTGTACATAATCCATTAAAACATTGGGTGCCTTTGCAATTTGCACAACCAGTATCACTGTGTTATTGTGCACATATATATATTGTTTACCATTTATCCATTTACCCTGGCTGTTGTTCGATCCTACAGTCAGCTGTAGAATCAGAATCTGATTTATTGACAAAGAAGGTTTTCAAAGCTTGGTGTATTTGGTGCATACAATAAATATATTAAAAGGGAAGTAATAATAAATCAAAGTACTGCTACAGTCGAGAACATAAATAACGAATAGGTATATTACATCAAAAGTTTATAAAAACCTGTACGGTTTGTGCAAGGTGTGCAAAAATATTGATCAGTGGATGTGCAAAGGTTGACGATATGTATTAATATGCACAATGGTAGGGGTAGGCGGTTAAGAGACTGTCAGAGTCTGTCAGTCGGGGTTCCGGGCCTTGTTGAGTGTGCCTACTTGCGTCTGGAAGAAACTGTTCTTGTATTGTGAGGTTTTGGTCCTGATGGGCCGCAGCCTCCTGCCAGAGGACAAACGGTTTGTGTCTAGGCTGGGGTGGATTGGCCACAATCTTTCAATTCAATTTTATTTATAGTATCAAATCATAACAAGAGTTATCTCAAGACACTTTACAGATAAGATAGTAATTCTAGAGCACACTCTATAAATGGAGCAGCTACCCCCGCGACCCGATACCGGATAAGCGGACGAAGATGGATGGATGGACTCTATAAATAACGAAGACCCAAGAATTCCAATAATTCCCCCAAGAGCAAGCATATAGTGCAACAGTGGTGAGCAATTCCTTTTAGGCAGAAACATTGGTAATTATAGTAATAATATGGTCAAATGAAGCTTTGTAAACCAGTTTCTGAGCTCACTGGATGGCACTCTCTGTTCAAAGAAAAGGGTTAAAAGAATGGCAATTCAGTGTGTTTTCAACCCTTTGTTGAACAGAGAGTGCCATCTAGTGAGCTCAGAAAATAAAGACAGTGGTTCGCAAAGCTTCATTTGACCATCACTAGTTGTAGCAGTTCAGGGCATAGCAGGTCGTAGCAGGGCGCCGAGCAGGACCACGGCGGCAGCTGCAACCATGATTTAGGTGCCTCCCTAATCCAAGGAAATCTGTGAGGCCAGAAAACATAAGGACTCCCGGAAATAATCTCCCCGGAGTTTAGTTAGTAACAAGCATTACTGGGCCATGAATGCACACAGTTGGAAAGAGAGAGGAGAGAGGATGTGTCAAAAGAAGTCCTCCGGGAGTCTAGACCTACTGTATAAAAGCATAACTAAAAGCTGGTCCAAGGCAAACCTGAGCCAGCTCTAAAGCTTCCAGCATCAGGTATTTCTGAGCGGTCTCATATCCAAGTACTGACCCAGCTCGACCCTGCTTAGCTTCCGAGATCGGACAAGGTCGGGCGTAAGGGTCCTGTAGGGACGGAAGATTGCAACCAATCACCTTCTCAGCAGAGCAAATGATACGCTGAAGTCTTCCCATGTTCTTGGTGGGGGCGGCAGTGTACAAGATGGTGATGGAGGAGGTAAGGATGGACTCGATGATGGCAGTGTAGAAGTGCACCATCATTGTCTTTGGTAGGTTGGATTTTTTTCAGCTGTTGCAGGAAGTTCATCCTCTGCTCTGCCTTTTTGATGATGAAGCTGATGTTCAGCTTGTTGTGGAAAATATCTTTGGTGTTAGGTGATGAAGCTGGAAATTGAGATTGTCTGACAAGCTGGAGTTATATGTTATTTTCTTTATTCTTTTGCAAAAGAAGGAGACAGTCTGACAGTGACAATGTAGTCTGTGAGAGTGTGTCGAAGAACAAAGAAACCTCAGGGTTTTTATAGCTGAGCATACAGAGGGAGGGACTGTACTTGTTGTCAAATAAGCAATTCTTTTCTGCTGATCCTACTTCTTTCACTGCCGAGTCTGAGATTTTATAGAGAAGACTGCTTCAGGCCATTGAAGTTGGCTCTCTGCCAGGTGCTACCCCGTGTGGAGGCTACATGAGAAAGAGGGGGGCCGTGTAGCCTCGCACAACGGAGGCAGAAGGAGCTATGATCACCTTTTAGAATAATAGAGCACTTATAATAGTTCCCTATAACTAATATATTATAATATCATATAGAAAACAGAGTAAATACCATATGGTATAAAAGTAAATACATATAAAGTGATGAGAATATATATAAAAAAAACATGCAGTAATGGATAACATAAAAGAAAAACCACACATCAGTATGAAGGATAAAAACTTTCCAACAGAAGGAACGCAGCCTAATGGTTTTGAGACGTGTTCCCCCAGCTTCACATGCTGCTTTTGTGATCCACCTGCAGGTGGATTCGGGCACGTGCAGCTGCGAGAGCTTGTCCTGGATTAGAGCTGAGTAACATGTAGCTGCAGTACCGGAGGCTGCATTTTCAGGACCGCATTTCTAGGACCCTAGTTTTTCATGACACTGTCACCTACTGAAGTGGGTGAACAAGAACTCAGGACCACATTTCCAAACATAGAAGACAAGCATGACATGCGAAGTGTAAGTAACATTACTGATTGTGAATAACATTTTAATTTGTTTAACGCTAACGTTGAAAACAATCGTGGTGTCTTGAATTGGACAGCACAATTAACGTTAGCTAACTAGCCGAAGTATGAGTAAGTTAACTTACGTTAACGTTGATAGTCTTAAAGTCCCTAACGTCACAAACAACCATTGTTAGGCTAACAGTTAGCAAGCGTTCATACGCAAATGATAGCTTGCTAACTGTTAGCCTAAAGTATTTATATGTTTAATGAAACCGTAACGTTATAGCTAACTAGGTGTATTCTAAGAGCCTGGGTCTTTCTGAGGTTTCTGCCTGTTAAAAGAAAGTTTTTCTTCGCCACTGTTGCACTAAATGCTTGCTCTTGGGGGTGGGGGGGGGGGGATAGTTGGTACTCTGTAAATGTGAGTGTGGTCTAGATGCAATGTATGGTATGTTACATTATGGAATATTCTTGTGGCTAATGTATAATCACCAGCTTCAAGGTTATGATATGTTGGACAGTAAGATAATTCCCACTTTGTTACAAACTGACATGCAACCATAATGTGTAATGCACAGTATATAGACAAGATGCGTAAATTATTTTGTAGATCATGCAACAACAAACATTTTTATTCATCTACACATAAACTTAGACAAAGTTATAATCCAGTGGAAGAAAGGCTATATGTTTTTTGTTTTGTTTTGTTTTGTTTTTATATATATTACAGGGTCTGGAAAGTAGTAGATACGAAAATTCCCCCCTGCCAAAATTCGTCCCCCGCTTCCGTTCGGCAGCTCTAGCCGACAAACGGTGACTATGCCCTGGGTACAGACAACTGCGAGCTCGCAGTCTTTTAACCGGTGTTTGCAGTCATTTTAAGCCAAAAAAAAAGGGTGGCTGTCAGTCGCGTACAGAGGATCGCAAGGTTGTGGTCTTTCAACAAAGCCAGCATCTAGCTACTCCGCTGCACTGTGAAGTACGTTTAAGTTTATTAAGAATCCCCATTAGCTGACGCCTTGACGACCAGCTAGTCTTCCTGGGGTCCAACACTACATTTAGTCAATCAATATTAAAACATTTCATAACGTATACAGAAAAGAAATAAAAAAATAAGATACATGCAACAATATCTGCCAACAAAACTAAAATAACAAAAGCAAAAAATTACAAATTAAATTAAATGAAAACAATAACAAACCAAGCAAATAAAGAAATATCTTGAAAACAAAGTTATACATTACAATATATTACATAACTAACATTTAGGTTGCTTACATTGACAAAGACACACAATCAGAAACCTCGTAATAAGTCATTTAAATGAAGGTAAGATTTGACTCTCTTTTTAAAATGGTCCTTTTCTGTGATAAAACGTATGTTACTAGGGATTTTATTCCACAAAGAACTTGCTCTGTAAATAAAAGTTTTTTCAAGTTATTGGATTTTGGTAAAGGTAACATCATCTGCCCCCTACAGGCTCCTCTTGTTAAATAAGTGTGGATATCTGAACTGTATGTTATGTTATAAAAAATAAATGATGGTGTCTGACTTTGAACAACAGAGTGCAACAAAGTAAGCACATTGGCTAATAATCTTTTTTCAACACTCAACCATTTAAGACATTCATGCATTTTAACTACATTGGACCTAAAATTACACTTTAAAACAAGTCTTACAGCTTTATTTTGTGCTACTTGAAGTTTTCTAGTTAGGATTTTTGAAGCAGATGACCAGATTACTGAGCAATAATCTAAGTGGCATAGAACCAAAGAGCAAACAATTTGCCTTAGCAAAGAAGATGGTAGAAATGGTGAGCATTTCCTTGTAGTGGCAACTGCTCTTCCCATCTTAGTAACCATATAGTCAATTTGATCGGACCACGACAATGCACTATCAAGCCGTAGTCCTAAAAGCTTAACTTTATTTACTTGTTTTATAGATTGGCCTGCAACTTCAAGATTCAATTTAGGCCCTTGTGCTAATTTATGTTTAGAGCCATATACCATGCAGACTATTTTTGATGCATTTAGCACAAGATTGTTTCATTTTATCCAATTTAGTACCATGTTGAGCTCCCTAGATAGAACCTGATTAAGCTCAAAACATGTTGGTGCGGCATAATGGAGGGTAGAATCATCTGCATACATTGTTAAACTTGCTTGTCCAATTGCAAGTGGCAGATCATTGGTAAAAACTGCAAAAAGAAGAGGCCCTAGGCAACTCCCCTGTGGAACACCAGAGTCTAACGCCTTGCTATTTGTAAAGGTGCCATTGTAATATACTCTGTGATCTACCGGACTGGTAACTTCTTAACCACAAAATAGCTGAAAAACCATAACAACTAAGTTTACCAATTAAGAGATCATGATGAATCACATCAAAAGCAGCACTGAAATCTAGCATAACTGTGCCAACAAGCACTGACCGGTCAATTGATGTCAGCATGCTATCCGACATTTGTAACATAGCGGTACCAGTAGAGTGACCAGCTCTGTATGCATGTTGGAACATGGATGTTAAACCATTTATAGAAAGATATTCTTGAATTTGCACAGACACAATTTTTTTCTAAAAGTTTACTAAGTACAGGCAAGATGCTAATAGGCCTGGTGTTTGGACCATTCAAAGTTGACTTTTTGTCTTTTGGAATAGGAAAAATATTTCCTTCTTTCCATAATGTTGGACAAACACAGCTGATTAAGCTTCTTTTAAAAATATGACAGATTTATAAATGTATGAAGCAGATATTTTCAACAGTTTACAGTCTAGATGGTCCATACCTGCTGGCTTATAAGCTTCCAGAGAGTTCAACAATCTCTCTACTTCATCAACATTAATCTCATGAAATTCAAAAGCACAGTTTTTTCCACTCATGAAACCATTTCTTATTAGCTCTTCTGAATTGTGTATAAGTAATTGTGTAATTGTGTGTAATCTCTGGCATTGCCAGACTAGCATCTAGCTAACATTGACATTATGGGAGTTTGGGTTCAGGGTTCTCAACCTGGCAACCTTGTGAATTTTGGGTCTGGGAAGAAGGGCTAGGGGAGACGGCTCTCTCCAGTATTTTGAATTTGAACAGCAGTAACCATTTTAAATGCTAGCTGTCAGTATTACATACTATATTGCACCTTTAACATATTTATTGTGTTTTGATATTTCCCAAGTTCACCGAAACAATCCATTTGCAGTTCCACCAACCTACCACTTTTGGGTGCCATGGATAGGCAACAATACATTCCGCTCAAACTATGTTCTTAACACAATATGAAAGGTGTACTACTGATGAGGTGTCCCTCGGATCACCCATCAAGGGGGATGCCCACCTGAAATTTCACTGTGTTAACTATATAGCCAAGGTCAACATTCTCTTAGTACGTGCTTTCACTTAAAGGATGTATTACATCTGTGTTCCCTGAAAACTGAATATCTGGACAAGTCCAGTGACTGCTGAGAAAGGTCAGCTGACGACAGGGGAAAGTCGTTGTGACAGCAAGGAGAGACAGATGGCAGGAGGGAACAGACCCCATGGGGACGGCCATGGGCTGGCTACCCATGGCTGTAGTTTCCAGAGCTTTTTAGCATATGTAAACATCCGCTATAGCTACGAAAACACAACAGAAGAAAATACCCTCAGAGTCTGCGAGAGCGAGGGCAGAAGAAGACTCATCGGCTGACATTATGGTAACAGACCCTGGACCGGAATCGACCACGAGTAGAAAAAGTGCAGATCAGGAGAGCACCACAGTTACTGTCGTAGCTACACCTGCAGCAGCGCACCGCACACTTCAGATATGTGCCTGCGGATGGAGGAAAGGAAGGAAGGAATTCATCAGGGGAAGAGAAAGTGTGTGGGAAACCAGACACAGGGGCCTCGCATTGACTACCTTCTGCCAAAAGAGTCAAATCAGTCAAATGAAGCACTGCAACCAGACCCAAACCACAGCTTGCAGTGCGTCAGCACCACTGTCATGGAGGAAGTACCTTCGAGCACAGAGACGGTAACATCAGAGAATCCCACCCAACTTTCCAGACCCGCAATCGAGAGAAGGTTGGTCGGGCACAGAACACATGTGAAATGGCCAGCTGTTGCCGACAAGAAAAAGTGGGAGGCAATCAACAGTGATTTGTCCCTGACCCTAGAGCAACTAAATGGCACAGTGGAAAAGAAGTTGGAGAAAATGGGGGATATCATCCACCAGTATGGAGCAGAAGGTATACAAGAAGGGAAAGGCCAGAAAAAGTCTCCAACAGCGCCAATCTCCAGGAGGCAACAAGAGATCAAGCGCCTCATCCAACTGAGGAGGCAACTTCGGAAGCAGTGGAAGAAAGTCTTGGAGTGGGAAAAGGACGGCATTGAGGTGATTCAGGCTGACATCAAAAAACGATTGGCATCCCTCCGTAGAGCAGAAAATCTACAGAAACGCAGAAGGAAAAAAGAAAGATCTAGAACACAGTTCTACAAAGACCCCTTCAAGTTTCTCAAAAGCCTCTTCATTAGAGAGAATAGTGGATCTCTGAAGGCAGCAAGGAAAGACCTGGAAGATCACCTGAAAGTGACACACTCTGATCCAAGACGGCATGAACGGATGACCATTCCACCAGACATCCCACCAATCCACTCTCCAGGACTTCAGATGGAGACTGGCCCTCTGACCTGGAGAGAAGTGGAAAAAGCAGTACAATGGGCAAGGGCGGCATCAGCCCCAGGACCTAATGGGGTCCCATATAAGGTGTACAAGAACGCGCCGGATGTACTGAGGTTTCTTTGGAAGCTCATGAGAACAGTGTGGCAGAGGAAGGTGGTGCCCAAAGTGTGGCGTAGGACTGGAGGGGTTCTGATCCCAAAGGAGAAGAAGGCAGAGAACATCAGTCAGTTTCGGCCAATATCCTTACTAAATGTAGAGGGTAAAATCTTCTTCAGCGTCATTGCTAAAAGGATGTCCGGATACCTTCACAGAAATAAGTACATTGATACATCGGTACAGAAAGCAGGAATCTCAGGTTTTTCTGCATGCTTGGAACACTCTAGTATGATCTGGCACCAGGCAAGGAAAAAGGACCTTCATGTCGTCTTTTTGGACCTTTGGGTCAGTGCCCCATGAACTCCTGTGGACCGTCTTCACCTTCTTTCACATTCCGGACACCATTACAACCCTGGTTAAATCCTACTTCCAAGACCTACAGTTCTGCTTTACCACGGCTGATTTTACCACGTCTTGGCAGTCCTTGGAAGCTGGCATCATGGCAGGATGCACCATCTCACCCCTGGCCTTTGCAATGGAGGTCATCATCCTGGCGTCAAAATGGGTAGTGGGTGGGCAGCAGCTTAACTCGGGCACACAACTTCCTCCCCTCAAAGCCTTTATGGATGACATCAATACTCTGACCACCACTGCTCCATGTACCAGGAAACTGCTCGGAAAACTAGAGGAGAACATCAGGTGGGCTCGCATGAAGATAAAGCCATCAAAGTCACGCAGCATCTCCATTGTCAAGGGAGTGCTCTCTCACTGCAGATTCTTCATTGGAGAGGAGCTCATCCCAACAGTATCTGACCAGCCTGTTAAGAGCCTCGGAAGGTGGTATGATGCCAGCCTGAAGGACAAAGATCAGGTACAGCAGCTGCGGAAGGAAATCAGAAGTGGGCTCCAGGCCATTGACAACACTCAGCTGCCTGGAAGATTGAAGGCCTGGTGTTTACAGTTTGGCCTTCTTCCCCGAGTGCTGTGGCCCCTTACCATTTTTGAGGTCCCAATCTCAACAGTGGAGAAGTTGGAAAGAGGAATCACAGGTCACATCAAGAAATGGCTTGGAGTGCCTCGATGCCTAACCACCATAGGCCTATACGGAGATTATGCCCTCAAACTGCCCCTCACCAGTCTCACAGAGGAATTCAAGTGTGCTAAAGTAAGACTCCAGATGACAGTGAATGAATCTTGTGATGTAATGGTAAGTAATAACGCACCATCCTTGGTGGCAGGCCGCAAATGGAGACCAGCCAGTGTGGTGGAGGAGGCAGCAGCCTCTCTCAGACTTGCGGACATAGTGGGGCAGGGAAGGGGAGGCCTCGGGCTAACAACTAGGCTGCCAGCCTGGAACACAGCTGCGGCACCAGAACGGAGGAAATTGGTGGTGGAGGAAATACATCGGCAGGAGGAAGCAGCAAGGTGGGCTAACGCAGTCTCACTTGGTAAACAGGGACAGTGGACACGTTGGGAGAGTGTGGAGAGAAGGAGGATCAGCTGGAAGGAGTTGTGGAGCATGGAAGCGAAGCAAATAAGCTTCATCATCAGGGCTACATACAATGTTCTTCCAACACCTAGCAATCTCCATCAGTGGCTGGGTGAAGATCCAGGATGCGCCCTCTGCTCCAGGCCATGTTGTCTCAAGCACATACTGACCGGGTGTAGAGTCAGCCTCACCCAAGGACGTTATACCTGGCGTAATAACCAAGTCCTTAAGATCCTCGCAGCCACCCTGGAAAACAAGCGGACTGCTTCCAACTCCCTACTACCATCTGCACCCAATCTGCCGCAGATCAACTTTGTCCGTATGGGGGCAAAGGTAGCCAGGTGCAGCCCCTCTTCTATGGAGCATGGTCAGCTTCGAGGGGCCTGTGACTGGAAGATGCTAGTTGATGTTGGTCAGTGGCTTGTTTTTCTTCCAGAGATAGCAATCACCACACTTAGGCTTGACATAGTTCTCTGGTCCCCCTCTCTGAAGAAGGTCTTCATCACTGAACTCACTGTACCCTGGGAGGACTCAGTGGATGAGGCATACGAGCAAAAACAACTACGCTATGGTGAGCTAGCTGCTGAAGCACAATATCGCGGATGGAAAACTGAAGTCCGTCCAGTGGAGGTGGGGTGCAGGGGGTTCGTGGCAGTGTCTACCACCAGACTGCTTAGAGACCTGGGAATCAGAGACAAGACTCCTTCTGGGCTCTGGATTGATTGGGTGATTGGGGGGATACGCTGCAGGGACTTGATCACCCCCGTAGGGCCTTCCTCAGCCGAGGATGTCTAGTTATAATGGCCGAAACATCCAATGAAGCCTGAGGTGTACTACTGATGATGTGTCCCTCGGATCACTAATCAAGGGGGATGCCCACCTGAAATTTCACTGTGTTAACTATATAGCCAAGGTCAAGAACATTCTCTTAGTACGCGCTTGCACTTAAAGGATGTATTATATCTCGTCCTGTGTTCCCTGAAAACTTAACACAATATGAAAAAGTCTGTCCACCAAAACCAGCTAAGGTATGTGTACTACATATTCCTATTTTTATCTTATTTTGCCACTTGCTTTCTACACTTACCTCACTTCCTTTCCTCCCCTGTCTTCACAACTGATTGGCTTTTGTTTCCACCCTAATTACCTGATTGAGTTCACTTGGTCACTCCTTATTTAAAGACTGCACTCCCTCTCAGTCAGTCTTTTCTACACCTTCACATGTGGCGGTAGATAGTAAGATGAGTTTTACTTTGCACCTTATTTCTTGATAACATTTCTATTTGAATGACAGCTTTAATTTATCTAATTATTTTATGATGAACATGTCAGAATATTGACTTTGTTAAGTTCTAATTTCTATTTGTTTCTTCCCAGGTTCTCCAACCCATGTGTGTCTGTTCTGGCCTGTTCTGTTGTTATCCATTATCATTTGCCTCACCACCTTTTGTTGACTAACTCTTCATTGAATGGACTGAACTCCTCTGTGGCTTTTCCTATGCATTCTGACCGATGCCCCGTGACGATGGAAATCAACCTCTGATACTGAACCCTCCTTAACAGTGTATATATATATATATATATATATATATATATATATATATATATATATATAAAACAAATGATAAGCTAACTACTACACATGAATTACATTTTAATTAAATTATTGGGAAAGAAGGGTTGCAATGTCTAACATAGGAAAAGTTCTGCAGCCTAGGGTTGCTACAAAACATGGATTCTCATGTGAGTAGTGGGAAATTGGTTAACACGAGGAAGGAAAAAGCCATGTTTGTATTTGCTTAAATGCTTGTTGCTTTTGAATTTTTCTTGCATACTAGCATGACATTTGATTCAAGCTCAGCGACACACATGTAATATATATAAAAGCCTAAATTAGATATAGACTACATGAAAGCATACAGAAAGCAACATGGTTGCCAACTTTCCAGTGAATGTATATAAATAATAATTGCGGTGGATGTGATCACAAAAGTTTAGCCCTGCACGGACCAATGCAAATGGCCCAAAACACTTCATTCTGTGTGTAATTAAACGTTACTGATACCAGATAGTAGATATAGTGATAATTAAGTGGTTTAATTCAATTTCAACAGAGTGAACTCCAGCTCTACTTAATGTCCTACTGACTAAACGTTTGTGCCTCATTATAGATCAAGAAGCCACTCCTAGACTTGCAATACACAATGCATAAGTCTGGGTTTGGCGATGCTGAGTACAGGGCCATCTTTAGGTCCACATGGATGGTGTCACAAAAGCCGTTGTCTTTGAGTAGGCTAACAATAACCTGGAAGACAACGGATCCAAAGAGATGGTAGAGGCAGCTCTACCTGAAAGAAAAATCAGAAAGAAAAGGACCGTGCCAGGTGAAGTAGCAGAGGAATAACATTCATTAAGTGCAGAGGATACATAGTAACTGAGAGCATTGACACTCGTTATTGTGCAAATGGAGCCCTTTATGATGACTTTGCGTGCCTCGACCCAAGGACCTTTGGAGATAAGGGGCTTCCATCTGAATCACTAAAACAAATCAGCAAATATCTCCTGAGGTTAAAGTTGCCCCATTTTGAGTTATACACTGTCCGGACTGCAGAAGAACAGACCTGTTTGTGTTGAGGCCCAAGGTCAGTTAGGAGTCAGTTCGTCAGTTAGTCCATCATGACATCATGTTAACTGACAAATAACTCTTCTCCTCCTCCTCCTTGCTTTCTCTCTTCCTCTCCTACTCATCTCCTCCTTTTCTCTTTTCTTCCTCTCCTATACTTATGGTCAATTATTCCTTATGGTTATGGTTAATCTTTCATTAAAGGAGTAAAAAAAAAAAACTGATCCGAATCAGTGCAGGCAACATGGAGTAGCTGCAGCTACATGTACAAGTGTACCCTGAGCTTGCTCTGCTAGCTGATAGCCGTTAGCTGCTAGCTGCCGTCCGGTGAGTGTATTCCGACAGGCTTCTGTGATAATCATCCCAATAACAATCCACGGAGTGGCGGTGGTGTGGCTATGTACTCCAGAGGACAGGTTATGTCACGTCTTGAAGTGTATTCCCCCCTAAAAAACAGTAGTGCAGTAGTAGCTGTTAGCTGCTAGCTAAAACGCATCTTGTTGACACGTAAGGGCCCTGTTCATGTGGCACAGACATATTAATTGCATTTTGTCTGTTAAGAGGCACAAAGGCACTCTAAAACTTGCCTGACAACTGCTGTTTTAGCTCAGGAGACGCTTGTACATGTAGCTGCAGCTACTCCGTGTTGCCTGCACTGATTCGGGTCGGGTTTTTTTCGATCAAGAATAACGTAAAAATTGGCCGGAATTCTCCTTTAACTGAGTTTTATACATTTTTTAATTCACATTCATACTTTTTGAAAATCTTCAACACAGCTGATTGAGATTCCCTAATGTGACACATTTCCCATTTTTCAGACTCATTCATTCTCCTTTAGCTGCTTCTTCATCCAAATTGAAGCCAGCAATCCTGTTCAACATCATCTTAAAATTAACTACAGATGTTATATCATAACATTCTACATCTTTCAAATTGTTGGAGCCATTACACCACGTTGGTTATGCTAATTAATCTGCAGTTTTATGTTTGAGCACTGGGTGGAGCATTGCCTTTGGAAAAGCATAAAGGTAATCAGCCACAGGTACACAGGTGTGTGGAAAAAGGGGAAAGCATACAGCTTTTCACCGTGTCAGGTTTGCGTGTCATTGCTTGATTTGTGTGCAAAAGAAAATGAATGGCACTAAACCAGAAATGAAATGGACTGTATTGCTTGTGCGACAGTGAGCAGGCAGTCAGGAAAATAAATGGGTCACAGCACCGAAATACAGACAGATTGTGGACATCGATTATTGGCACGCAGTACACGTGTCCAAGCATGGTCCCACATCATGGCCTAATATAGGAGTTGGTAAAAGACTCTACACAAACATTATTGGTATTATTCAACTATTCAATGATATTCATACTAATTAACCCATTCCAACTTTTTCAGCTATTCTCACTACTTTACCTTCTTCTTACACAATTCAAGCCACAATCCAGTGTAGCGTCAGCCTTTCAACATACAGCATTCACACCGCAATTTCTTCAGAAATTGCATTCTCTATTTTACTACTAAAATTACTTCCAAAAAGGTTCTATGTGCGTTTTTTTACGCAAAGGCCGCTCCAAGTCCCGGGCTGAATTTTTGTCCCAGTACATACCTTTATCCTGGACTCTGACTCAAGTCCAACTCGAGTCGCTTTTTTCTGGACTCTACTTGGACACGTGCACTGATGACTTGGACTCAAGGATTTAAGTAATCGGACTCAAGCATTAATGAAATAGGACTCGGAAGTTGGAAGTTTCTGACTACTGTTATGTGTAATAGGCAGTGATGGAGTCCTGGACTCTGTCACAAGTCCGACTCATTTATTAAGTATTTATCATTCATGTATGTATTTAATGTAACAAAGATTTAATGTCCGTTGCCCAAAGACTACCTTCGACCATACAATACTCTCAAAAATTCAATACCACAAAGTAATTGTTTTTGTACCTTGGTTTGCCCATAGGGTGTACTCAACGGAAAGCCTTCCAAGTAGTTTTCCCTCATCTTCCAGATGCCGCAGCAAAAAACGGAATTAACAATAAAAACAAGACAAAACAATGTGCACTAACACACCGACATCTTGATCTATACAGTTGCTTTCTGGTCAGGTTGGATCTGGAAAGAGGTATCGAGTCAGCTGTGGAGGAAAAGTTCCACTCATTAGTACATAAAAATTGTTTTGATTGTTCAAGCAAATGCTCTGAAATCAAGAGGTATCATGTCACTAAACTGCCTTTACAAAACTATAGATTTTAGCCTTATACTACTAACTACATTTACCAATTTTGTATTTTTTTGTGTTCATGCTGCAAGGCCAGTTTTATTGGAGGCGTCAAAAAAGTTTCAAGTACAAAAGCAGGTCATTGACTAAGAAAACGAAGAGAGGAAGCTGGCCCCTTATTCAGAAAGAGAGTATGGGGGCTTGAGTGAAGGCGAGCAATGGGCCTTATAAAAGGGCTGCGCTGAATGAGCGAGCAGTGTAGAAAGCGGGAGAGAAAGAAATGGAAAAGAGAAGAGAGAGAGAGAAAGGAGAGGCTCTCTTTAATAAAGCCTTATAAAAAGCTTTGTGAATGACCTCTGTCTGTCTTTCCCACACAGGTCATAACAAAAAAGTTCTCTTCATTTGAAAAGGAGCTGGTGCTGAATAGACTCAAGGTCCACTTCAGTCTGATGAAGAAACATTCTTGCTTTTATTGGAGGACCGGAGACTTGATTTCAAGAGAGACACAGGAAAGAAAGGGGGGTGCAGCAGCAAAAGTGCAGAAAGGAAACACCAAGGACATGAAAGCACTGTAATTCCATTTCTTCAACAAGGTGTTTTTTGTGTGACTGCAGCTTCCCTTAAGCTTGTTACAGGAAATATATTTATAGTAAAGTCCTAAACGTTATAGTGTAACTGCAGTTGGAAGATAGCAGAACAGTTAAGTGGTTACACAGACCAAAGAGCACTTTGAATATGAATGTGGGAGCATAAATCAGCGCCCAGTCAAATAAAAAAGGCCTTATAAATATGACACACTGAAACTTTTAAATAGTTCAAAACAGCACATTCTCTCAATCATGCAAACACGCACACAAATGAACATGCATTTGCAAACATGCAAATGTATTCATGTGCACAAGCCAACACATACTGTTTAGCTTAGCCTAAAAGCTCACACATAAACTAACTCAAATGTAAAAGCTTTTCATATTCAATGCAGTCGTGCTCTGCAGTTAATCAAAAATAAAGAGTCTGAATGAATCACTATTGAACATAAAAGTTCTTCTCTTCCAACACATAATGATGAAGAAAATCCTTTTTTTTTTTTTTAGGGGACACATTTAACATGCTGAATGAAAGCCGTGTGGGGAATCGTTTTGATAAGTCAGAGCCTACCACTGACGGACAAAATGTGTTTGACCTGATGGAGAATCCTTTGTAGCTCATTAATGATGGGAAATGGTGGCAGCATGGTGTGCAAGGCTCTTTTTTTTTTACCTCTTTTGCTGTCTCCTCTTACTTCTTGGCTGAGGATGACATATGAAGAGGAAGCATTTTGACCTGACAAAGATCCATTCACATTTAAATATTTTACCCCTGAACACCCACCCTGACTTCTCTATAGCTTTTAGATGATGGGAATGGCAGCAGCCTTTTATTAAAAAAAAAAAAAACCTTTTATGATTTGGGCCTTTCAGTTGATTGGAAATTGGACACAAAGTTCTCTTTAACCCTAAGAGCATGCACCAAAGAGAGCGATGAATGAGTATGAAATGATCACAAAAAGGAGCACAGAAAGAAGCTCTGTAATTTGGAAAGACACATTTTGCTTGTTTTTCTGGCATTAAAGGCTTTCAGCGTTGGGAATGGCAATACCAGCTGACCCTGTTAGTGTCTGTTTCAACTGTCTTGGATGAAGAGTAAAAAGCACAAGCTAACCAAGGTCTTGATAAATGACACCCATTGACAGACCTCAAGTGAACTCCACTTCACATTGAAATCACTGACACAAAAAAGCTATTGTGTAAGAAGAGAAAGACTCATGGTTAAGATGAATGTTTTTTTCAACCATTTCATTCCATATATAAATTAGATAGCATAGTTTCTTCTACTGAAAAACCTTGCAGCCCTATGAATTACAACACACTCAACTCGCAGGGATTTGAAAATTGCTGCAAATATCTAATCCATCACATTTGGTAGAGTTGTCCTACTAACCCATATTTACACATTCTATCATACCCCTACTATGACTTTTAAAGCCTTATACTAACTTCAGATACACTTTGGGATGTACCTTTGCACATAACAACTCATCGCTTACATAGGAAGCACATTAGAAAGTTGTGTGAAAGTGTTTCCCATGTTCCCATCAAAACCAAAATCTGACCACACAGAGGAAAGAAGACACACATTCCACACAGAACAACCCCAGCTGGTTTCAAAACTAGGATGTTCTTACTGTTGCTATTTAGGTGACCGTGCTAGCCACTGAACCGCCATGCTGCCTACTCATAATACAAATCATATAACATAAACAACATTTAAAAACACATTTCAACATGTTTAGTATCTGGTTAAAGGGGAAGATTAAGAGGGAGGTTGTCATTGTAAATATACAGTATGTAAGACACACGTAATGTTTACAGGGGCTCATTTGCCATCAGACATTTTACAGTGCCACATATTGTTTAACAATTTAACAAAAGTAGCCTATGAAGTTACATGCTTTTTAAAAGTAGGTCCGTTTTCCTGGGAACAAACTTTGCTAATCTAATAATCTCATTAAGTTCCATTTAAATAAATGCTACACTCTATCACAGAATTGCTAATAGATAAATGGTTTCACATTGCTATTCGTTGTAATTGGTGTCTGGAAAGACTTTGCTGAGACAAATTGGAAAGGAATGCCTTTTAGCATAATAGATTATTTGAAATAAACAGCAGAAAAGCTGGCTATTTGGTACTAGCAGTACGACGGAGCATTAGGGCCACATCAAAAGAAAAAAAATAAGGAGGAAGATTTTTTTTGCATTTCGAGAATAAAGTCGAAATGTCGAGAATAAAGTCAACATGAGGAGAATAAAGTTGAAATACTTTTTCGAGAATAAAGTCGAAATGTCGAGAATAAAGTCGACATGACGAGAATAAAGTTGAACTATACCATTTCGAGAATAATGTCGAAATGTCGAGATTAAAGTTGAAATGACGAGAATAAATTCAACTCCTTTATCACTTAATCACATTAGAGCGACTGTCCGCCATGCCAGCTGCCATGTAGGCATCATCATAGATATGGGTTACATCCTTGGAGTGCCGCGCTCGCTTGAGCGCCACTCCTTCAGGATCAAACAAGTTGATGAATTGTCTTATTGTGTATTGTGATACAACATATCCTCTCTGTATTGCACGTAGGTGTAACCATCGATACCCTTATTGCATCTGTCCATTACGAGCTATTTCAGTTTACAGGAATCTTCCAATCTTCCAAGTTTGTGTGGTTTCTCCTTCTGAAGAGACGCAATTTTCGGCACAATCTCTTCAAAGTCCTAATACTTATCACCATACTGTGTTTATGCTCTAAAAGAGAAAGAGTTCATGCATTTTGTAGAATACTATAGGTAAAGTTAGTGGTTTGGTTTATTCTCAAAAGTCCGACTTGATTCTTTAAATATCAAGTTTTTTCTCGACATGTCGACTTTATTCTTGACATTTCGACTTTATTCTCGAAAAAGTATTTCAACTTTATTCTCGTCATGTTGACTTTATTCTCGACATTTCGACTTTATTCTCGACATTTCGACTTTATTCTCAAAATGCAAAATAAATAAAACATCTTCCTCCTTAATTTTTTTCCCTTGATGTGGCCCTAATGCTCCGTCATATAGCAGTGATAACAGCACAGACAGGAAACATCAACACCAACACAAACTCCACAGAAACAAAGCAAAAAGACATGTTTTGTGTTGGGGTTGTGCTGTCAGAGATAAAACACTAAAAGGTATAATGTTATACAGTAACCTGAAACCTAATGATGCTAAGAATGTGAAGTTTCATGTAAACAAACTGTTAGATAATTGAGAAGTTGTCGTTAATATAATATTATACCACCATATCTCTCTGTTTCTATTTTATTTTAAAACTATTTTAGGGCTTTTTCCTTTATTAGACCAGCTTAAGAGTGACAGAAAATCAGGGTTTGAGAAGATGACGTGTAGCGGGTCGGATTTTTAACCTGACCGCTGCCAAAGTGCCAAATGCCTCATGATGCTTTATGAACCATTTTCTTTATTTCGGAGCCCACTAGATGGCGCTCTCTGTTCAACAAAGGGTTGAAAGCACATTAAATTGCTATTTCTTCAGCCTTTTTCTTTAAACCAAGAGCGCCATCTAGTGGGCTCAGAAAATAATTAAATGTTTTACAAAGCTTTATGAGGTTTCATTTGGCCATCATTAGCGCACGCTCTACCAGGTAAGCTAGAGGTCGCACATCTCTTTCATTCACTGTTGTATATAGAATAGAATATCTTTATTTGTCATTGTAACAGATACAACGAAATAAAGTGTAATTATGTCTGCTCATCTTATCTTTATTTGCCAAGATAGAAATTAGGTGTTGTATACTTGGCCTTTTCACTTTAAACCCACTGTATCTGTACCAAAATATTTGTACTTGACATTTATTCTCTCTTATTCCATCCTTTTCTTTCATTTGTTTTCAAATTTTTCTTAAATTCTTCCTTGAACTCTCTTTAATTTCACCGCCTTTGTCACTGTATCAATTCTCTGTATGAAAAAAGGAGCAAGGCAACCACGTGTCCAGAGGAAAATCGGATTCCATTGACAAGACAATCTTACACTCCTGACTGCATCATAAAGGCATATTTGACAGCTGAGACATTGGCTTTGCTAAATTAACTTTTGACGATGAGAGCTATTTAATTGATTGCCTGGAGTCATAACTCGTAGCTCTAACAGAGGACTCTCTCACAGTTACAATAAAAAATTATCTCCACCCTCTACCAAGATAATCATTAATGTGCTTCAGTGACTGTTAGCCAAATAGCCTTACAGTAATTTCAGTTCACCAATATTCAATCCAACATTGCACTCCCTCCATACACTCTTAAAGGTCCTATGACATGCTGCTTTTTGGATGCTTTTATATAGGCCTTAGTGGTCCCCTAATACTGTATCTGAAGTCTCTTTCCAGAAATCCAGCCTTGGTGCAGAATTACAGCCACTAGAGCCAGTCCCACAATGAGCTTTACTTAGGATGTGCCATTTCTGTGTCTGTAGCTTTAAATGCTATTGAGGAGGAGAGAAGGGGGCAAGGTGGAGGGTGGGGGTGTGGCCTTGACCAACTGCCGTGCTTCGCTTGTTTTCAAGCCATGATGTTTCTCTCTTTCTCATGGGCGGGCCAAATTCTCTGGACGGGCAAAGCAGAGAAAGGGGAGGTAACCTTTCCAGTTTCCAGATCGGCCCATCTGAGCTTTCATTTTCTCAAAGGCAGAGCAGGATACCCAGAGCTTGGTTTACACCTATCGCCATTTATAGCCACTGGGGGACCATAGTCAGGCTAGGGGAACACACATTAATGTTAAAAAACCTCATAAAGTGAAATTTTCATGCCATGGGACCTTTAATAATTTTTGTATTGATGATACTGGATGTGATTGTGCTGATGAACGTTAGTCAAGAGCCTAAGGAGCTAGCAGGATGACAGTCACACCCTGTCCTTGTACTTTGTTGCTACTCAACTTTGTGTTTGATTGAGAAACATATTAACACATTTAAAGTTCTTAAAACTGTTTAACCAACCTTAATATCCAGTTTTCCCCATTTTATTTCCCCTCAAGCAGTTGGTTGGAAAACATATTGTATCCCCCACTATATATATATATATATATATATATATATATATATATATATATATATATATATATATATATATATATACACACTGGGGCAAAAAAATTATTTAGTCAGCCACCAATTGTGCAAGTTCTCCCACTTAAAAAGATGAGAGAGGCCTGTAATTTTCATCATAGGTACACTTCAACTATGAGAGACAAAATGAGGGAAAAAAATCCAGAACATCACATTGTAGGATTTTTAATAAATTTATTGGTAAATTATGGTGGAAAATAAGTATTTGGTCAATAACAAAAGTTCATCTCAATACTTTGTTATATACCCTTTGTTGGCATGACCGAGGTCAAACGCTTTCTGTAAGTCTTCACAAGGTGTTCACACACTGTTGCTGGTATTTTGGCCCATTCCTCCATGCAGATCTCCTCTAGAGCAGTGATGTTTTGGGGCTGTCGCTGGGCAACACGGACTTTCAACTCCCTCCAAAGATTTTCTATGGGGTTGAGATCTGGAGACTGGCTAGGCCACTCCAGGACCTTGAAATGCTTCTTACGAAGCCACTCTTTCGTTGCCTGGGCGGTGTGTTTGGGATCATTGTGATGCTGAAAGACCCAGCCACGTTTCATCTTCAATGCCCTTGCTGATGGAAGGAGGTTTTCACTCAAAATCTCACGATACATGGCCCCATTCATTCTTTCCTTTACACGGATCAGTCGTCCTGGTCTTTTTGCAGAAAAACAGCCCCCAAGCATGATGTTTCCACCCCCATGCTTCACACTAGGTATGGTGTTCTTTGGATGCAATTCAGCATTCTTTCTCCTCCAAACACGACAAGTTGAGTTTTTACCAAAAAGTTCTGTTTTGGTTTCATCTGACCATATGATATTCTCCCAATCCTCTTCTGGATCATCCAAATGCTCTCTAGCAAACCTCAGACGGGCCTGGACATATACTGGGTTCAGCAGGGGGACACGTCTGGCACTGCAGGATTTGAGTCCCTGGCGGCGTAGTGTGTTACTGATGGTAGCCTTTGTTACTTTCGTCCCAGCTCTCTGTAGGTCATTCACTAGGTCCCCCCGTGTGGTTCTGGGATTTTTTCTCACCGTTCTTGTGATCATTTTGACCCCACAGGGTGAGCTCTTGCGTGGAGCCCCGGATCGAGGGAGATTATCAGTGGTCTTGTATGTCTTCCATTTTCTTATAATTGCTCCCAGAGTTGATTTCTTCACATCAAGCTGCTTACCTATTGCAGATTCAGTCTTCCCAGCCTGGTGCAGGTCTACAATTTTGTTTCTGGTGTCCTTTGACAGCTATTTAGTCTTGGCCATAGTGGAGTTTGGAGTGTGACTGTTTGAGGTTGTGGACAGGTGTCCACAACTAGGTGTTTTATACTGATAAACAGGTGCCATTAATACAGGTAACAAGTGGAGGACAGAGAAGCCTCTTAAAGAAGAAGTTACAGGTCTGTGAGAGCCAGAAATCTTGCTTGTTTGTAGGTGACCAAATATTTATTTTACCGAGGAATTTACCAATAAATTCATTAAAAATCCTACAATGTGATTTTCTGGATTTTTTTTTCTTCTCATTTTGTCTCTCATAGTTGAAGTGTACCTATGATGAAAATTACAGGCCTCTCTCATCTTTTTAAGTGGGAGAACTTGCACAATTGGTGGCTGACTAAATACTTGTTTGCCCCACTGTATATAAAGCACTGTTCAAACACATTCAAAATGTACAAATGTAAGTTGTAGTGAAAATCTCAAAGTTTGGAAACTACGGCAGCATAAGCAGTTTCACATAAAAACAATTTCACATGTTTGAACACATACAAGACACAAAAGCAACACAAGGGAAATAGTAAAAGAAGAGGCAAACAGGTCATACCAGCGATACCCATAATGCAAGTCAAGGATTATGGAAATCAGCAACATGTTTCCTTCAGGGCAGTAAAATACTTTAGAGGTATTAAAGGTAGGTGTTATGATGCCTCAGTATGGCTGCAATGCAAAACAGTTATTAACACTAACCAACTGTCTACCTATCAATCAAACTGCATCAGCGAGTCTCGACTGACTCCGGAGGCAGCAGGAATAATATCTACAGGCTAACAGATGACTGGAACATGAACGCATCCACCTTCAGTCCATCTCATCAGTATTTCTTTGGCGTACAGGCTGCAGGGGAAGTCTGGAGGGCAGTGAGTCTGTAAGAGAGTTGGATCAGCAGCAGTCATGTGGAGTTGACTATATGGATTTTTAGTCCTGAATGGTCTCAGCAGTGACTGCATACAGCTACGGTAAGCCCTGAGGAGAAAACATGCATCAGTCTGTCATCACCTGCACTGCTTAAATCTAAACTTTATCACAGTGCTGATTGAGTTTGTAACACTATTCAAGGCTGTAATGCTTCCATTTATATGTCAGTTAGTTTGGTAACATAAAAGCAGAGTAAGAGGGAGGTGAGAGCCTTTGTCAGTGTCTGACTTAGGGCTCCTGCACACTGCCTGCGTGGCGTGAGCGTGGCGTTTCTGTTGCTTGTCAGTTGCGTGGCGTTTTCTGTCTTTGCACACCAGAAACATGCTGCTGCTAGCCTTGTCTGTACACATGTATGTTATATACTGATTTGATTACAGCAAAGACAACGTTGGCAGTATTGACGGCAAAATAGGCTACAGAATATTTTGTTCTGTATTGACAGGTGCAATATTTGAAAATGGATAATTATTTATTATTGTTTTTTAAATTACAGTTATATCTGCATTTATGTCAAAACCTAGAGACTTTCAAACATCAAAATGTTAAATGTATTTGTGTCAAAATTACATAATCATGTTTTTGTATTCTTTTCGCCTGGAAACGCTTCCAACAAGCTTGCGTGTCGCGTGAAAAATAGGCACCGGTCCTATTTCTAGCAGTGGCTAGTGGCTCGTGCGTGTCACGCACGTCTCAGGAGGCGGTTATTTTAAGACTAAGCATTCTGTAGATGCAACACAGGGTGTACACAGGTGAAATGGGATCAGGCTTAAGGCTTGAGTTAGTCTAGAGGTTGGTTGTGGCCGTCCCTATTACCGTGTTTACACCTGCATATGTCATTTCGCAGCCTTTTTTAAGATTGTTACGGCCCAAAATGCCTGATTTTCACATCAAGATGTTGGGTCTGGGAACTCACCATTGGCAGGGCTCAGTCCGAGGGGCGGGATAAACGGTTGTCTTTCAAATTCCCTCTGCACGCAATAGCCAACCAGAGCAACGCTAGTTGATAGATTAAACTTTTTCCGTATCCGGTTGGCAAAATTCCGAACACATCTTCCTTTTTTAAGAATGACTTCAGGGCTTAACTCCAAGTTTTCCAGAGTCACAGCCAAAACCGATTCGAAAGACTGCTGTTCGCCAGCAGCAACAGCCTTCTTCTTTGTTTTCAAGTAGCAGGGAACCGTCGCAACTCTGCCGTCCTTACGTTAAGCCCGCCCACTGACTCTATACACAATGTGATTGGCCTGACCAGAATTTGTTTTTGCCAGCTAGCAAGTCAACGGAGAGTTTCTAGACTGACCCTGGCTGTGAATTACATTTGCTGCCGCTAGGGTGCGTCTAGATTTCTAGGCTATGATTTTCCGGGAACTTTTGTAAAAAATTGCGATAAAAGTTGCGATGTGTTTTCAAATTTTTATTTAAAATTTTTTTGTATAGTTCTTTAAAAATAAAAATAAAACTTGTTTCGGGGAAAATATAATTACTCTGGGCTGAGTTTTCCTAGTAACCTTACCAAAAAGGCTCAGTATGCTGCAAATGTTGGTATAATGTGAAAATTGTCAGGGTTTTGGTATTATGTTCTGTTTCCTGTTTTATTTTGTAGTCTGTCTCGTCTCCCTTGTCTTGTCTAGCTTCTTCCTGTCTTTGTTGGTTTCCCGCCTTGTTTGATTGTTCTGCTCCGCCCTGATGTGTTCCACCTGTTTGTATCACCTGTCCCTTGTTAGTGTTCATTACCCTGTGTATTTAGTCTCTCTGTTTCCCTTGTCTGTTGTGGGATTCTTGTTTTCTGTTAGTGTGTTTTTCCTGTGTTTCGTGTCGTGGGTTGCCTTAGTGTTTTTTCCTCATTTAATTAAATCTCTATTTTTAACTGCATTTGGATCCTACCCTTCCCTACATTCTGACAGTAGAATCCCACCAAAGATGGACCCAGCGGTTGTCAGGTTTGTGCCGATTTTTCACCCCATGGATTCTGTGGGAAAATCTTTGATGGATTTTTTTTTACGGTCTTCATAAGGATGATCCTGCCTTCGCTAGGCACCTTATGGAGGTCCGTTGGCAGGCTACAGCGAGGGAATTCGGCCTCCCTGTCTCCAGGCCTGTTTTTCCTCCAGAGCCTGAGCTTACCAGTGTTCCTGAGCCTGAACTGACCTGTGTTTCTGAGCCTGAACTGACCTGTGTACCTGAGCCGGAGCTGACCAGTGTTCCTGAGCCTGAACTGACCTGTGTTTCTGAGCCTTAGGTGACCAGTGTTACCAGTGCTCCAGAGCTGACCAGTATTCCTGGTACTCGTGGAGGTCGTAGACGGAGGAGGGGAAGACATGGCTCCCAGTGCCATGCCCTGCATCAACCTCTTATCGGGCCTGAGCTGATCTGTGTACCTGAGCCTGAGCTGACCTGTGTGCCTGAGTTGACCTGTGTACCTGAGCCTGAGCTGACCAGTGTTCCTGAGCCTGAACTGACCTGTGTTTGTGCCCGAGGTGACCAGTGTAACAGGGCTAATCAGTGTTACCAGTGCTCCAGAGCTGACCAGTATTCCTGGTACTCGTGGAGGTCGTAGACGGAAGAGGGGAAGACATGGCTCCCAGTGCCATGCCCTGCATCAACCTCTTATCGGACCTGAG
Source organism: Zingel zingel (assembly GCA_023566125.1). Lineage (NCBI taxonomy): Eukaryota > Metazoa > Chordata > Actinopteri > Perciformes > Percidae > Zingel > Zingel zingel. The sequence goes on from CM042323.1 coordinate 10,329,151, forward strand.
CCTGAGCTGATCTGTGTACCTGAGCCTGAGCTGACCAGTGTTTCTGAGCCTGAGCTGTCCAGTGTTCCCGAGCTGACGTGCAACCCTTTTGTTTCCGAGCTGACGTGCAACCCTTTTGTTTCCGAGCTGACGTGCAACCCTTTTGTTTCCGAGCTGACGTGCAACCCTTCTGTTCCCGGGCTGACGTGCAGCTCTCCTGACCCTTCGCTGACGTGCAGCCTTCTAGAGCCTCCGCTGACGTGCAGCCTTCTAGAGCCTCCGCTGACGTGCAGCCTTCCAGAGCCTCCGCTGACGTGCAGCCTTCCAGAGCCTCCACTGACGAGCAGCCTCTCTGATCCCCGGCTAGCTAGTGATCTCTCTAGTGCCCCCGAGCAGCTCTCTAGTGCCCCCCGAGCAGCTCTCTAGTCCCCCCGGGCTTTGTGTCCCTGAGTTTCCTAGCGTCCCTGAGTTTCCTAGCGTCCCTGAGTTTCCTAGCGTCCCTGATTCCCAGCTGCCTAGTAGTCTTCCTGATTCCCGGCTGACTAGCAGCTGTCCAGATCATCAACTGGCGTCTAGCTCCCCAGAGTCTGCGCTGACGGAGCTTCCAGAGTCTGCGCTGACGTTCAGCTGTCCAGAGTCTCCGACGGCAGCACTTCAAGAGATTTCCAGTCGTACTGAGTCTACGTCGACGACTGACTTCCCAGAGTCTACGTCGAAGACTGACTTCCCAGAGTCTACGTCGACGACTGACTTCCCAGAGTCTACGCTTACGGGCAAGCTAGGGACTATTCCGGTCTCCGGCGCCTCTGAGACCTCCCAAGGGTTTTTGCCGGTCCCCGGCGCTCCTGAGACCTCCCCAGTGACTTTGCCCTTGTTCTGTTTCCCAGAGACCTTGCCTTTGTTTTCGGTCGGCCTTACTCCAGCCCCTCATGCCCTGTCGGCACCTCTGTCGACTTCTGTTCCTGTTGCCTTGTTGGCAGAACTGCCGACACCTGTTCCTGCTGTCCTGTCGGCGGACATGCCGACTCAGGATCCTGTTGCCCTGTCGCCTGTTTCCAGCCCAGCGGACCCGTCGCCTGTCTTCTGCCCAGCTGGCCCTTCACCTGCTCGCTGTCGGTCTCCTGAGGGGATTCGCCTTCGCTGTCGGTCTCCTGAGGGGATTCGCCTTCGTGGACGGCCTCCTGAGGGGATTCGCCTTCGCGGACGGCCTCCTGAGGGGATTCGCCTTCGCGGACGGCTTCCTGAGGGGATTCGCCTTCGTGGACGCCCTCCTGAGGGGATTCGCCTTCGCAGCCGGCCTTCAGAAGGGTCTCGCCTTTGTCGCCGCCCTCATGAGGGATTTCGCCTTCGCGGACGCCCTCCAGAGGGATACGGCCTTCACAGACGGACTCCTGAAGGATTCTGCCTTCGCCGTCGGCCGCCTGAAGGATTCTGCCTTCGCCGCCAGCCGCCTGAAGGATTCTGCCTTCGCCGTTGCCTCCAGTCTTCAGAGGGAATTCGCCTTCGTCGACGGCCGCCCAAGAGCCCTCGCTGTCCTGCACGGCCGCCTGAAGGGTTCAGTTTTCGCTGTTGCCGCCGGCCTTCTCAAGGGTTTGGCCTTTGCCTCCGGCCTCCAGAGGGGTTTCGCCTTCGTCGACGGCCGCCCAAGAGCCCTCGCCGTCTTGCACGACCGCCAGAAGTGTTCTGCCTTCGCCGTCGGCCGCATGAAGGATTCTGCCTTCGCCGCCGGTTCCCTGAAGGACTCTGCCTGCGCTGCCGATTCCCTGAAGGATTCTGCCTTTGCCGGCGGCCCCCGGAAAGTTTTCTGCCTTCGCTGTTGCCGAGGTCTCTCTGTCCCCTGTTGCCGAGGTCTCTCTGTCCCCTTTTGCCGAGGTCTCTCTGTGACCTCGCTCTGTTCCCCCGAGCGGCCCCTCTCTGTTCCCCCGAGCGGCCCCTCTCTGTTCCCCCCCCCGAGCGGCCCCTCTGCTTCCTCGAATGGACTCTCTGTTTTCCCTGGGCACCCCAGTGACTTTGTCCCCTGTGCCCCAGGGCACTCGTTCCTGTGCCCCAGTGACTCTCTGTTCCCTAGCCCCGTTTGATTTTTTTTTTTTTTTTTTTTTCGTCTCTCCTCCGGTCCCCCTCCGCCCTCCCTGGGTTGTCTTTTGTTCTTGTTGTTTGTTTTTTTTGTTTTGTTTTTTGGACATCTGGGGGGGAGGTACTATCAGGGTTTTGGTATTATGTTCTGTTTCCTGTTTTATTTTGTAGTCTGTCTGGTCTCCCTTGTCTTGTCTAGCTTCTTCCTGTCTTTGTTGGTTTCCCGCCTTGTTTGATTGTTCTGCCCCGCCCTGATGTGTTCCACCTGTTTTTATCACCTGTCCCTTGTTAGTGTTCATTACCCTGTGTATTTAGTCTCTCTGTTTCCCTTGTCTGTTGTGGGATTCTTGTTTTCTGTTAGTGTGTTTTTCTGTGTTTCGTGTCGTGGGTTGCCTTAATGTTTTTTCTCATTTAATTAAATCTCTATTTTGAACTGCATTTGGGTCCTACCCTTCCCTACATTCTGACAAAAATTGCTGGTGGATTTAAGAAAAAAAAAAATAATTTATTGAATGAATCAAATTTGAACATATGTGTCAGTGGCTTGTTGATCTTTACATTGTCAGTGACTCTCAGAGTACGCCTCAGAGTCACATACTGACGCAAAGTCTGGCAAGTGGGACGGCTGGCATTGGTTGAAGTCGCGGGAAACTCCAGTTATTGGTCAAATTTGCGGAAAAGTTGCGGTGATTGGTAAAAAAATGTTGAGTCGCACCAAATTCACGGTGATTGATTGAATTTGTGTGAATTGTTGCAATCGCGACATCACGAAATCCTGGAGGGACTGATATGTCCTTCTTATGTTGTGTTCATTGTGTTGACATGGCAGGGGGCTCCCACAAAAAATGCAAGGTTGACCACCAAATACTGTAGGTTTAAAGGTGCACTGTGAGTTCCTGCATGACGTCACTTCTGTTGACGTTCAAGTAAATACCAAACAAAACAGAGCAAGCTTGACCCTCCCACCCACGTTTCCGTAACTGTCATGACTAACTGACTGTCATTAACCCCATCCCCTCCCCTAAACATCTTGTCGGTGATTGGCTGGAATGTGGTTTGTTTTATTTTGGTGCACAGCCTGTGCCCCTAGTGTTTTTTTGACATTTACGACCCCTGTGTTGTCTCCCGAGACCGGGCTTTTTCACAGTGTATTCAGGGGGCAGGCAGCTAGCGGATCAAGCCTACGATTTGAGACAAAAATTAAATCTCGCTGAAACCATGCAAGAACTCATAGTACACCTTTATACTGTCTCACCTTTGGTCACAAGGCAATGCATTCGATTATGACTGAATTGGCCAATCAAATACATGCATTCCTGGTCAATTACTTGGAAAAATGAGCAGTGCAATTTTACTATTTACCTGGAGAATAAAATTATTGTTGCCATAATAACTTTCCAGAGTTGTAAGATCCTGTTCTTGCATGTATTACTCTCACTGAACTTCCTGGATTGCATTTCATGCACTCAGCGCTACTTGGGGAAACTTGCCCCCATGTAGCCCCTTGTGTTTTATTAACATAGCGCTATGCCTGTGTCCTCTCAGAAGCACACAAGGGTCAGCAAAATGCAGGGTTTGTGACATGGTTGTAGTCCATAGACTAAAAATAATGGACATAGCATCAGTGACGTCACCCATTGGTTCCTTGGTATTTTGGAGCCAGAAGTGACTATATTTGGACAAAAGGGCAGAGCTGGGGAGGATGATGTGTCTAAGCCAATGTTCTGTATGGTCTAAATAGTTCTGCGCTAAGCTAAATGCTAAAGAGGGAAAGTTGCCGATTTGTATCCCTTCTGGAGCGAGTCATCCAGTGGAGATTTACTGGTACTGCCGCCATTCATGCACATACGGCAGTACACAAAGTTTTTTGAAAATTGACAGACTTGCCCTTAAGTTACCAGCTAACGGGTCAACGTTTAAGATGAAAACATGGAAAACACCCAACAAGTTTACGGTTATTTTAATGTACACAGTGCCATGGATGTGCAGTGCTAAGCCTATGTCCTGATTAACTGGTTGGTGTGTAGCCACACCCCTAAGGCATCCCCTGCTTTATCATCAATTTTAAAATAAACGGGACAATAATTTACAGTATTGAAGAAGACTTGAAACTAGTGATTGAGCCCATACACTCGTTATGAAAATGTTTACTGTGGTAATACATCAAGTGAGAAGTAGAGTAATTTTCTTATAGACCTCCATAGAAACAGACTTATTTTTGGAATCAGTGGAGTAGCCCCTGCTGGAAATTAGTTAGAATGCAGGTTTAAGGCACTTCTGCATTAACTTCACTTGCAAGTGCATATGACAAACCTCATCAAGTGATATATTATATATCAACGCCAGTAAGGTTAATATGGAAACAGCTGCTAAATTCTTTTCTGCCTTCTTTCGAGGCACAAAGTGTTTTAAGACACTGATGATATGAGGACAGCACTTTAATGTGGCATTTTATTTGCAATGTAAAAGTCAGAGTTTGAAGGTCATGAATGAAAGTTACAATTTTCCGTTGATCTTGTGACCATTGTGGTGCCATTAACGTCAATGACTCAGGGCCATACAGATGAATGAGAGGGTCATAAATCACATCAAATCCAATCCTTGCCCTTTTAAAGATGAGCAGTAAAAAACATTCCACCTTGAAATGATTAATACAATTAGTCTGTAAAAATAAGCTCTGGTTTTACTTTTTAGCAGTAATAGAATAAATTAACACCCAATTAACAGTTAAGACAACTATCTATGAACAATGAATTTGTCTATTGATAAGGGAGAGTTATTAATCTGTACTCATGTGTCACTGAATAGGACATTGATTAATTGCATGTGCACACACATAATGTGCATGAATGGAGAACTTTTCCAACTTCAGTGTGCTTTCCTTTTAGGTTCTATTAGTTGAATTTATCAACACTGCAGCATGTCACTTTAATTGATCGGGGTGCAGTTAATTACATACAGTGCACCAAAATGTGCAAAGAAATAGGGCAGAGATGACCTCCTCGCCCCTATTAGCCATGCCTTAGAATCAATAATTGAAGTTGAGGGAATAAGGAGGTTACTGCAATTGTTATTTGCCCCGTGGGGAGCTGCACCTGGAGATGAGTGAGCTAAAGTCCCTTTAAATTGCTTTGGGATTATTAAAAGATTCTAGTGGCAGGGCCTTTGGAGAATAACATATTTGAGGAGGAGAAACAAAAGACAAAGTTAGTGGGAAAGAGAAGATTAGGATGAGTAAAAGAGTGAAGGAAAGAGAGATAAGTTATCTTTGGATCTGCCGATAAGAGACCCTGTCCCTTCCTTGCTCTGTTCCATTAAGACACCTAATTAAAGGACCCCAAAATAGAGGTGACCACACCTGGCCTGATTATAAATTGAGGTTATTAATCTAGACTCCACATCTGGTAAAGAGCTGAGACAGTGTGGGAGGTCTCAGCCATGATAACTTTGGTCCTTAATAGCATTTTTAACTGTCTCATGAGGATCCCCCCCCCCCCCCCCCCCCCCCTGAAGTTCCTTCTGCTCAAGCGTATTTGTTTGATAGAACACAATACTGATTCTATAGGCATTTTCATAATACAATATCCTTAAAATATCACTATGGCTAATGGCTGCCACACGGTTTAGACAGTAATTTGTAGTGATGTCCCAATGCTGCTTCATGAACTACTAGCTGTATTTGTTGACCCAACTAGATGGCGCTTTTGGTTTAAATTGTCCAAGAAGCGTCATTTGGACATTACTAGTGATTAGCATTAGTGAGGGGAATTGCTAATGATGGCCAAATGAAACCTAATGAAGCTTCGTGAAACATTTTATTTATTTCTTTGAGCCCACTAGCCCACTAACCATAACTAGGAATTGCAACTCTTAGCAGGAAGTCATGGAAGTCATGGCTCTGTTCTTTTCAGAAAGCTGCTCATCAATGTTTTTTTTTCTCTTTTTTTAGGGTGCAGGGGATACCAGGTTTATCTGCTAAATAATGACTAGGATAATGATAGGGTAAGATTTGGATCAGATTCAAACTTAGACATCCCAGTGGTGATGGCTAAATAAACCCTCATGAAGCTTTGTTAACTATTTTCTTGAGTTTATGAGCCCACTAGATGGCGCTCTTGGTTGCCACCAAACCAATAACAAAATATGACAATTCAGTGTGCTTTCAACCTTTTTGTTGAACAGAGAGTGCCATCTAGTGGGCTCAGAAAATAAAGAAAAGGGGTCACAAAACTTCATTTGGACATCACTACATCCAACCAATATAATTTACATAAAAAAAAAAAACCACTATACAGACATGTGGCTTCCTGGTCACGGCCAGTTACCAGCACAACATACAAAAGTCTCACCATGCTTGGCTTTTCACCATGCTTGGCTCTTCACCATGCTTGGCTCTTAATGTTATTACCAAAGTGAAACATTTCTGGATTGTATTTAACAAAAACATCCTATTATTCTGTCTTGTGTTGATTTACAATAAAAAGAACAGCTGTCAGACAGGAGCCAACTCCCATCATTTACTTAAAGGAGCCGTTCTATAGAGCTGACTCATTCACAATCAACAAATCACGTATTAGCATTCTAAAATAGCAGCCTCATTAAAAACAAATCCCACACAGGTAACCTATGACTATACCTTGTGTTCCCATTGCCATTTTCATGCAGTGTACAATGGCATCCATCGTAGAAACCATCTTCCCTGCATTAACAATGTTCCAGCATCTGCAGTCCAGCATTACTCAAATGTTGTACAGTAAGGCTGAACAAGCATATTACAAGTCTAAATTAGTGTGTTTATTACCAGCAAAGTGGGGGTCACTTCACTGACAGTTCAGCAAGACAGGGTACTTCATATTCTTCTCTGCATGATTTTATTTTATTTAACCATCATTGACGACAATTTAAAAAGTCACAACAGGATTAAAGGCAGGGTTGGTAACTATTTCCAATATACACTTTTTTATATATTGTTTGAAAAGGTCTTTACACCCCGACAGCAATAACTTAAGGGCTTGGCAAAACGAAGGACACAACAGCTTCCGACATTGCTTGCTGATGCAGTTTCACAAGTACCCACATAAAAGCATACCCTGCCTAACAGTCTATCTTACCCTAATGGGACCATCATTTACAAAATGAACATCATGCTGTACTGCATAAGACTTGAAACTAGCGATTGAGACCATAAACTCATGACAATGTTTACTAAAGGTAATAAAGCAAGTGAGAAAAAGAGTCCTTTTTCCATATACAGTGCCTTGCGAAAGTATTTGGCCCCCTTGAACTTTTCGACCTTTTGCCACATTTCAGGCTTCAAACATAAAGATATAAAACTGTATTTTTTTTGTGAAGAATCAACAACAAGTGGGACACAATCATGAAGTGGAACGGAATTTATTGGATATTTCAAACTGTTTGAACAGATAAAAAAACTGAAAAATTGGGCGTGCAAAATTATTCAGCCCCCTTAAGTTAATACTTTGTAGCGCCACCTTTTGCTGCGATTACAGCTGTAAGTCGCTTGGGGTATGTCTCTATCAGTTTTGCACATCGAGAGACTGAAATTTTTGCCCATTCCTCTTTGCAAAACAGCTCGAGCTCAGTGAGGTTGATGGAGAGCGTTTGTGAACAGCAGTTTTCAGTTCTTTCCACAGATTCTTGATTGGATTCAGGTCTGGACTTTGACTTGGCCATTCTAACACCTGGATATGTTTATTTGTGAACCATTCCATTGTAGATTTTGCTTTATGTTTTGGATCATTGTCTTGTTGGAAGACAAATCTCCATCCCAGTCTCAGGTCTTTTGGAGACTCCATCAGGTTTTCTTCCAGAATGGTCCTGTATTTGGCTCCATCCATCTTCCCATCAATTTTAACCATCTTCCCTGTCCATGCTGAAGAAAAGCAGGCCCAAACCATGATGCTGCCACCACCATGTTTGACAGTGGGGATGGTGTGTTCAGGGTGATGAGCTGTGTTGCTTTTATGCCTTAACATAACGTTTTGCATTGTTGCCAAAAAGTTCGATTTTGGTTTCATCTGACCAAAGCACCTTCTTCCACATGTTTGGTGTGTCTCCCAGGTGGCTTGTGGCAAACTTTAAACAACACTTTTTATGGATATCTTTAAGAAATGGCTTTCTTCTTGCCACTCTTCCATAAAGGCCAGATTTGTGCAGTATACGACTGATTGTTGTCCTATGGACAGAGTCTCCCACCTCAGCTGTAGATCTCTGCAGTTCATCCAGAGTGATCATGGGCCTCTTGGCTGCATCTCTGATCAGTTTAGAGGGACGGCCGGGTCTTCGTAGATTTGCAGTGGTCTGATACTCCTTCCATTTCAATATTATCGCTTGCACAGTGCTCCTTGGGATGTTTAAAGCTTGGGAAATATTTTTGTATCCAAATCCGGCTTTAAACTTCTCCACAACAGTATCTCGGACCTGCCTGATGTGTTCCTTGTTCTTCATGATGCTCTCTGCTCTTTAAACGGACCTCTGAGACTATCACAGAGCAGGTGCATTTATACGGAGACTTGATTACACACAGGTGGATTCTATTTTTCATCATTAGTCATTTAGGTCAACATTGGATCATTCAGAGATCCTCACCGAACTTCTGGAGAGAGTTTGCTGCACTGAAAGTAAAGGGGCTGAATAATTTTGCACGCCCAATTTTTCAGTTTTTATCTGTTAAAAAAGTTTGAAATATCCAATAAATTTCGTTCCACTTTATGATTGTGTCCCACTTGTTGTTGATTCTTCACAAACAATTACAGTTTTATATCTTTATATTTGAAGCCTGAAATGTGGCAAAAGGTCGAAAAGTTCAAGGGGGCCGAATACTTTCGCAAGGCACTGTACTTCGACACAATCAGACTTGTTTTTGCAACCAGTGGAGTCACCCCCTGCTGACAATTAGAAAGAATGCAGGTTTAAGGACTTCCACATTGGCTTTACTTTCAGGCCCGGAGGTTGTCGCTTACAACGATCCCATTGCTGTATGTGTAAAATCATTTAAAATAAATATTTTATTCCCTTTCAAAATGTTTTTGTACTATTCTGTACTATACATGTACAAATGTACTCCTTTAATTTACCAAATGTGTATTTACAGACATATAAATGTACAGTATGTTATTCTGGAGACATTACTAATGGGTCAATCGGACCTCAAGGAGGTCTGGCTCATTGTTAAACCTCTTACGAACAAACTGTTATAAAACTCTAATAACAGAAATCTAAACAGACTTTTTTTTATTTGTGAGCGGTAGTGCTGCATAAACAGCACTGTCAACATCCATCACAGATATAGAGAATAATGAAAATCCACTCTATTTAACCATGTTTAACAACTGGCGTCTCTGACAGCCGAGTCTCGCATTGCCAGATCTCCACAGCACTGGAGAATGGTCTGGCTACACCGCTTATCTATTCTAGGATAGGGGAGAAAAAACGCTCTGGCTTGTTTGTATTTCTTCAAACCGATCACAACTGCCCTGGGTGGCGCTAAGCTCTGGATGCAGCAATGGTGCCTTTGCAAAATAGATAGCAGAAGGGGAGAGACATCCCAGCAATGTACATCTGCCAAGCCACACTACTGACACCCCAAACATAAGTAATGTATTGTTTTCTGTAGTGGACCTCTTGAGCAATTGTTATTACAATTCATGAAGTAAGCAGCTGACAAAAGTATGATTTTTGAGCTAGCAAAGAGGGCCAGGTCTCCCAGCACCTCGAAACAACATTAATAACATTCATGATGGCTGCATTATCTTCAGGTGTCCCAGTTCCAGGGTCCTCCTATGGCTTACTGGGGCACTCAAATTAAATGGAGACATCATGAATTAGTTAATTAATTGTTAGTAACACTTGCTTTTCCCATAAAACAGTTAATGTTTGCAGTGAAAAAGGCATATTAACGGATGGAAACTTCCTTTGTGGATCAAAGCAATGAAAATAATATTGTTTATGAAAAAAAACATTGGTGTTGTTCATGTAACCTGTAAGGTTTCATTTTTATGTTTATTGTGCTTAAAAACAATTGATAGGCAGGCTATATATAAATAATAATATCAAGGGATGTAGATTTATACTATTTGTATTGAAATGTAGGCTACTTTCTACAGGCAGAGAGGGCAAAGGGCAGGGTTTTACGCATTCTACCTTGGCCAGTTTGACCCACTCCGGATAGATCATCATAGGGATGGTATCTGGATGTGTGTTTCTGGCATTTACGTTAATGAGAGGGACTGTAGATGGTGCTGACTCGTCCGCGCTGGCAATTTCTTGCCATCGTTTATGTTGGACCGGCCAATGATTGGTGTTATGAAGTAATTCACAATATTTCACCATGGCTTGGGCTTTAACTTTCCCGCTTGCTTGTCGCCGTTTGTTGTAAATCTATGGTACTCCTCTACAGAGCGAGAACACAACATGTAGTTTTTCCTTTACTGCATACGCTACAGTCTACAGTCATTTCTAAATGAAAAAATATGATTGTTCATTGTTTTAATAGCACAAAGGATATGAAAATCACTGTAGCCTATTTCAACAAAATTCAACTTGTGCAGAGGTAATTATTTCCACCGCTCCTCATTATTTTTTTCCGGTCAATGACAATGACAATGGAAACTTGGGCATGTACATAAAAATAAAGCAAATGATTGAAGGTTTTCTGCCTTTTTGGAGCAGCCAATACCGCAATAGTAGTTAACTGTTGAGTGTTGCTGTACTTTCAGCAATGGGTCTTTAACAGCTTGATTGTTCATATTATCAGAATCAAAATATTGTAAGGATGCCTTTCTCTTTGTGATTCAAAGACACATATGGAGTCCAGTTGCTCCAGTGGAGCAACCACCCAGGCAAACATCTGTTTTACAAACCGTCTTTTGACTGCTGCTAAGACAGCCAGCTGTTCTTAAAAAATAAAATATTTGGAGTGATTATATTGTCTGTTCAGTTCAAGAAAAACAGCAGAACTGCAGGGAACACTTAAGAATATTAGAAAAGTTTGTCTTTCCAAAGAATAGTTATGCAAGGTGAATCCAAGTGACACATAAGATCCCGTAATGCTTATATCTATTTTATCCACTTCACTAATAAGGTAAATACAAATTAAACAACGTTTTGTCAGGACTGTTGTCGTTTGTTCAAGCATCAAAATACGACCTATATTTACGTGTATAGTGACGGTGCGCTATAGTTTGAAACTACAAGTAAATGGAAAGGTTTTTTTAACTTATTGAAAAAAAACTTCAATTCAAATAACTTTATTTATTCCCTGGGGGCAATTTAAAAGCACAATAAGAATGGTCAGACAAAGAATGGTTCACAAACCCTATGAGTGATTGAGGTAGAGATGGAGTGACCCTGCCCGGAGGAAGCCCGGGGCCCTCGTCTGGAGCCAGGCCCAGATGGAGGGCTCGTTGGCGAGCGTCTGGTGGCCGGGTTTGCCACGGAGCCCGGTCGGGCACAGCCCGAAAAAGCTAAGTGGCATCCATCTCTCCAGCCCGTGGTGGAACCGCTGGGATCGGGTGCGTTGTCACACGGTTGGCAGTGAAGGTCAGGGGCCTCGACGGACCAGACCCGGGCAGCAGACGCTGGCTCTGGGGAAGTGGAATGTCACCTCTCTGTGGGGGAAGGAGCCGGAACAGGTGCGGGAGGTGGAGCGCTACCGGTTAGATCTGGTGGGGCTTACCTCTACGCACAGTCTCGGTTCTGGAACCGTACTCCTGGATAGGGGTTGGACTCTTTTCTTCTCCGGAGTTGCCCAGGGTGTGAGGCGCCGGGCGGGTGTGGGGATACTCACAAGCCCCCGGTTGAGCGCCGCTACGTTGGAGTTTACCCCGGTGGACGAGAGGGTCGCCTCCCTCCGCCTGCGGCTGGTGGGGGGAAAACTCTGACTCTTGTTTGTGCATATGCACCAAACAAGAGTTCGGAGTATTCGGCCTTCTTGGAGACCTTGAGTGGAGTCCTGTATGGGGCTCCAGTGGGAGACTCCATCGTTCTGCTGGGGGACTTCAACGCGCACGTGGGCAATGATGGAGACACATGGAGAGGCGTGATTGAGAGGATGGCCTCCCTGATCTAAACCAGAGTGGTTGTTTGTTGTTGGACTTCTGTGCTAGTCATGGATTGTCTATAACGAACACCATGTTCAAACATAGGGATGCTCATAAGTGTACCTGGTACCAGAGCACCCTAAGCCAAAGGTCAATGATCGATTTTATTATCGTTTCATCTGATCTGAGGCCGTATGTTTTGGACACTCGGGTGAAGAGAGGGGCGGAGCTGTCAACCGATCACCATCTGGTGGTGAGTTGGGTCAGGGGGTGGGGGAAGACTCTGGACAGACCTGGTAAGCAGAAACGGGTAGTGCGGGTAAATTGGGAACGTCTGGAGGAGGCCCCTGTCCGACAGACTTTCAACTCACACCTCCGGCGGAGCTTTTCGTGCATCCCTGTGGAGGCTGGGGGCATTGAACCTGAGTGGACAATGTTCAAAGTTTCCATTGCTGAAGCTGCGGCGAAGAGCTGTGGTCTTAGGGTCTTAGGTGCCTCAAGGGGCGGTAACCCACGAACACCGTGGTGGACACCGGTGGTCAGGGAAGCCGTCCGACTGAAGAAGGAGTCTTTCCAGGATATGTTATCCCGGAGGACTCCGGAGGAAGTTGCAAGGTACGGAAGGGCCCGAAGGGCTGCAGCCTCTGCCGTGAAAGAGGCAAAGCAGCGGGTGTGGGAGAAGTTCGGAGAAGACATGGAGAAGGACTTTCGGTCGGCACCAAGGTGCTTCTGGAAAACCGTTCGCCACCTCAGGAGGGGGAAGCGGGGAACCATCCAAGCTGTGTACAGTAAGGATAGGATGCTGTTGACCTCAACTGAGAAGGTAATAGGGCGGTGGAAGGAGCACTTTGAGGAACTCCTAAATCCGACTAATACACCCTCTATGGTAGAGGCAGAGCTGGAGGATGATGGGGGATTGTCGTCAATTTCCCTGGTGGAAGTTGCTGAGGTAGTTAAACAACTCCACAGTGGCAAAACCCCAGGGATTGATGAGATCCGTCCGGAAATGCTTAAAGCTCTGGGTGTGGAGGGGTTGTCTTGGTTGACACGCCTCTTCAACATTGCGTGGAAGTCTGGGACGGTGCCTAAGGAGTGGCAGACCGGGGTGGTGGTTCCCCTTTTCAAAAAGGGGGACCAGAGGGTGTGTGCCAATTACAGGGGTATCACACTTCTCAGCCTCCCCGGTAAAGTCTACTCCAAGGTGCTGGAAAGGAGGACTCGGTCGATAGTCGAACCTCAGGTTGAAGAGGAACAATGCGGATTCCGTCCTGGTCGTGGAACAACGGACCAGCTCTTTACTCTCGCAAGGATCCTGGAGGGAGCCTGGGAGTATGCTCAACCGGTCTACATGTGCTTTGTGGATCTGGAGAAGGCGTATGACTGGGTACCCCGGGAGATACTGTGGGAGGTGCTGCGGGAGTATGAGGTGAGGGGGTCCCTTCTCAGGGCCATCCAATCTCTGTACGACCAAAGCGATAGCTGTGTCCAGGTTCTCGGCAGTAAGTCGGACTCGTTTCAGGTGAGAGTTGGCCTCCGCCAGGGCTGCGCTTTGTCACCAATCCTGTTTGTAGTATTTATGGACAGGATATCGAGGCGTAGTCGGGGTGGAGAGGGGTTGCAGTTCGGTGGGCTGGGGATCTCATCGCTGCTTTTTGCAGATGATGTGGTCCTGATGGCATCATCGGCCTGTGACCTTCAGCACTCACTGGATCGGTTCGCAGCCGAGTGTGAAGCGGCTGGGATGAGGATCAGCACCTCTAAATCGGAGGCCATGGTTCTCAGCAGGAAACCGATGGAGTGCCTTCTCCAGGTAGGGAATGAGTCCTTACCCCAAGTGAAGGAGTTCAAGTACCTTGGGGTCTTGTTCGCGAGTGAGGGGACAATGGAGCGGGAGATTGGCCGGAGAATCGGCGCAGCGGGTGCGGTATTACATTCAATTTATCGCACCGTTGTGACGAAAAGAGATCTGAGCCAGAAGGCAAAGCTCTCAATCTACCGGTCAGTTTTCTTTCCTACCCTCACCTATGGTCATGAAGGCTGGGTCATGACCGAAAGAACAAGATCCAGGGTACAAGCGGCCGAAATGGGTTTCCTCAGGAGGGTGGCTGGCGTCTCCCTTAGAGATAGGGTGAGAAGCTCAGTCATCCGTGAGGAGCTCGGAGTAGAGCCGCTGCTCCTTCGCGTTGAAAGGAGCCAGTTGAGGTGGTTCGGGCATCTGGTAAGGATGCCCCCTGGGCGCCTCCCTAGGGAGGTGTTCCAGGCACGTCCAGCTGGGAGGAGGCCTCGGGGAAGACCCAGGACCAGGTGGAGGGATTATATCTCCAACCTAGCCTGGGAATGCCTCGGGATCCCCCAGTCGGAGCTGGTTAATGTGGCTCGGGAAAGGGAAGTTTGGGGTCCCCTGCTGGAGCTGCTACCCCGCGACCCGATACCGGATAAGCGGACGAAGATGGATGGATGGACCATATTTTTGTTGTACTGTACATTGCTGCAGCTCCTCTTTTCACCCTGTGTGTTGAGCTCTTTGTTTTAGCTACAGAGTGAGACATCTCACTTCTGTTCCATCTTTGTTGGGGTCGCACATGCGCAGTACCTAGGTAAGGACTACTAGCCAGTCAGAAGCAGAGTATGAGGGCGTGCCACGCTAGCAGCTAGGCGAGTATTATAAGATGTGTTACAAAGTGACGCACGTTCGTCACGGAAGTAAAGGCTGAACTACAATAGAGCTGTTTGGAGCAGTTTGTGAACAGCGTTTTCTGTTGGAGATGGTAAGTGCCTTTGTGATGGCTTTTTCACTTTGTAAACCTATAACCATGCCCGGATTATCCATAAGGGCACTTGGGCCAGTGCCCAGGGGTACCGACCATTCACAACCAGTGGGGGGGCACCACATGACACAAGCTTTAACAATATTTTCCGTAAATTGTTATATATTATTCACTTGCAATTGTTGAAAGACCATACATTACCTGTTTATGAACACTAATTTCACAATAATAATAATAATAATACATTATAAATAAATCAATATTACATGATCACTATCACTCCCCTCCCCAATCTGTCAGAGTTGAGTTGGTCCACAAGTTCGTGCAAATGTATCATTTGGGGGATAGGGGTTTAACAATTATCAGAAGTGGCCAGTTTAACCCCCCGAAAAATGTTATCATAATGATGAATGTAAAATATTAACTGTTATAAAAATGATAAGTGGTTGGCTTTCTTGATTCATTGTAATTGGCAAGCAAAGAAAAACACACAAACACCCCAACCTCTGGGTGAGACTTGGTTGCGCCCAACCCTTCTCTGTGTTTTCCCAAAGGGGTAAGTTTCCCCTCGGACCGCGAATCTCCTAAGGCGCCATTTTGATGCTACAAAGCGATCACCCGATGTTAGCATTCCATTGACTGTCATTCATTTTGACGTCACTTTGACAGCGAATAACTTTACATCTGAAGCGTTTAAAGACTTTATTTGTCCATTGTTTATTTCTAAAGAAACACGACAATGTATAAAAGGCTCCATTACCTTGTACCTCACGTTATGGCTCCGTAGCAGACGTTTTTGTAAAAATAGGTTAACAATTGTGTCATAACCACACGACTTACTGTCACACAGTAGAAGAATTACCGTACCAGTTTCGACTTACATTAGCTGTTTAAGTTTAATTACAAATGTTAACTAGCATTGTAGTTAGCAATACTTAGCCTGTGCCTATGTTATCTCCTTACATATATCTACGCTCTCCATCTCTGCAAGATTGGGAATGATTGAGATTCCTCTTGGCACAGCTACCAGAAGACTTACAACTTTCAGACACGTTGCTTACGTCACATTTACGTCGTCTCTCTCAGTTGGAGGCTGTGCAGTAACGCTCAGCGCTCACCGGAAAACTGCTTCTTAGGGCCTTCATTGGTCTCCGTCCAGAGCAACGGGATCTGTTGGTCCATTCTTATATACAGTCTATGTGTTTTCCAAGCACAGCAGCACTTCATGAGTTTATTCAGTATGCAGAGAAGTGTAAAAGACTGGTCCACAGTCTGCGCTTCTTTCTAGAACTCGTATTTCTTTCAGAGGACTTTGTGCAATAAATCCATATTCTTAGATCTAATATTGATAGTCTTTTGTCCATATCTTATTCATTTTCGGTCCTTTTATTGTCATTAGCTGTGATGCTAAAGCAGTTTTAGCTTTCCAATGATGTTTTTGAAGGTTTTTGACCAATCAAAGGAGTTGCTTTCAGGGCCCATGAAATAAAGTCGGAAAAATATATATTTGACCGACCCACAATGCTGCAATATATATTATTGATTTGGGCTTTTTGAATTGCTAGACATTGATTTGGGCTTTTTAAATTGATAGACATTTTGAATTGAGACATTTGAATAAAGTGCTCACTGCTCATATGCCTACATGTATATAGATGTACAAGTTAGTAGCCAAAAAGCATAATATGAGCACTTGCAAAAGTGCAAGGTTATAAAACTGAGTTAAAAATAGAGTAAGTATGCATGCATATAGGCAGAAATCTAGTCTTAAAGCATGAAAAAAACAATCATGACCTCATCACTAAACTCCAGAAGGCAGCCGCTTGAGGATTAGAGTTATATAAGATCTTGGCAAGGCAATGCATAGATGTGTGTGTTTAAGCAAAACATTCTAGCGGAGAAACACAAAGCTTCCTTTAAACTGTTTATATAGGATTGGGAGCATACAGGCATCTTGGCAAAGCTGGGCAGATTAAGACAGCAAAGGAGATTTAATGGGAGAAGAAAGAATATATGAGTGCATTAGGAACTCTGATTGACAAACCAAACAGATTAGCTTACCGCCACTGTCTCTGCAGCTCTTTACTGGGAAAATTGCATTTATTTTTTGCTTGTTACATTCCTCACACTTTATTCCCTTGTTTCTCACACTTGACATCCTACAACCTCTCTTCTTCTTTTCTGCATCCAAACGTTGTCTTCCTGTCATTTCTCTCTGGGATTTTCTGAACCAGAGCGTCCTGCAGCTCTTTCTCTAAGCAGCCTAACAACTGCTACAGGGCCTCGGCTTAACAGTCTGGATGGCTGGATCGGAGAGCAGATTCTTTCTCCTTTCTCTGACTCACACAGAGGCCTCCGCTATTTTCTACTCCTCCTCACTGCATCTCAACAGGAAAGTAATGTAATGTTCTTTGATTGCTCTTCTTTCCACTTATCTTCCTATCGTCTCTCTCTCCCTCTCTAAGAACAGATTACAGAGTTGTGTAGAAAAGGAAAAATCTCCCAGGGTTTGCCCTCTAAAACCCTCCCTTCCTTCCATGTAATCTCTCCTTATCCATTAACCCTCCTACTATTGTGCTTTTTCCTACTTTTCTTCATCTTTCTCTACAAATGGGAATACATTTTTGAAAAAGATGAGACTAGAAGAAGACTTTTTTTCAACTCTGATGTCTCTAAATCCCATTTGGTGTTCCATATCTCTCCCCAGACATCCACTACTTAATGGTCTTAACCTTTGGGCTTGTAAAGGTCACCGTCCATAAAGCGAGGGCTTCGGCTAGTCATTAGTGGAGGACTCCTGGTGCAGTTGTGTATGTGTGTGTGTGTGTGTGTGTGAGAGAGAATTTCCAGATCACACTGAGATTGCACCCTTGTGGCTTAAACGTACTGACATTTAACTGATCAGACGAAGTTCTGGGTAAATTGACATATCAGTTACCTCACAATAAAGTAAGGTGAACTACAGTCTGAAAGTTCTGAGTAATAGATCCATGAGTGTGAAGGCTTATCAGATAAGAAAACGCAGCACAGTGCTGCACAGTAAATTATAAATACCATGAGAGAATTTTACAACACTGCAATGCTACATCATTCACACCATAAGGTACGGGTAGGAGATAATGGTTTCACTTTACGTTATTAGCCATTACTTGACATTATTACCAGATGCACAGAATCCAGGATTTGGCCGAATATTGGGCTTTTTGACGGGGTTCGGTTTCTGCCGAACCTTAGAATGTTTTTCCACCGAACCCTACACTTGCACTACGCTGGTCAACGTAATGACGGCGCCGTTGATTACAGGAAGGTGTTTACGTAGGTGGACCGTTCAATGCAGTAGGCTGTGAGAAAGTGAAAATGGAACGCGAGTAGAAAAAGTGTTGTTTGGCAGTACTTTCAGTCAAAAGAAGGCGATTCAAGTCAAGTTACATGTTCAATTTGCAATGCCGATTTGTCTTGTGGTGGCAAGGACCCTAAACAATACACAACATCGCCACTGTTAAAACATTTGGTATGAAACATCCAAAAGAATACGAGTTGGGCATGAAGGAATGAATCGACAGACCGTAGCCAAAATGCAGCAACTTCAGGTATGGCAAAGGAAGGACAGTCACAGCTAAAAACTTCTGTTAAACAGACGACCATTACCAGCTTTGCTCGTCCTACACCGAACAAACAGTGTTAACTGTCTTAATGGACTGAGGATGGGAGTAGTATTAGGTATTCGGTTTTGGATTCAGCAGGTTTTGTTTACTTGATTGTCCACCGCACTGTAACGTTGTGTTACATTTCTCCAAAAGTTGAATCAGTCTTAACTTTTTGCTGCAGGCATTGAAAATAAGGAAAGACCTGCCTCTATGCCGGACTGTCTGACATGAATAAATGCTCAGCCAGCTGGTGCCTTACTAGAGCCTTAGCGTTATGAACGATCGTATAGTTGTATGGTGCAGTATAACCACACAGACGTCTACAAACATCAGAATTCTTGCTTGTAACTCAACATCTCCATTCTTGGCCGTGATGGGCGACATAGTGTTGCATGAATTAGCCAGCAGCTAGTGGACATTTAGCTAACGTTAGTGGTTCGAATCCCAAAATAGAAAATTGAATACCTACCTAAATATTTGAATATTCGGATCCAGCCTTAGTGTTTTCTAGACCTTGCTTTGTGTACTTTGTCTCAGCATTTTCCTAGCGTTTTTGGATTCCTTTGCCTGTTTTTGATTGATCTCCTGTGTACCAAACCCTGCTGCACATAAATAATTTTTCATTCTACCTGCTCTGTGTTTTCGAGTTGTGCTATTGAGTCCTCTTTTTCAGCTGGAACCATGTTTTGACAGTCTGAGATGACATTGCCATACTCTAAATCCGGCTGGGTGGTACTATGCTAATTCCCTTCCTTCCTACTGCCCCCCTCTCACTTACGCAGCCAGTGCCTCGCGACAAAAAGTGGCAGAAAAAAATTAGTCATGACTGTAGGTGACAAATGCTCCTCACTCCAAAAGTCAGCAGACATAATAACACAGTTGCAAAAAAAACTATTAGAGCCAGCTGTCATTTTTGTAAATATGTAATTTCTGAAAGAAAATTAAGCAATCTTAGTTCTTTGCCACCATGAGTAATGTATAATTTTAGTGTGTATACTGTACAGCCATTTTAATTCAATATAGATTGAATACAAATGTTAATATCGGCTGTGATAAAGCCTCTGTTTTTTACTTGTGTCCTTCACATTTGCATGGTTCACAGTAAACTGTCATCATATATCATAAACCAAATAATATTAACATTGTCACACTTATTCTGACATTCATATTTGATTTATATTCTGATTTAGATCTCATTCAGATCTCATTCACAGTGATTGAAAGAAAATGTATTTATTTGAGCAGGGAGAGGGAGATAATTATATTTCAGAGAACCAGAAAGAGACTGAGTGGGGGCGAAGAAAAAAAGGATCCACAAAAATGAACAAAACCTTAATCAACAAATATCCTTCTATTATACTCTAACCTCCACCCTCACAATGTCCATTATGAAGAAAATAGGGTTTCAAAAGAGAAAAAGGCTTTATGGGACACAGCCATGAATGCAGATTTGCCAGGCTGTGTCAAAATTCATACTGTTTCCAAATAGTCTCCAAAATGATACAGCCCATAAAGAAAAGAGTGGAAAAAGCCCATTATCATTCTTATGGCACATTGGGAGAGTTTCAACCCCTGCTATGGCTAATCAGGGGGTGAGAGCTTTCCAAAACTCTGCAGGGAGCCACAGATTCACAGCTCCCTGAAAATGCTCTTCAGGGTAGACTATTCAACAAAGCAGAGATTTGAAAACAAGAACACCAGAAATCATCGTTTCTTTATGAAAATCAAATACAAAAGTATTCATTAAAATGTGATTTACAGCACTGAAGTTGGGGAACTACTACCCTGAAATACAATGCACCTGTGGTGCATATACCAATCCTGGACAGAAATACATATTTCGCAGTTTACTATATTGTAATAGATTGTATTGTACTTGCAAAGAAAGAAAGACAGCATTTTTTTCAAGGCTCCCATTGATGCTGTTTAGCTGACCTGATTCCTACCAGCAACAAATAACAATTAAACATTTCTTTCTTTAGCTAAATGTTTGGCTCCTCTGTTTGTCTCTCTTGACATATCAGCAAACAAAGCAACGCCAACAAAACCAAAGACACACACACACACACACACACACACCCCTGTCTACATCAGTGGAGCTGAGGTGGAGCTAGTGAATAGTTTTAGGTTCCTGGTAATCAGCATCACAGAGAACTTAGTCTAGCTTGGCCAGACCCTCCTCCAAAGCGGGCTAAAGGAGGGTCTGGCTACTCCACATTGCATTCGGGGATGGGAGGAAAATGTGCTCTGGTGTAATGGCATTTCTTTAAACCAATCAGAATCGTCATAGGCGATGCTAAACTCCACACAGAACCGCTGCAAAATAGTTGTGCGAGAGAAAACTCAGATTTGACAGATAGTCTAGCTAGCTGTCTGGATTTACCCTGCAGAGATCTGATAAGCAGTTAAACATTGTCCTCATAAATCCACCAAATTTAAAATTCCAACACAAAGAAAGCGAAAGGAAACTGAAAATACTTCCTTGTCGGAATATTTCCTGCAGCACCGGAGCAATCCCGAATATGGGATGCGAAGGATATAGACTACAGAGAACCTGACATGGTCATCTCCAGTGGTGGAATGTAACTAAGTACATTTTGAATTAGAGTACTGTAATTAAGTACAATGTTGAGGTACTTGTACTTTACTTCAGTCTTTTATTTTCATGAATCTTTTCTTTTCTTTTCATGTTACTTTCTACTTCTACTCTGCTACGTTTCAGAGAGAACTATTGTACTTTTGACTCCACTGAATTCATCTGACAGCTTTAGTTAAATTACTTTACAAATTAAGATTTTCACATGTAGTTTATAAAATCTGATGTTAAAAATCAGATTAAATTATTAGCTGATTAAACACTTAGGGACTGTTCATTATTTATTTAAGGGGCTACCGGAGGAGTTTTGGGACCTTTAGGCTAAAAAGACTTGACCCTCCAAAATTATTTGAAAAACAGGCATGACCCTCCCCTTATGTGCTAGTTTGCAATTAGAAAAGATGTACAGATGCCATTTGATTTTTTACAGCCATGACATACAAGACTTAACCTCTGCTTTCTCATCTTACACATCACATTCCTCTGTTATGGTGTGGTGGCCATTTCAGTAGATTACTTCAAATACTAAGTTACTCCTCTAGTAAACTAGTATTCACATGAATAAAACAATAAAACAATGAGACCATTCAGCAAAGGACACTGGGAAATAACAAATGCAACACTGGTAGCTATGGACTCGTCACTAGGCTTCCTCAGTTGTATATTTTAGCACATAGGTAAAGCTGCCGAAGCTGAACATTATATTCAAAAATATATATGTTTATTTTTAAAGCAGATTTTAAATTACATTGTAACAATTTAACAATTCGCCCTTATGATATCCAATTGCGCCACGGCTGTCTTGGAACGCAATAGACAAACGGTGGTGGAATGCCCCAACACTTAAATTCAACTAAAATATAACCGTGAACAATCAGTGTTCAACCTACAGTCTGTTGAGATGCCTCTCCAAACGCAGAAACGAAGCTCAGTCACACCATAAAACATTAAGAAACGTTGAGAAAAAAGATCCGTATTTTGCCGTAATCCAGTGACACGGAAAAAAAGTAATCCACAGCGATCAGTAGATCCACAAAAGGGTCACGGTGTATCCAGCAAGGCCTATATGAGCGTCACATTCACCAGCCAGCTCCAAACAGGTGAACGAGGCCTCTCCACTTCGCCGTTTAAACAAAGTGGAATAAACATATAAAAGTCAAAATCTACACAAAACCCGCAATCAATTAGTAATCTTACATCACATTTATATACATGGCATTTAGGAAACCTTTATTGCAAAGTCGGCACGGCAAGATGTCCAGACTAGTGCAACAATAATTTTTGTTTTTGCTCCCATCGTCAGCCAGGTAATATTCTTTTTTTTCTCCTAAAGCAGTATATGAAATCTGATGTATTACCTACCACTATTTAGTTGTTTTGTGTTATTTAAGATATTTATAAAATATCTGGTCATGCCAGATGTAATTATTCCACTCATTTTTTAAACAATGCAATTACCCGTTTCAGCCACCAGGGGGCAGTGCTCCCCATGCCCTACAGCAAACTCTTGGGTCAGACCCATCTGGTAGCGAAGGAGGGCCGAGACTAAGAGCTACATAAAAAAAAATATGCACCAAACAAGCCACTTTGAAATGTTACTGTTTTCATTAATACAAAAGTTGGGTGACCCCCCCCCCAGACTAAAACATGTTGAGTGACCCTCCCCTCAACAAAGAATAAAAAGACATGACCCTCCCCTATTTTCCTCTGGTGGTCCATTCCATAAATACCGAACGGTCCCTTAGTATATTGACAGAATTGTTTGGCTCTTTTCCAGTTTCTAAAATGTGAGGATTTTTTTTGCATTGAGTAATTTTACTTTTAATACATTAAGTACATTTCCCTGATGCTACTTACATACTTTTACTTAAGTAACATTTTCAATGCAGGACCTTTGTTTGTAACTGTGTATTTTTACAGTGTGGTATTAGTACTTTTAAGTACGTAAAGGATCTGAATACTTCTTCCACCAATGGTCATCTCACATCTTCATCCTGGTTAAGAAAGCCAAGAAACAGCTGTATTTCTTAAGGAAAGTTAAAGCAAAATTCCTTATTTTCTTTTTTTTTTCAACATTTACAGAGGTGCAATATAAAGCCTGCTGACTGGAAACATTACAAATTGGAATGGTTTGTGCATGGCCCAGAACAGGAGGGTTCTGCACCAGGTGATTTAAATCACATCATTGGTACCCATCTAGTGAGCATCAGTGAGTATGTTTACATGCACACCAATATACCCCTATTATTCAGAATATGACAAAATTCCAAATGTGATACAGGTCATGTAAACAGCATATTCCGGTTGGATATTCCTAATATAGCATTTTCCGATTAAGATGTGGGATATTCTGGTTTTAGAGGCATTTTTTGGACATGTATAAGCACATTCAGAATCTGCGTCTCAATCAGGGTTTTTACCTCAGTTTACGGCCTCTTGCCGGTTTACGGCTTATGGTCAGCTCTGTGCATTGCTATGGTTTCAAGGAGAAACACAGCTACTTTTAAACATTATGAAAGACTTGGATATCAACAGGTTTTTGGATATGAGCTATGCCGACCTTTTCAAGAAGCTGGTTGAAGGACTAAAAGAGGGAGGCTGTGTTCACACGGTCAAACAAGTCCACCAACGCTGGTAAACTTAGAAAAAGTCTAATTATGGACGGCTACATGTAAACGGTAATATTAGTGAAATATTCACTTTCATTAGCCATGTAAACTACTTATTCAGAATATTGTCTTGTCTTTTTTGGAATACGGACAAAAAAACTTACTATTATGTGCATGTAAACATAGTCATTGGTATTGTTGACAGCGCCCTCTAGCGGCTGTAGAAATTATGAAAGAGGAAGTCAGGTGTCTGCAGAAGTAGGATGTGGGGGTGCATAGATGGGTCAACAAAACATCTGATGAAAACACAAGAGACCTATGTTTTCTTTCCCGTTTCAAACTGAGAGTCAACGTCATTGAGTCATTGAGTATGTTTACATGCAAACTGTATTCCACGATTATCCTGAATATGACAATATTATAAGTTTGTACAGGTCATATAAACAGAATATTCCTTTAGATATTCAGAATAAGGCCTTTTTTTCGAATAAAGCATTTCCGATTAGGACAAGTGGGATATGTTGATATTATTCAGGGTTTTAGGAGCATTCTTTGGCATGCAGCAACAACCTGGTCTCACGCCAATTCGTGAAATGGTCACGTTATTTTGATTTATTGATTCGTGTACAGGTCACGATTTTCTCGTTTATTTCGCGTACAGGTCACGATTTTCGAATGTTACCATTTCAAGAACTGCCATGACACTGGGCTGCTCTGGGGAACGCAACAACAGGGAAATTAAATGCCACAATGGGGAAATTAAACGCCACACACCGGCGACAACAACAGGACAGTCCGCCACACTCAGCCACAACGGGGAAATGAAACGCCACACGCCGGCAACAACAACGGAACGGACCACCACACGCGGAACGCGATCCCCGGGCGCAGGGACACGATCCGCGGTCTCTGTGGCACGCAACAACGGGGACATGAAACGCCACACGCCGGCCAGAACAACGGGACGGTTGAGGTTAGGAAAAGAAAAACTGGGAAAGGAACACGCCGACAACAATGGGATGGTTGTGGTTAGGAAGAGATTAACGCGGAATCGAACTGCAACACGCCGGACGCGATCCCCGGTCTCCAGGGTTAAAGTCCTGTATTGTTTGACCCATCCACCACCCCGACCAACCTCCCTGTGTGGATTTTCTTCTTTTCATACTACTCCCTACCGTTGTCGTGCTGTGATCACGAAATATGCTTTCCATTTAAATACATTAAAATAAATTTGTGATCACCACACAAAAAAAACGACATAATCGTGTCCTGTTCACGAATCAATAGATTAAATAACGTAACCATTTCACGAACTGCCAGGAGACTGGGCTGGCAGCAAAGGGCAACAGGTCGGAATTGAACCCACGGCCGCTGCGGTAAGGACTGAGCCTTCAAACATTGGGCGCATGCTAAGTCAGGTGAGCTATCCAGGCGCCCCAAACACCTACTTTTTAACATTATAAAAGACTTGGATATCAACAGGTTTTTGGATATGTGCAAATATCAAATTTTTTTTATTATTATTATTTTAATGGTCAGGCACTGTTTAGGCACTGGCACCGTTTTAAAAGTATTGTTTTAGCACCGGTATCGGAAAAAAAGTTATACTGTTATTGCTGCTAAAATCTGTGTTTTGACTAATAAAGTTACTTTGATTTCACATAGCATTTGTGTTTTTTTCTAACTGATGAGAGCACAGCTACCCCAAAAGCAGCTACTCAGCTACCCTGGTGGATACTGTTAAAATCAGGGAGGACATGCAGGACGATGAGATGTGATCTGAGGAGACAGATCCTACCACAGAGAGAGTCAAGATGAGGCCAGCCCTTCATACAGGACTCTAGGTCAGCATCAGTTAGGACTAATTATAAGTAAATGGATAGCCTACGTCATAGCTAGCTCATATTCATTTTTTATGTTATATCTGGGAACTTAAAGTTACTGCATTTGTTATAATGTATAGGTCCAACCAGAAAGAGTTATTTTACGCAGAGCTCTGCCATGAGCACTTCGTCTGCACAGCAACAGGCATTTTTGATAAGAATTCAGAGCCAGCAAAATTAGTGGCTAGAATAGAAATGATCTACTTGTAAATGTACAGTGATGATAAATGTAAATTGGATACATATTCTGTTTTACTAACACACACACACACACACACACACACTCCCCATTTTACTGTCTGCCGCTATACAAATTCCCACGATCACTTTCAATCAATCAATTTTTTTATTTTCAAATGCATCACAGCAAAGACAGAATGAGGACAAAGTTAGTGTGGTTGTGGAAGCCCCTGGCCCAATCGTCCCAGTGGATAATTTAACCTTGCCTAAAACTGGACTTAAAAGTTTTGAATTGTCGTCAACTATAACTAGACTAAAACTATAAAGGATAAAAAATTAATAAAATGTGACTCAAACTAATAAGCATTTTTGTCTGCTGACTAAGACTAGATTTAAAATAGCTGCCAAATTTAACACTGATTTGAATAGAAATTGTTTACCATAACAGTGTTTTAATTTTTATATTTATCCACTGCAGTGTTAACATGGTAGCAGTGCTTTGCTGTAGTGTGTGTGTGTGTGTGTGTGTGTGTGTTCTTGTTTAACTATATTTGTGGGAATACAGTATACTTGTGGGGTCCAGACAGCTTTGTGGGGCCAAATGCTGGACCCCACAACTTTAAAGGGCTGTTTGAGTGTTTATACTTGGTTTTACGATTACGGTTAGAATTAGGTTATGGTTAGGGTAAGGTTAGGCATTTAGTTGTGATGGTTAAGGTTAGGGTAAGGGGCTAGGGAATGCATTATGTCAATGACGGGTCCCCACACAGATAGTACCACGCACTGTGTGTGTGTGTGTGTGTGTGTGTGTGTGTGTGTGTGTGTGTGTGTGTGTGTGTGTGTGCGTGTGTTAGACCATAAAGACGTTTTTGTTTCCCCTGGTCCGTTCCTCTTTCTGATTTACTTTAGTTCGGAAACATCGTTCATTTTGACAGCCATGCACTGACCACATAAGAAAGAAACTCCTCAGGTAAAATGAAATCACTCTTCATGAGCCATTCACTTCCTCTGCTGGCAGCAGCTACAAGTTTGGAGTCTTCCAAATTTCTGAAGCTACTTTGTATTTTGCCGCGTCATGCCCCGATAAAAACAACAGGAAGATCTGACCATTCAGACATGCTGATATATTCCATTGATTTGACTGCTCTTGTAAATAGCCACAGCTGCAGTGTGCTGATTTGAGCCACTATCTACCTTGCTGTACTTGCTGCATTTTTAAAGGTGCTGTTTGGGCATCAATCAGATTTATCAAAGGTGTATTTTGCACTATACGCAAAATGGAATCTTCTGCTTCAGTGACTCTTGTGGGAGCTAGTGATCTTGTTTGCTCATATATTATTTTTACTCACACAACTTTGAAGAAAACTTTTGGAACTGTCCACATACAAACAGTTCTTCAAAAGAGTTTTTTATTTTTAAGTAAAACAGCAAATGCATACTTCTGAAATGTTCCCTTGATGAAACAAAAAAAATAAAATAAAATAAAAATAAGGATCTCTGAACTTTGATTGGATGTATACCATGTTTATACTGTAGTTGCCCTTGGGGTGTCATTATATTGCATGATTTATAGTTACCTTAATAGCATCCAGACACAATGTGAAAAAGGCTGTACAATACACAATAATATACACGTGAATAATTGAACAATGAATCATTTAACAATCTTTATCACAGCCACTTTTTTGAGTCAGTAAATTAAACGTTATACAAGTATAAATATGGAATATTCTGACATAAAATAGTATGAACAGCACTCATCAATTGAGTCTGGTCCCAGTCTATAGTGTTCATTAAAACACCAGTTCCTTTCTGTCAGCGTGTTTAAATGCATATTTAGTTCAGCAGCATCTCTCTCATAATTCCTGCTGTGCATAAAAGCTATGTATCCCACCCTCAGTCCATCAGCAGTATAAATGAGGCTGGTTTCTTCGCTGTGTCAAAAACTGCTTCAAAAAACAACCCAAATAGTTCGAAACAGGTAAGTGTCTTCAGCTCCAATCCATTCATCCATCCATTGTCAACTGCTTGATTCGGGGTTGGGTCGTTGGTGCTAACAGGTCAAGTAAGGTAGCCCAGATCCCAAGGCATTCCCAAGCCAGATGAGATATATAATCCCTCCAGCATGTTCTGGGTCTACCCCGGCCTCTCCTCCCTTGGTGATCACCGGCGAGGCAGATTTAAGGTTCAAGAGTTAAGCAAATGCACTACCATAGGCTACATGAATAAATATTAATGTATAAAATTGAAGTGCTTTTTGAATTTTTTCTTCGCAACTGTAATTTCTGACTGGACATGTGTTAGATCACCATGGAGCTCTGTAGCTCTGAATACCTGGAGGTACTTCCATCTAACAACTATTTTCAATAATAGTGTTATGCATACGCATCTCCTGCTTTCCTACATGGCACCATTAAGTGCTGATGCCATTAATTAGTTTTCGTAAACAGAATCAACTCAACAAGGGTAGTTGGGATTAGTGTTAAGTCATTCGCAAACAATTTGTTCAAAAGAAGAAATCTTTCAGGTGAACAAACTGAATCACTTCCTGAAAGGATCTGTTCATTTCTCAGTTTAGCTGAGCTCTCAGTCAGTTGAGAGCGAATGTGCAGGGTCTGACTAAATGAGTAACTCAGTCGGAGCTCCGGTCAAGCACTGAATGATACGGTAAATAAATCTTTTTAATTAACGGATAGTAGCAATTCAGTCCACTGAAAAGAGCTGCTTTGCCCATCACTAGGGATATAATTACGTGCTAAGATACTAAGCTGTGCTTTACACACTAACCTGATGATGATAATAATAATAATAATAATAATAATAATAATAATAATAATAATAATAATACTGCATTTCATTTATACAGTGGGGCAAAAAAGTATTTACTCAGCCATCAATTGTGCAAGTTCTCCCACTTAAAAAGATGAGAGAGGCCTGTAATTTTCATCATAGGTACACTTCAACTATGAGAGACAAAATGAGAAATAAATCCAGAAAATCACATTGTAGGATTTTTTATGAATTTATTGGTAAATTATGGTGGTGAATAAGTATTTGGTCAATAACAAAAGTTCCTCTCAATACTTTGTTATATACCCTTTGTTGGCAATGACAGAGGTCAAACGTTTTCTGTAAGTCTTCACAAGGTTTTCACACACTGTTGCTGGTATTTTGGCCCATTCCTCCATGCAGATCTCTTCTAGAGCAGTGATGTTTTGGGGCTGTCGCTGGGCAACACGGACTTTCAACTCCCTCCAAAGATTTTTCTATGGGGTTGAGATCTGGAGACTGGCTAGGCCACTCCAGGACCTTGAAATGCTTCTTACGAAGCCACTCTTTCGTTGTCCGGGCAGTGTGTTTGGGATCATTGTCATGCTGAAAGACCCAGCCATGTTTCATCTCCAGTGCCCTTGCTGATGGAAGGAGGTTTTCACTCAAAATATCACGATACATGGCCCCATTCATTCTTTCCTTTACACGGATCAGTTGTCCTGGTCCCTTTGCAGAAAAACAGCCCCAAAGCATGATGTTTCCACCCCCATGCTTCACAGTAGGTATGGTGTTCTTTGGATGCAACTCAGCATTCTTTCTCCTCCAAACACGACGAGTTGAGTTTTTACCAAAAAGTTCTATTTTGGTTTCATCTGACCATATGACATTCTCCCAATCCTCTTCTGGATCATCCAAATGCTCTCTAGCAAACCTCAGACGGGCCTGGACATGTACTGGCTTAAGCAGGGGGACACGTCTGGCTCTGCAGGATTTGAGTCCCTGGCGGCGTAGTGTGTTACTGATGGTAGCCTTTGTTACTTTGGGCCCAGCTCTCTGCAGGTCATTCACTAGGTTCCCCTGTGTGGTTCTGGGATTTTTGCTCACCGTTCTTTGATCATATTGACCACACAGGGTGAGATCTTGCGTGGAGCCCCGGATCAAGGGAGATTATCAGTGGTCTTGTATGTCTTCCATTTTCTTATAATTGCTCCCACAGTTTATTTCTTCACACCAAGCTGCTTACCTATTGCAGATTCAGTCTTCCCAGCCTGGTGCAGGTCTACAGTTTTATTTCTAGTGTCCTTTGACAGCTCTTTGGTCTTGGCCATAGTGGAGTTTGGAGTGTGACTGTTTGAGGTTGTGGACAGGTGTCTTTTATACTGATAACAAGTTCAAACAGGTGCCATTAATACAGGTAACGAGTAGAGGACAGAGGAGCCTCTTAAAGAAGAATTTACAGGTCTGTGAGAGCCGGAAATCTTGCTTGTTTGTAGGTGACCAAATACTTATTTTACCGAGGAATTTACCAATACATTCATTAAAGATCCTACAATGTGATTTTCTGGATTTTTTTTCTTATTTTGTCTCTCATAGTTGAAGTGTACCTATGATGAAAATTACAGGTCTCTCTCATCTTTTTAAGTGGGAGAACTTGCACAATTGGTGGCTGACTAAATACTTTTTTGCCCCACTGTAATTGCCTTTCAAAACACTCAAGGACACTCTACCCTGAAATTCCATCAGGTGCAGAAGTGACGCGTTCTGGCTGTGCCGTGGTTTTGTTCCGTCCACCACGCGCCATATCACACTGGGAGCACCTCAGAAGCAGAGCGTCTTGCCTGCCCAACTTACTGAAACACTCTCTACAAGTACACAATCACGTGTTTATTAGCTATTATCTACAAACCACAATTCCAATGAAGTTGGGACGCAAGCACTTTGTGAACAACTGTGTGAGCAAATAGTCCAACAGTTTAGAACGTTTCTCAACATACAATTGCAAGGAATTTAGGGATTTCATCATCTACAGTCCATAATACTATCAACAGAGTCAGAGAATCTGGAGAAATCTCTGCACATAAGTGGAAAGGCCAAAAACCAACATTGAATGCTAGTTCAAAAGCCAGCATCTGTGATAGTATGGGGGTGTGTTAGTGCCAATGGCATGGGTAACTTGCACATCTTTGAAGGCACCATTAATGCTGAAAGGTACATACAGGTTTTGGAGCAACATATGCTGTGTGTGTGTGTGTGTGTGTGTGTGTGTGTGTGTGTGTGTGTGTGTGTGCTTGCAGTGTCAGTGTCAAGCTTTACCCATAAATCAACAACAAATAGTCATTTTCTTTGCCCGTGTTAAAGTGTGAAAACACTGGCAACTTTTGAATAAAATGTCACTCTGAATTCCAGACTACTTGTTTAATAAGTGCTGTATTTTTTAGGACTGTCAAAGTTAACACGTTATCGTGTTAAAGCATTTTGGCTTGAACACCACCAATTTTTTGAATTGTATAAACTAAATTGCAGACTGGAGTCGCTGAACTGGTCACAACGGGGGTTAAATGTGCATCTTCAACGTTATGAAAATGTCTGCGTATGAAATGTCTGTATCGTTACTGCTGTTACCGTTATTTTTAGAACTTATAATCTAGTCACAGGTCTAGTCTCTCGCCATGGATGCAGTGACGGTGCCCTTGCAAAATAGATAGTGGAATAGCGGAAGGGGAGGAGAATGCCGGCCAATGGCGGGCTTATACCCACAGTCTATATCCGGTGAGTCAGACTAGAGACACAGCAGCCTTCAGTGGTGTTGATAGTGCTGACCATAAAGACTGTATAAAATATGGACGTAGTCTACGTGACGTCATCCATAGGTTTCTGAAAAGCCAAAGTAAAGCTCAAAGTAGGCGACTCTCGGTGGCTTCGGCCTTCCCCATCTTGGCTGTGACAACTGCGCAATGGGCGTAGGAAGCATTTAAAATGTGGTTGGGACAATCTTAAAGGGAGGTCTGGTACTCTGCACCCAGAAACTTTTCATCGAAGCAGATGTCAATTCCTGTATTCTGGTGGTGTAACAGGTGGTTTGATACATGAGAAAAAAGATGGGTACATTTTGTAATTTAAACCATAGGATGTGGTCGGCCCCAGATTACATATTTTAATTTATTAAAATAGCTAAAAGTACAGAAATTGATTCAATTAATTTATTTGTTTATTTCACTAGGCCCTGTTCCCAAAATTAATACTGTTTTGTGTCTGCTTAATCCGTAATTTTAGTGTGATGTTGTAGGTTATTGTTTTAGTTTATTTGTTACTTAATTATTTGACAAAGGCCTGTTCAGTAGGTTTTATGGGTTCATAGTGTTTTGCTATGGTTCTGCCTGTGATGTGGGGGGGTCTAGATCAGCTGCTCCCTGGCTTAATCAGGGAGAGTGCATGCAGGTTTGCCTCATTAGGTCCTTTCTGTAGGGAGGGGCTGGGTAATCCTAAAGTGTAGAGCAATAGGTAAAACTGTTTTTGCAGCAAATTACATTTGGATATTATGTTGGGGCTTGTGGTTGTGTAATCACTAGGACTAGGAATGTCAGCAATCACAGTTATCTACATGGTATGGTATTTTCTACATTCAAGTGTCTTGTTTTTCTTCAGTTTGGCTCACCCTCTAACCGGTGCAGGTGGTAGGTGCCAATTGGGTGAGGTTGGGTTAATAGGGTTTGAGGAGAAGAAGAGTGAGAGAGAAGGGATGTGCAGCTTGCAGAGAGGTTGCTGTTTTTGTTTGATTAAGGTATTTTGCCCTAAAGTGAATTATTTTTTTCTGTATTTCGGTTTGAGTTTGTTTTGGTGTCGTTTTGTTAATAAATACACAAATTATGCACTTTAAAAGCCTCCTCTCCAGTCGTCAATCCTGACAGGGACAATTCTCATTAACAACATTTATCAACTGTAAATAAGCCAGAGTTTTAAAATGGCAACCTAAAAAAAAAAAATCAGAACCGTCTTTGATAACCACTAATTGTTTATTTAAACTTGAGGATCTCTTTATGCTTTCATGCAATGCAATTTCTGTTAAATGAATTTCTTTAATGTTATCAAATCAATTAGTAAAGTGGAGAGGACAACTGTAGTCAAAGTGCCCCTCTGCATTCTCCAATACATGTCATCTTCCAATCATTTCTACTACTACAAAGAATCACCAGGACCTGAGGCCCATGTTTCTGGACAAAGTTTTGTGTTGTCAATTTCCAATGATAAATATACATACATTTGGGTAAGCATGGAACAAGCTTTCTAAAAAATGTTGTGAGGTCCGCTTCAGTTAACTCTTTCAAGAATAGCTTGGATACATTTTGTTTGTCAAAAGATGTCATGTACAATTAAAAAGCTGGTTTGTAATTTATGCAATTTATTTATTAAATGTAAGTTTTTTTTATTATAAATAAATGTGATTTTTTTTTTTTTTTTTTCTTAATGTGATTTCATTTCATTCATTGTTTTGTTTTACACAGTGTTTGAGTCTGGAATAAAGGATTTTATCCCGTACCAGGAATTTTCAATACATTTCAAGGCAAATATATTTATCCACTCCCATGTTGATAAGAGTATTAAACTGTGTAATTAATTGGTGCTAAATCACGATGAACTGTGGACAATCATGCCATTAAACCCAATTAAATATTTTAATCGATTGACCTCGCTAGTATTTTTGCATTAAACCCAAGCTTCACCTTGCTCAGTGAAAATTCCTTTACATAAAAATGTCTTATAGCGTTTCTGTGACCGCTCATTTATATTCCAAAGTCTGGAACAAGCATAGCTATTTAGTTGCCACAGCATTTATCTCTGCAGGATGACAAAATTACAGCAACCCACAAACAAGTCCAGGAACATAATGCCGTCCAAAACAGTAAACAATAGCCTCATTTGGAGAGGTAACACAATGAGCACCATGCTTTTTATTTGCTCCTCAGTGACTGTTGCAGCATGTCAGCTGTAATATTACAACAAAAGACAACAGGCATTTAGAGAGCTGTGACTCTGCATATACCTGCCAATAGCTAAGTCTTTATGATGTTGATGTAGAGGATTCATTTCTGTCGCAGTGCCATTTTGTCCCAATGCATTAAGCTGTCTGTATTTTGGCCAGCAAACCTCCCAGCAACAAGAAAAAAAGAAACAAAATTATCAATATTAGGTCATTAACGAGTATGTTGCTAGTAATTCACTGTTGTCACATTTCCGAAACTCGTTGGCTCTAACAACATCCATTCACCCACACTTAAAACAATTCATTTTCCATAGATTCAAACACAAAATCACAACAAAAACACGAGAACAATTAGAAGCACTGACCATAAGTGATGAATGGCCTAGAAGAGCAAGGACTTTTTTAATTCTGTTACCTTTGCCTCTGAGAATAAAGTTTGTGATTGCGTTGGTAAGCACTACAGCAAACTCACCAATATAATGTTGTTGATGCTGTTATTCTGCTGTGGTCATCTAATTTCTTCCCTAAAAACCCTCATCTATAGCTGCTTATCTTGTGCAGAGTCATGGGGGGATGGCCCCTGTCCTTCAGCTCGCAGTCTACCACAGGGTTAACAACAGAGACAACAACAACAACTATTAACTTAGCAAGTGTTCTGCTAGTCGGTCTAAACTTAAAACAAATCTGGCATTAGCATGCAATGCTGCATCAGAAATTCATATCTTGATAAAGAAAGCACAGGTTAATGCCAGATGTGAATACATGCATAACACATTGTCATCATAATACAATCCGATCATCTCTAGACCACATCTGGAGGTTGTATGCACACATAGTAATCAGATCTTAGTTAGGTGGCAGATACAGATAATGTGTTAATGCCAATGGGGCTTTAGAGTTGCCAACTCACCAAACCTGCATGCAGGGGCGCAACTACCCAGCGTCAGAGGGCTATGCAGCAACAATTTTGTGACAATTGGCAACAAAAAAAATCAGCAACCCCTGGTTGATGTGATTTGAGTGGTGAGTGGCTTTCCATCTCTGTCTGCACCATTTTCCCCCAAAAAAGGACGAGTGAATAGGATGGTCAACAGAACTTCAAACCATACATTTAGTTTTGTGTGGTCTAAGAAATAGAGCTCCTACCTGATGTCATCACTGGTCTCATCTCTACCTGATGCCATCGCCAACCTCATGTCTGTCTCATTCACTCCTTGCCTGTGTTCTTCTCCACTAAGACATATTGTCAAACACACATTATGTAATAGATTTTTCATTAGTTTTTCCATATTAATAATATTAAGAACTGAATCTTTTGGTATCAAGTGGCTTTCCCTACATTTCCACCTAATGTCAGACCTACCTGTTGCCTTCCCCTGTCTTTCCTGATCCACCATCCTCACACCTGAATGAATTGAACTCACTGTTAAATATAGCAGCCTAAATTCAATTCTTAAATCAGCCTAGTGATCACATCAGATAAGACAACTATTATTTAGTAAGGTCGTGCTGCTGTTGAAATTACATTCACATTATATATATATATATATATATATATATATATATATATATATATATATATATATATATATATATATATATATATATACACATACACATACACAATTTTCTTTTTTTTTCTTCATATTTATTTATTTTTGTATTTATTTATTGTGCATGCTACCTTATATTTACCAGTTGTTATTTGGCCTTAATAAAATTGAGGTTAGAGTTAGTTAAAGTGGCCATTGGACTGCAGAGCTATTTCCTGGATAACTTTCGGGAATGACCAGCCAACTTACATTACTGCGCACTCCCATTGTGTTACAAATACTACTGGCCAGCATGATTGAAAAGTCATAGAAAACAGGGATTCATGTTTATGTGTGGAATGGAATTCATGTTTATGCCACTATGTACATTTTCATATTTGAAAGAAGTTGTTTAACCATTTGGCACCACTGGATTCATGCACAGCATATAGATGAGTACAATAGTGTTTGCATTTGTGCTGACAAACTGGCAGTAATATGGCCACTAGTATGCACATTATACATTCACAGACTTTATGTCAGGATAACATGAATACTCACTGGCCCCTAAGATCTTGTGGCAGGAGACTTTTCATTTCCAAAATATCTGGTTCATGAGGGGAAAACACACAGACAAACAAATAATATTAGCCAGTTTACTGCTGGAGACATAGGCATGCAAAAAGATTAATCATCAGCCTCACACATACATTCATTCTTACGTAATATTCTTATTATGACTGATGTGAACTTGGTTTTGTTCTCTGTATGTTTTGCCTCTGCTTGCCTACCTGTCCCTGGGTGTAATGCTGCACCCCAGCAGCCGGTGATATCTTGTCACTCTTGGTTCTTCAGCCTTCTCATGATCACACAGGTGATGCACAACTACAGGTTTTGCTGTGTGAAGTACAGATGGACACAGTGAAGAATATGGTAAATGGATTGTTCTTGCATATATAGTGCTTTTCTAGTATTATCAACCACTCAAAGCACTCTACAATACATGTCTATCATTCACACACTGATGGCAGGCTCTACCAGGGTGCCAACCCATGAGGAAACTCATGAGGGAGCCCTAATTATAACACTCTCAACTAGATAAGGAACACCAGATGAGAGATAAGGATGGTAGCTATGATAAGCGTTCAATCTCATTCAGTCTCTCAGACTGATCAGGATGTATTAGGCAAATAGTATGATTCATATACATTTAAACATTCAAATATTGCTTCCTTAAAATGTTTTGTAGTATAGGCTATATCATTTTTAACTTACTTTTCCCTCTGGCAATCATCACCTTGCCTTGATGAGCATCTCTCTGGAATCAAAATAATATCAGTGAATGTACATGTATTATGAAAACACGTATATAGAACTTAACATACGTTTACATTCATTGAAACTTAGACTGCTCGTTACCCTTACATATTGTTCAGGTCAAAATTGACCCGTTTTGTCATTAGACAGCAGTGGGACAGGCCCCTGCTGGTCTTCAGAATCAGAAACACTGTAATTATCCCAAGGGGAAATTACTTAAAATTACTTGGGGGACCATGGGGGAACCTTGAAACAGTGAAATAGTAAAACAGCATCGGAGTGGTCATATATGGTGCACATAAGAAGGTCATACAGAGGTCAGAGGGTGCCTTGACACAGAGACTTGCACCTGCATCTGCACCTGCAATGTAACAATATAATGTGTGTGTGTGTGTGTGTGTGTGTGTGTGTGTGTGCGTGCGTGCGTGCACAAAGGGACAAAAGAGAAGGAGATGCAACCTCTGCTCTCCAAAAAAGGACTGCTAGACAGGGACAACCTGCAGCAAATGTGGGACGCACATTTACAAGTTCCACACACGCAAAGTTTCCTACTACTGCATTGAATACACTGACTAGTTTGCAATAAATTAAGGATTAATAATGAATGTATTAATGTAAGATAGGCTATATACATATTCTAAATAGATCTGTAGTTCAAAAAATGGTATAGACACATTTTATGAGGACTTTCTTGGACCGGGTCAAATTTGACCTGGACCATACTGTGAGGGCATTGAATATGAACCGTTTGTAAGGGTTAAGTAAATGAAATATCCATTAAACAAGGACGAGATTAGCCTAAATCCTCAGTTACACAATGTTTGTGTAGGTTAACATTTTGGATGTTATAACAAGTTGTTAACTGTTCACTGCACCAGATAATTTATATTTTTACTTTACTTTTACTTACTGTGTTGTTACTGTGTGTAATGCTGCTGCTACACTGCAATTTCCCAACTTGGGATCAATAAAGTATATCTATCTATCTAATGTGAAATAGTCACATCTGACCATTTAAAGCTA
The DNA here is from genome assembly GCA_023566125.1 of Zingel zingel. Classification (NCBI taxonomy): domain Eukaryota; kingdom Metazoa; phylum Chordata; class Actinopteri; order Perciformes; family Percidae; genus Zingel; species Zingel zingel. The sequence goes on from CM042323.1 coordinate 10,366,572, forward strand.
ACAAGGCAGGGCAGGGGACAAACACAAAAAGATTCCAGTTAGTTCTAATGAGCATAACATTACATTAGACCAGTCATCTCTCTCTTTCTCTGTCTGTCTCTCTCTCTCACACACACACATTGTGACCAGAAGTTAGGCTGCATTCTAACTTTTAAATTAATATTTTCAGAAGGCAGTAAGGCTGTTACCACTCACCAAAACTGCTACCGTTATTACACAAGCAAGTACAATTACGTTATAACAACGTAAGTTAACGCTATTACTGAGCTGTACATTAGGTTGACTCAGCAACAAGTGTCTGTAATGTTAGTAACATAACGTTAATGGTATTATAAATACTTGCTGCCTGTAAAAAGAACAAGCAAACCATCTCGACTAAAACCACACTCAATATTAACGTTGTGTTTTGCGAACATGAATCATGCCGAGCTTAACAAGCTAATGTTAGATAACATTACCACATTAAGTTACCTGTAACATCAGTTAACGTTAATTACTCAGCATTTAGCTAACCTAATAGTCTGACAATGTTACAGTCTAAATTATATATATTAACACAAACATTACGTTAGGTTATTAACTTACTAAATAACAGGGAAATGTTTTCTTACCTGATATCACCAGGATAACAGTTATAACGTGAAGTTCATGTTAGGAGAGCAGATCCTGTCTCTTCCACTGTGTCCATATTCCCATTTTTTAGAAAATGAAAATCTTAAATTGTCAGTAAGGAGATAAACCTTTATATAACGAGCAAAACATTTAATAACAGGCAAATATAATTATTACAGGTGGGTTGTTAATTTACAAATAATATCTGTAATTTTACTGTTTTTTTATACTAGTTTTAAAAAATGGAAAAACTACTGTAAAAAATTAGAGTAATTTACTGTAAAATTATGATTTTTTTTTTTAGAGTGTACATTTCTAACCACCCTCTTTTCAGGCACTTCAAGTCTTTGACCATTTCATTTTCAATAAATAAGTATTTCTTTTTGGAACCACGTCTCTGTCTTGCTTCAATTAACGAACCTGTGTAGCCTTTCTATAACTGGGTGTTAGTTACGGTAGAAGTAAAGCATATCTTGGGGTGAAAGTCTCCAGGTGGCGTTGTCAGATAGTTAGATTCTGGTGGCGGTTACTCCTGTGGAGCCACCGCCCCTTGCCACATACTACAGGGGAAAGGGGAACGCTGCAGGGCAGGTCGGAGTGACAGAATCTTGAACATAACAGAGAGGTTAATGAATGGGGAAAAGGCGGGCATGGAGAATATGCACTAGAAATATGAATGCTGAGTAGTTCCTGTCTCATCTAAAACGCTGTGGACTTAAGCATGCCATCTTATTGTCCTGTTATTGAGACAAAGCCTTACAAATACAATTTTGCAGGCCTGAGTACATGAGCCATGTAACATTATTTTAGAGCATTGCAGTGTAGATGCTAAATAATCTGTCTGAAACTATTATAGAACGTATAGAAAATGCATAATGAAGCTTCATTTGGACATCACTAATGTTAATTGTAAGGATGTGAAGCATAAGAGAGAAATCTGATCCATGTATAATGATATAGTAAGTGCTAGTGATGTCCAAATGAAGTTTCATAAACCACTTAGCTGTATTTGTTGACCCGACTAGATGGCGCTTTTGCTTTAAAGAAAAAGTCTTAAGTAATGGCAATTCAGTGTGCTTTCAACCATTTGCTAAACAGAGATCACCATCTATTGGGCACAGAAAATAAAAATAAAAGCTTTACAAAGCTTCATTTGAACATCACTAGTAGGTATTTTGTATGAAGACAGTACGCCCTGTGACAAACATTAAAATAAGACCCATTACATCAGGCCTGGCTGAAATAAGTACGTAGCTGAGTATCATGCTGAAGCCTGTGAAGCCACTAAATCATGGGCTATGGCAGGTAGAGCCAGATAAGGGCCTGTCCTTGAGTACAAGAAACTCAAGATGTAAGTATGCTACTCATTTCATTTGTAAAAATGAGCAAGTCATGAGGGCTGATTTCATGGCTAAGCTGCTGCTAAGTAAATATGCTATTGATTTTTTTGGAATGAAGTGAGAGTTCTTAACAACTGCAAAATATCTCTACCAGGTACTGTAGATGGAATCTCCAGAACAGACAATTTTGCGGAGTTATGGCGACAGCATTATAGTACCTTATTCAACTGTGTCCCATGTATTTATATAAGGCGGACAATATTGAGAGTAAAGATTCAATGGTGATTATGTCACATGGTGTACCAAGCTGTAAACAAGCTGTCTGATAACAAAGCAAGCGGTTTAGATCATTTTGCTGAACATCTTAAATATTCCAGTATGAGGACAGCCAGCATACTGTAAAAAGTCCTAGAAAGCATTCTGCTGGATAGATTAAATGAGATTATTAATGCCACAGATAACCACTTTGGTTTTGAAGATAAACATGGCCCTGATGTGTGTAGATATGCCTTAAAGGAAATTGTCAACAAATATAGCGGTAAAAACTCTTTTTTATGCTTCCAGAGCCTTTGATCATCAATCATAGAAAGTTTTTAAATTGAGTCAAAGAGGGATGCCCAAATACATTGTGAGAATTCTGGCTTACTGGTATGCCGACCAGTCTATGCAAGTAATATGGGGCAATAGGGTCTCAGCTCCATTTGGGGTTAACAATAGTGTCAGACTAGGTGGATTTTGCCCCCAGTTCTTTTTGATCTTTGATCTTGGCAGGTATATTGGGGACCCAAGGGAGTGCACTGTCGAATGTGGTACAATTTTGCCAGATGGTGGCGCTATAACAATGAACTTTACATTTTTGCCTGTAACTTTTGAACCGATTGTGTATCCCCATAAATCTATCCATAGCAGCTACTTCTATTTGCATCTCAATTGATTTTCCGCCATTTTGAATTGTGTGTCCAAATACTGCTTTTTCGCTACACAGTCTACAATTTTTGAGCAATATATTTAAATTGTACAGAACATCTCTGGACCAATCTGGTAAAAGTTACTTTGTCAGATTTTTGATATTCCATAGAGTTTTGCTATAGTTGGACTACAAAGTTTGCAAATGCTGGGAGCAGGGCTTAAAATCTTCTTAACGCTTTGTGCTATTGCAACCACATTTGCACATTTGGTGGGCATGTATAAATGATGTCTCGGTTGCCATGATACATTTAGTAGTGATGGCCAAATTAAGCCTCATATAGCTTCAGGAACCATTTCCTTTATTTTCTGAGCCCAGTAGATGGCTGATTACAAATTTTCAGAGAAAAAGCTGTAACATCCCACTGTACACTACCTGCTCAGCACCAAACAACAAGCAGACACAGTCTGAGACTAGCTGGTGAACATAGTGGAGCATTAAGCAGCTAAAGAGCCAGACATTGCTTTCAGGAGTTGGTGGAGACCAAAACAGAGCTAAAATAGAGTGAATAATGGACTTCCATTCACAAGGTGGCCAGAAACAAAACTATATGTCAATAGATATGTCAATATTGTGTTCACAACTTATTTCAATCAGGAGAGACTTTGTTTGCAGATATGCAAAAATAATATTTATTGTACAACTGCATAAAATGTACAAGTCTTTTGGAGATTAGATTCCATCAAATTAATAATATTTTAAAGGGGTAGAGAATAGGAACATAACGCCCCAATGGAGTCTAGACACTGGTGGCGGCGGAAAAGGAGACTGGGGACCAGACCGACGAGGCAACGGAGCGGTCAGCCGGGAGAAACATGATGACTGGAGGCGGCAGGGGAGGTGGAGGGTTGAGCGCTTTGCCTGAAACGACTGCTTTAAATCTGTTCTCCCTGTGCTGTCAGCTGAGCTGTAATGCTGTGGTTGGCCCTTGATTTTCGTGGCCATGTCTGATTGGATTAACTGAAAGTATCGCTTCTAAACAGCGGATTTGATTTAAGAAGAAAGAGTAGTGATAGGGTTAATGACATCTTCCTGAAAGAATTTACGCTGAGCTTCATTTCAATCAGGAGAGACTTCGTTTGCAGATATGTAAAAATAATATTTATTGTACAACTGCATAAAATGTACAAGTCTTTTGGAGATTAGACTCCATCAAATTAATAATATTTTAAAGGGGTAGAGAATAGGAACATAACCCCCAAAACAGACAGGAATTGTAGATTAGAAGATATAAGATATTTAATATGTATACTGTAACATGCATTCATAAATGCATACGTTCATGCTAGCATATACGCCTTAATACTTACCTCCTGCAGCGACGGATCTGAACATAGAAATATCGGTGTAGTAATACAACCCCCAAAACAGTGTAAATAATTCCCTCAATACGGTCGGGGTGAAACACAGACCGCAAGACAGGAAGGTGAAGAAATAAAGGCATCTCACCGAAGCGGCAATTCAGGCCGGCAAACACGGAATGAAGCTCAGCATAAATTCTTTCAGGAAGACGTCATTAACCCTATCACTACTCTTTCTTCTAAATCAAATCCGCTGTTTAGAAGCGATACTTTCAGTTAATCCAATCAGACATGGCCACGAAAATCAAGGGCCAATCACAGCATTACAGCTGGCCGGCATCGGCAATACAGGCCGGCAAAGCAAAGCAATATAAATCCTAACCACTTTTTTATTTTTTTGTGAAAAATGTGAGACATAAGAACAGAGACCGTGACAAACACACCACCACCAGTTATATGCATGCTTACCTTAATCATGGCTTCAGGGATCTTTGATTTGTGAGAAGGTCATCGATGTCTGGACGGATATATGAGAAGTAAGCAGAAGAAGACCAACGACCCAGCAGTTGCAGCAAAGCACAAGATATAGCCGCAGCCCCTATCCTAAACGAGTGGCCTGAATAATTCTTAGATGAAAATATTAGATCTAAGAAGAACTAGCCCAAACCAAGCTTTCGACAGGGGAAATCCCCCGGGGATGAGGAACAGCGGTGCAAGGGAGCCAGTACGAGGCCAACGATAAATAGTTTAACATGGCTTTGAAGGGGTAGTAAATTTGCCGCATTTGAGAAAGGCATAAAAAGCTAGGCGTCTATGTAAGGAGAAAACGCTCCCGCTCTGAGAATCGAGACCATAGCATGCAAAATATACAAGATCATACAGTTGAGGAACTGAAGATGCCGTATCCAGTAACCAGGAAATAAATGAATGCCCCTGAGGGATAACGCGTATGGCGAAGTTAAGATGGCCTAGAAGGGAAAGTAACTGACGTTTGGTTATGGAAACGGCGGAAGAAAAAGATGCAGCGATCTCGCTAATGCGCTGCAATTTGTCAAGCGGGAGGGACGCTTCCATGCCGACAGAATCGAGGGTAATGCCGAGAAACTCCAGGCGCATGGCAGGACCTATGGTTTTCTCATCCGACAAAGGAACGCCAACGGAAAGAAAGCAACTCCTCAGCTTCCCCAAGGACGAGCCTGAGCTATCGTGGGGGGGGGGTCGATAAGCGGAAAATCATCCAGCAGATGAAGCACTGAAGGCACCCTCACCCTGTTAAGCAGGATCCAGCAAAGCGCTTCTGATACGTGATTGAAAATGCACGGGTTACTCCTGCACCCGAAGGTCAGGCGCACCCCAAAATAGAATTTGGAATCCCACTTAACACCGAAAAGAGGCCACTGGGAAGGATGAATGGGCACGATTTTGAAAGCGTCGGTAATGTCAGCCTTAGAAAGCCAAGCGCCCACCCCAGCTAGCTTAATCAATTTGATGGTGTCATCGCCGGTAGCATAGTGCAAAGAAAAGGGGACAAGCGGGATGAGGCTATTGATGCTGGGGACGGGACCGTTATGCGGCGCGGACAAATCGAAAATCGGGCGCTTTTTTCCAGAATATTTCCTAGTAGCCATGCCGATTGGATTAACGCGAAACAGGGAAAACGGAGAAGAGATGAACGGCCCGATGACATAGCCTTTATCGACCTCCGACGTCAACAACCGTGAGACGTGTCAGGGTCGGAAGTAGCGGAACGGAGATTTTTTGCCACAAAAGTAGCGTTTGGCGCCATGAGAATGCCCACCCTGAAACCTTGGGAAAGCCCCGAGAGAAGGTGATCTACAAACACAGAATCAGGATGAGAAGCCAGTTCAGATGTCAACGTATGCAGGTTTAATGGAGTGGATGGGTGTACAGTCAGAATGTCTTTGAGCGCGGGCACCGAGGGCAGACTGACCGGGGGTGTGCATCGCGACAGTAGCTGGCGTCCCCGGGCAGCCGCGCCGGGAGGGGAACGGGGATGAGGAGGATGGGAGAGGGGACCGGGGTCCTGAGGGAATGTCAACGAGGGGCAGAGAGAAGCCGCATGGCCCGCGGCTCCGCAAGAGGGACAGGTATTAACTTGCGCACCCCCCCAACAGCATAACCAGAAGCTCGATATCCAGAACGGACCAATCCAGCCGGGTATTTAATCGAGCGAGGTGCAGCGCAGCTTTGCTAGAGAAAGCCTTATGATATCTAAAGAAAAGGTTCCTCCCATACTTAAGGTTGAGATCGCCAATCAGCGCCAGGTATGAATCGAGTTCCTGCCTCCGTTCCGGGTACACAGAACAAATCACATCCCGAAATATGCCGAAAGCCACTAAAAACTGCCCTATTGAAAGTTCTTTGCACAACCTAGGGTCAGCGGATTTCAGCACTGCGGAGAACCCCACCCGGACACGAGAGATCTATCACATTCAGTGGATGGCAAAATTAAGCTCACCAGATTAATGTCCTTGCCCTGCAGAATTTTAGCATGCAAGCGGGCAGAAATATTAGCAGAATTGGGAATGTATGACCTACCAGTGAATGGAGCCGAAACAGTGGTGGCCAATGTAAAGTTAGTTTCGGCCGGGACTGGCGGACCCGACTGGGCGGAGCTGGGCGCCGGCAGCGCCATTGAGGAGAGAGCAGCACTGACGGTCGCAGAACCAGCGGGGTTTGGAACCTGAACAGCCAGCTCGCGGAGCTCAGGAGACGGCAAACCTGAAGCCGGCACGATGCCTCGATCCCTTCGTTGCTGAAGGAGCGACTGACTCGTCCGAGCGGGAGCCGGGCAGGGCAGCCAGCCGCGAGCTCCTGCGAACGCCATGTAGAGAACCAGGAATCGCCTCCGGTGACAAGCAGAAAACAGGAACCGGGTCCAAAGCATGATCGGACTCGTAATCCGACATGGCAATCGCAAGAAACAAAACACCAACCACAGAGGAAAAGAGATCCATGTAGCCGTAAATAACAAAGTTGAGTGCTTTGTCTGAAACGACAGCTGACAGCACAGGGAGAACATATTTAAAGCAGAGCTGTAATGCTGCGATTGGCCCTTGATTTTCGTGGCCATGTCTGATTGGATTAACTGAAAGTATCGCTTCTAAACAGCGGATTTGATTTAGAAGAAAGAGTAGTGATAGGGTTAATGACGTCTTCCTGAAAGAATTTATGCTGAGCTTCATTTCTGCTGCCCCTGAGTAAACTGAGCTGATTGTGACACTGGCCCAATCCCAAAGTACGGACTCACAGACTCACGGACTTTGGTGCGCGTCCTCGCGAAATTCCTAAGGGCTTAGGGTTGTCCCAGTGTCGAATTTCAAAGGGCGTGAGGGTTTGAGGACACACTTACCAAGCCCTTTCCGTGAGTCTGCATTGCTGCAGACTTCACCAAAGGGAATTACCCACAGTTCAATGCGTTGTGACGTTTACCGCGGAGACCATAGGGAAATCACAAAGGTAAACAACAGCACGACCACGGAGCACAGACTAACCTGTTGTCCAGCTTGTAAAATGAGTTTGAAAAAACGTGCAATCAGGCAGCCGTCTCCTGTGCCTTGGCCGTGTGGAAAGCGACAAACTTAAAATGAAAATTCCCGAACCGGCAAGGTAACGTGATCTCATGAAGTGCTGTCCCAATCCCATTTCTACCTGTCTGAGCCCATGTGGCCTCACACACTCACTCACTTACCACCTGAGATCAATTAAGTCTGTGAGTCTTTAGTCCTTAGTCCTCAGGGATCACTTTGGGATTGGGCCATTATTTCTGTTGCTGCACAGTGAGAACTGAATTACTAGTCTGATAAGCATGTGTGTGACTTTTCAAACGGTGTCTGTAGGGTTCAAAGGACTGAACAGCCTTTTGATCAGTGACTCAAACAAATAAGGGAAGGTTATTGCCACCAATATTATTTCCCAAATAACATAAGAACTAGGGCTGCAACTAACAATTATTTTCATAGTCGATTAATCTGTCGATTATTTTCTTGATTAATCGATTAGTGGTTTGATCTATAAAAATGTCAAAACATGGTGAAAAAAAAATTGGGATCAGTGTTTCCCAAAGCCTAAGATGACATCCTCAAATGTCTTGTTTTGTCCAAAACGGTCAGGATGTAACAAAGTTTTGGACCCATATGCAGTTCAAACTGAGATTTATTCCAATTGGGAAAAACACTACAGGCAGCACACGAACAGAAAAAAACACTAACAGAAAATACAAGCATCCAACCACAGACAAGGGAAACAGAGAGACTAAATACACAGGGTAATGAACACTAACAAGGGACAGGTGATACAAACAGGTGGAACACATCAGGGCGGGGCAGAACAATCAAACAGGCGGGAAAAGATATTCAGTTGACTGTCACAAAGGAGAGAAGCAACTAGAATATAGTCACATTTAACAAGCTGACATCAGAGAATTCTTATTTTTTTTAATAAAAAAATGACTCAAACGATTAATCGATTATCAATAGTTGCCGATTAATTTAATAGTTGACAACTAATCGATTCATCGTTGCACCTCTAATAAGAACATTGTTTTATATAGGTGAGTTATATAAATACACAATGTCCATTTTCACTACCCAGCTAACAGATTTTATTTACATAGGGGCTAAAACTAAGACAGCTGCACCTGGAAAATGTGTTACATGTGAAAAGCTTTCTACTGAGAAGAAAACAAGACAATAACTGCTGCTCTTTGGTTATACTTATTAATATCATAATGACACACAGCTGTATTTCTTTGATTCCCTTTTTTTAAATCTATAAAGCACTTTTAAAAATGTCTTTTAAGTGCTATATAGTCTATATCCACAACGTTCCACTTCCAGGATTGCTCCAGTGCCGACGGCAATTCCGGTGGATGTCCTTGTTTTCGCCCGGACGCCTGCTTTCTTTGTGTTGTAATTTTAAACTGGAAGATTTATGAGGACTATCGTTAACTGCTCCTCAGATCTCTGCAGGGTACATCTAGACAGCTAGCTAGACTATCTGTCCAATCTGAGTTTTCTGTTGCACAACTAAAAAAACTTTTGAACGTGCACATTCCACCAAAATAAGTTCCTTCCCGAGGCTATTTTGCAGCAGCACAGGGGCTTCGTTCAGCGCTTAGCACCACCCAAATAGATTGTGATTGGTTTAAAGAAATGCCTATAAACCAAAGCACATTTCTCCACCATCCCAGAATGCTGTGTGGACTAGCCAGGCCCTCCTGCTGTGTAGGAAGGTCTTGGAATGGGAGACTAAGTGCTATATATAGTGTTTGCTTGCTTCTTGCTTGCTAACTTAAGTACATGCAGTATTTTATATACTGGCCCCCACTTGCTGCTGGGGTCAGGATAATAGTTGGCATGGTGTCAGACTTCAGAAATAACTGATGAATGAATGTTTTTTTAAATCCAGCTATAACTCCCTTCCATTGCTCATATCATCCTGGTGCTCCAGGTGGCTGTAGTCTACCTTTAGCTTTAGATATAAGCTAAGTTTTCCATATATGTTTGAAGTATATTCTGATGCCAGTTAATTCTGAAATTAGGACATGTGGGTACATGGGATCAGTTTATTCAATGAATCTTTGTCTATATCCATCATTTGAGTTTGCAGTCTAATTTACATACATAACTGATAACTCATGTAATACAGCTAAAAACTTTGTATGGCTTTTCTCTGACCGAAAATTAGGTAGCAATGGATGAATGAAGCCTCATGAAGGTTTGTGAATCATTTTTTTTTTATTTTCTAAACCAACTTGATGGCGCTCTTGGTTTAAAAAACGCTCATGGAATGGCAATTCAGTGTGCTTTCAACTCTTTGTTGAACGGAGAGCGTCGTCTAATGGGCTCAGAAAATAAAGAAAATAGTTCACAAAGGTTAATGAGGCTTCAGTTGACCATCACTACCATATGGGGGGAAAAGAAGAAAATAAAACCTTTTAGACCCTAATTTCATGCTGTGAGGGTAAACACGATTATATATAATATGAATGAATATTAAACTTGTTTATTGAAATTATACAAAAGATGAGAAGCTCCCAAGAAAATGGGCCCCTGTGGACTTTTAGTTTTTCTAGTCATTGGCTCAGCCCGTTTGCCAACTACATTTTCATCCAAAGCTTCTAAAATGTTCTCTCTCCCTCTCTTTTGCAGACATGCGTGCATGCACGCACACACGCACAAACACACACACACACACACACACACTGGTGTGATTTACATTTCAAAGGTTCTTGTGCTGCAAAACTACCTGACTACAAGCTGGGGACAGTGAAACAGAGACAGAAAGAGCAAAAACTTTAAACACCAGATCAAAGAGGAAAACACAGCACACAACAAACCCGAAGGCCACGGTGGCATCACTACTGCCTGCACAGACTGAATCTGACAACTGGGACAAATACCTCTAGAGATTTCACATGCACTTCTGTCTTCTTCCAAACTGTTTTGATTGCACGTGTCTACAAGGATAAACCATTATTTTATTTTTTTTATATATAAAATGGCTCTTTTTTTCAGTTTGACATTACAAAATCCCACACATACATTCATTTTTTTTAAATACAGTGTGTGGTAAGACTTTACAATGAAAAGTCCTTGTGTTGCACATGAAGTGACATTTCATAAAGAGGCAACAGCAGTCAAAATATCTGTCCTTGCAACTCCCCTTCATCAGAATTGACTGATGTTTCTGATACTGCGTATTTTGTTCAACAGGAAGAGAACATTAAATCAACTTTACCATTGTGAAACTGAAATTAGGTGCAAATGCTTTCCACCATTGTTTTGTGGTAAGGGTCTGTATAATGAAAATGTTGTCATGTGCCCATCTCCCTGAGGGTCTACACAGACGTCTTTTGGATGTGTGGATGTGACCACATACTGTTCACAGAGACCATATGTGCTGACTGGAACTGTGTGAATATACCCACCTATGCAGACACCCTAGTATACAGATGAACCACGTGCATCGGCTGTCTGCGTTCATATTCGTTTGGAGTATATCAGTGCCTTTAGAGCCTAAAGACTTAAGTTTATCAATAAAATTGATGGTACATTTTAACTTGTGATATAAACTACTACAACTGAAATGACATTGGGTTTTTTCATATTTGCAAAGTATTTTTTAAATGACTAAAACTAAAAACTAAAAATCTTCAAAGCTGCATTTAATGTGCTTTATCTTCAAATGGGATATTAGGTTAATGGAAAACAGAAATAGCATGGCTTTTAAACACATTGCAATGACCATTTTTACAAGTAACCCCTGCTACTTTCATAAGTAACCCCCCATTTTTTTCACTCATTATTTATTTTTCTGCATCCATGTTCTGTGAGTCTTGCTTTTTTCACATGTTCATATAAAAATATTCCAAAATGAAGATGAGATGAATATGTTCAATGACTTTGGGCAAAGTAATACATTTCACTGCATCAGCTGTTGTTGCCAAGAAATGGCAGCACATAACTCACCTTAAAAACTTTTCTGTTCATATGAATTGGACAAAATACACAACCTGATCTCACAGAATTCCGTGAAATGAACACGGCCCCTTAACTCAAAATCTGTGGCAGTTTCACGGAATCGCAAAACATTCCGTGATGGGCCCACGGAAGAATTCCGTTAAATAAGCCCCTTCAGTTAAGGAAAAGGTCGTGGGTGGGCTTACGGTTCCGTGACACACGGGAAGAACGGGATGGAAAAGAAGAAAGCAACTTTAGGAAACTTGACATGCGGGACACGAACCCCGGGCTCCTGGGTGAAAGTCCTGTGTTTGACCCATCCACCACTTCAACCAACCTCCTTATGCGGAATTTCGGCCTTACATAGTACTCACTACTGTAGTCGCTCTTAATGCTACGTCATCTTCTCATTGACTATACATTGGCATTGTTTTCCGTGGAGGCCACACGGATTTTTCACAAATCCCGTGCCACCACCACATAATGCGCTGTTAACAATTTGTGATCATTTCACGGAATTCTGTGGGACCAGGCTGAAATACAGTGTGTTCATTGGTGATCTTTAGACATGTTAGCAGGCTTTAGTCAGTTAGCTCCATCAGTGGTGAAATGGAAACGAAATAAGAAAGCAATTGTCATTGTTATTTTTACACTGCAATCTTTTGTGTAATAGAAAATAGATACATTTTTATGTTATAGAACCTATAGTAGAATGGGTAAATCCACAAAAAGGAGCACATCGAATAGGAAGTTTACACAGTGATATTGTTATATTGTTGCAGTCTCTCCAGTCATCTCTATCACAGTTACTTTCAGAATGATATATTCAATAACATTCTCAATCAAAAGCCCTGCTCAGCTTTCAATGTGTATTGTCATGCTATCCTATATGAATAATGCACTACATTGGGGTTATTAAAAGCTTACCCCACTGTGTTGACGGAGCCATTGGAGAAAAATCTGAAATGACAGCAGAGACTTGATACTCTTATTCATGACAATTAAGTTTCAATTTTCTGAACAAAAACACAAGCTGAGAGAGCTTAATGGGAATAGCCAATTTTGTACTAATGCAATACATTTTAAATGCCCTTGTTAATCTGCCAAGTTTAGAACGAAAGGACACAGTCCTCATTGGGTGGCAAAGATATATATCACACAGAGAGAGGCCATCTTTAGTTAAATGTGGGCTAAAAGAGTATGATTCCCACAGCTATGACTCCTAATAAACCATATACAGTGTGGGTTAATGACCAGAGCACGGGGGAGAGGTTATTATTATTAAAAACCTCCTCTCTGTTGAGTGTGATGTCAGACGGTGAGACCATATGCTCCAAACATGACACATGGATCCAAATGGATCCAAAAAGACAAACAAGGACAATACTGTGAAAATGTCAAAGTTAGTTGCTCCATGGGCTGTGAAGTGTTGGATGTTGGACCTCCTATGATCCCATGCTACTTCACAACATGAAAAGTCTGTCTTTTGTTAGTGTTTTGATTGAGTGACCCCTAGCGGTAGAAACTACACGTTTAAATGAACAAGAATGAAGATGGTAATTACTAAGCTTTAGAGCAGCTGGTAGGCACATTTTGCTACTTTTGGACAAAACTCCAGGCCTGCTCCTTTCCCCCATTTTCAATGTTTCTGCTAAGCTAATGAGCTGCTCCATAGGCTCCAGCTACTTATTTACAGAAAACAGATCTTCTACTCTGACTCGTAACAAGACAGCAAATAAGCTTATTTCTAGTGATGGCCAAAGGAAGCCTAATAAAGCTTTGTGAACCATTTTGTTTATTTTCTTAGCCCACTAGATGGTGGTCTCTGTTCAACAAACGGTTGGAAGCAACCTGAATTGCCATTCCTTGAGCCTTTTTCTTTAAACCAAGAGCGCCATCTTGTGGGCTCATAAAATAACCAAAATTGTGCATGACGATTAATGAGGCTACGTATTTCCCAACATGTTGAAAGGTAGGTACCGTTAAAATCTTTTGTTGCTGCTATGATGCAACTTTGACAATTTGTACTGTGATCTGACTATGTGGAGAAAGTTTTAAGTGTTTGTGACCTTTTTAACAAACTGAAACCCAATGGCTGCCTTCAGGGTACAAAAATCCCATTCATCAATCTAAAACCCGTGCTATGCTTTGAAAAATAGCTGACAGTAATATATGCATAAGTTGTTGTAAATGGGTTTAACACTCCAAAACACTACTATGGTCTGTTAATGGCCTTAAGCAAAGGCACATGAAGGTGGCATCATCACTAAGCTTGGAGCTATGCTGGCTGACAAAAGAGCTCTTGTGCGCTCTTGTTAGCTATGAGTGACAAAGCTTTGGCTAAAGGACAAAGGTTATGTGGTTTTAGGGTGCGCCGGAAGAGGGTATAATCTTTAAAAAGGTAATGTGCTCTGTTCCCATTGAAGCTTAACTTCTAAGCATCCTTGAACTGATGCATATTTCTGTGTGTGTGTGTGTGTGTGTGGCATCTAACCAGCATACATAGAACATGCATGCTGGTTGGATGCCACCAAATCTGCAACAATAAATTATTAAAAAATGTGTCTATCTAGCCAGCCAATCATTGCATTATAATTTCTGCAACACCATGCACATTGCTCGGACCCTGCACAGCCTTAGCTTGGTTCCAGACCTCTGAATTAGAGCCCACATTTTAGATTATTTTTTTGCGATTCTAATAAAACTGGTGTTGTGGCCGCTGACCTGTTTCCATGGTTGGACAATGAACCAAGCCATTGAGAGCTTTGTAGGTAAGCTCGGGGAGAGAATGTCATTTTTCTGTGCCAGAGCCAGAAAAATAGCAACAGAATAATTGCCACCAGAATTATACAGGTTGTTGTAGGGAGAGTCAGATAAATAACTCTTATATTGGCATCTTTCTCTCATTTGATCGTCGTTACCTGATGAACGTCAACTGGTCGCAACCACTAAAGCAAACTGCTTCTGTGTTGCCTAAAAATTAATTTCAAGGGACAGCTCATTACTGATTGGTTACAATCCATTAACTGCCACTAGTTTTTTTATTTATTTTTTTTATGGGAAAACAAAATGGCAATTCAGGCTGATAGTCAGGCTTCAAAATACAAACCTGAAAAAATCTAGTGCTATTGGGGGATTGGCTGCCAATTGCAAATCTATAACCAAACTTGATCTGCAAAACCGTAGATTACTTTCAAAGCCAAAGATCTTTCTGTACAATGCCATTGTTTTTCAAATTCTTGTTTTTTTTTTCAACTACGGTGAACTTAGAGAAATGTTGTGGTTATGGCAAATACATTATGGCTAAGTATGGGTAGGGTTAGGCAAGGCAACTGAAACACTAGGTTGAGGTTAGGATAAGGCAAGTAAAAGCAGGGTGATGGTTAACTGCTTGAAAGCCCAATCGCCAAATCCTTACTAGCCACCTTGCAACATATATAGCAACTACAGCATTGACACTAAATGTTGGCATTGGGCATGAACTATGAGTTTGATGAAGGGATGGCCAAATTAAGCCTTGTGAAGCTTTGTGAAGCATTTTATTTATTTTCTGAGCCTACTAGATGGCGCTTTCTTTTCAACAAAGGGTTGAAAGCACACTGAATGTGCCTTGAGCCTTTTTCTGTAATCCAAGAGCGCCATCTAGTTGGGTCAACAAATACACCTAATGGTTCATATAGATTCATTTGGACCTCACTACTTGAAAGTTAGGTTCATTGTTTATCAGCCGAGACCTTATTATTTTTATTATTATTATTATTATTATTATTATTATTATTATTATTAAATATTGTTGCCCATGACTTGTTAGCCAAGATTTAGTAGTCTGATGCTATTCCACAGAGGTTTATAAAGTATGCTTTGCATCCCTGTATGCTATTTATTTTAGCTAAACATTGTGCAGAATAAACTCAACACAACCTCATAATGTGAAAATTGTGAAAAATGAAGTATTTTAAGCCCGTATACTTAAACAACAAAAAAAGCTTATTTGTTGTACGCCTTTCAGAATCAACCTACATTTGCCATTTCTGACCTGACGCACTTATCGACAGGACAACATATGCCAGTCCCTTCCAAAAAATGTTTTTCTATGGTTAGGATCAGGATAAATTTAGGCAATTACAAGTACATGGATAAAGTAAGTTAGAGATCATAATTATGGTTAAAGGAAACCAATGCAGGACAGTGGTCTGCATTGTTATATTCAGACACTTTGTAGTCCAACATTCCACTTTTGCCTTGACCCATTATATATATGTGTGTGTGTGTGTGTGTGTGTGTGTGTTTGTGTTTGAAGTTAGTATCTGTATTTTTAGGATCATGACAATGGAATCTTGTTTAATAGATGTAATATAAGTATAAATACACTTTTTTTTTCTCTGCGATCTTGATTGTCCGGGTGACAATTGCCCTCTGTGCTCTTTCATCCTGAGGGTTCCCATCAGTCGTGACTCCGTGTGTAGACGAAGCATGCGACAGGATTGTCTTAGAGATGTTAAATTAACAAAAAGACATCCAGCGCTGTCACACGAGAGAGGGAGAGAAGGGCATACAGAGAGAGAGATGTCACCTTTGACAAAAATGAGAGCGGAGATTAGAGGGAGTGAAGAAGAGGCATCGTCCCCAGCCAGAGCGAGAGGGAAAATTGAAGTGACACACAGAAAAATGTTACCCTACAGCCAAAGGAAGAGAGAGGGGGACTCAAAGAAAGTAGCTTAGAAACAGAGAAAGGCAGAAGGGAAGTTGCCCACAGCTAGAGGGGAAGTTTGGCTTTGAGAAACCAACAGAGGGTCAAAGTGACTTCATCAATCACAGGAGACAGTTCAGTGAGACACAAGAGGGGAAATACAGAGTTAGGACTTAGGGCACTCTCTGATCACTTGTGTTTAAGCACAGCGTTGTTTTGCTGTTGTGCGGCACCCTGGGAAGCTTCCGTTCAAAGGTTTTAATAGGTTCAACTGGTTTTAAAAAGCAGAACTACTGTTTGACGTTGCGGGTGACTGTTAAGGTTCAAATGGGGAAATGGAAAGATATTTTCAGAGGCTGCTTGGAGTTTGTCTAAATGAAGTGTAACAAGGACAGGCTGTGGTGAGGTTAATAGGATTGTTCTACGCTGAGATACCTACAGTACAGCTGAAAAAGCATCACTGAAGGTGAAAAAAACTCAGGCTGTTTTCATGAACCATACTTACATATAGCTACGAAAAGTTAAGCATTGTAATTGGTAACCATTCCACGTATTTTTTGCTGTATGCACCACAATGACTGCTGCTGTATAATGACGTGGTTGGCCGCATAGGAAGGATGTTGGGGTGGATGGGGGGTGGTGATACAATAAGGAATTTAAAGCCAGGAAGCGGAGTGCGCTTCCTGAGGGGGAAAAAAAAAGTCAAAATACATTTTCATTAAGAGTGTTTTAATCCAAACCACAATCTTTTTCCTAAACTTAACTAGTCGCTTTGGGGCTTAAACTTAACTGTCCACCGAAACGACCAGCAGCTTGTGGTGACCTTTATCTGGCTCAAAGTCGCCTTTTATCGGGTTAACTGAACCGCCAACTACCACTGATACGACGGAGCTCTGTAGCCGGCGTTATGTGACCAGCTGGCGGTCGACTAGTTTCGTAGGATATCATATGTATTGGTGTGCATACATTTTCATCATACATGAGAACAACTTGCTTTTCAAACATTATACCACTAGTATTAGAAATACTGAATATGTTTGATACCATCAGTTAAAATATACCTTTTTAAATAAATTATTTATTCCATCAAAAGCTGAAAAATAAAACAAACTTGGGGTATTAGCTAAATAGGCATAATAAACTAAAGACATTTAGTTTGTCTTGTTCTCAGTCACGCTGTTGTGTACTGTTCTCTTTGTTTTCTGTCTCTGTCAGACAGCTGGCACCATGGTTTTATTTTTTTGATGGACTGATATTGACCCCTGAAAACTCAAATTTAAGGTTGTCAAGCTTTCTTGAAATCATTAAATATTCATGATTACAAAATTAAAAAAAAATTCAATTTAAAGTTATTATTTAATTTTTTGCGGAGACATCCTTGGGTATATTATGTTTAAACAAAATAGACAATCAAAAAAGTCAAAAAGATAATTTGCTCCCTCAGGATTGTGTGGATGTGGTTTGATTGACCTGACAATATAAGCAAACTACGGAAGTGCATTGCATTCACAAAAGGAAAAACACCTTTTCTCGTAATTATGTGAAAAGTTAAGATATAGTTATCAATCGTCGCTAACCTACAAGCAACAAGTTAAGACAGTGGGCAATTCAAAGCGCTATAGCATTTAATCTGTGGATGGCATTATATTAGTAGACTTTAATATGTACAAAAAATAATAATGATAAAGAAAAAAGGAAGATTATGTTGAAAAAAATACAGTTCTACACAAAAAAATAAAATGTATAGTTCAAGTCCATAATTGCCCATAATTTCAGTTCCCCCCAGATCTTCTGGCAGGTTGGTCCAATGGCCCGGAGCACAAGAGCTAAAAGCTGCCTGACTAGAGGTTTTTTGTCCCACACGTCAGACAAAATTAAAGGCCAGCCCCAGAAGACCTGAGGGGACATTAAATACTGGTGTGGGACCATGTAGTACATTTTTAAAAATCAATGCCATAAGGGTGATGTGTCCTCTACTTGTGGTCCTTATCAGCCTTCAGGTAGCAAGGGTTCTAAATCAATTGTTACTGATTTATGACTCTTTTTTTTTTTTTTAATCAAGTAGATAGGAGAACACTGCAATTGTCGAGTTTCCTGGAGTGCATTAGTCGATGCAGCTCAGAGTTAGTACTTTTATTACCATATTACTCCACCATGTTATTATTTAGATTCTTATTAGTAGTAGTATGTAGCTTCAGTAAGTGACCCTTTGTTTGTGAGAGTGTGCTCTCCTTGACCTGGCTGGCTGTAATCCCTCACCAGCTGACAGTTGAGTTCAGACAGGCTGATTCTGGGGCAGACCTCTTGGGCTGCCTCCCTCACAGCTAAAAGCCATCATCTCTTCAATCCTGACCTCAAAGCAATCTATCTAGCCTTCAAAAGCTCCCGATCTCTTTTAGTGTGTGTGCGTGTGTGTGTGTGTGTGTGTGTGTCTTTCTTTCTTTCTCTCTCTCTCTCTCTCTCTCTCTCTCTCTCTCTCTCTCTCTTTGTCAATCTCTGAGCATGCCTGCTTCTCACTCTTTCATCTCGCTGTCTTCTTACTTCTCTCTCTTTCCCTCTCTCTACCTCAGGGTGACTCTCTTTTGGCTGAGGATGATCTCCCCCCCCCACCCCCCCCCCCCCCCCCCCCCCCACCCCCCTCTCTCTCTCTCAGACTATCAATTACATTTTTCAATTCAAATTGCTTTATTGGCATGAATGTCAGAAATAACAATGTTGCCAAAGCATCAAGGATAATAATGTAAGAAGAAATACATGACTATCTCTCTCTCTCAGTTCATTCATCTTTCCTCTAAAGACTGGAGTAGTGTACTTTGTTTACTTATTTGTGGTTCATCAAGACAAATGTTGAAATATGATTGCTGATTTCAACCTCAACATCTTGAATGGGATATTTTTTTATCAGTAATTTATATTTAGTGGAAAGGCACTGTGTGCATGTTAAATGTTAAAGCCCCGGGGGTATAATTTTTAAATGATCATAGAATATTTCAAATTATTATGATATATTTTAACAAATCTATATGAATTGGTGCACAGTTTAGCCTATTCATCTTAGTAAACAGGGCTTCAAAGCCGGCTACTCAAAAATCATTTTATTAATACAGTGCACTTTGTCTATATATATCCATCTGTATGGAAATTTTTTGGAACACAAGACTAAGACACAACAGCCATGCTCGCATCTAAATGCTAACCCTAAATGCTAAGCTCAGCATGCTAACATATTCACAATGACAATGGTAACATGCTGATGGTAAGTAGGGTTAGATGTTTCCATGTTCACTATCTTAGTTTAGCGTGTTAGCATGCTAACAATTTTAAGTTAGTGCTAAACACTGAGGCAGATGGAAATGTCATTAGTTGTGCAGGTGTTTGGTCATAACACAAGGAAATTTGAACACGATGGCAGCGATACATAAAAGGTCAGGGGAAGAACTGAATTATTACCAGTAATAAAAATGTTGAATTGTCACAGTAAGAAAAGCACAGGTCTTTCTAATAACACTAACGATCGCGCTGTTCCAGTGGCTTTGTTTCAATGGAATCAGCCATTATTATTTTCATCATTTACACCTGTGCTTTTCAAAGTCAAAATGTCTTTTGTGAAAAAGACAAAAAAGAAAATTTTGCGGGGAGCATGAGAGCCGTACTAAATTTCGTGGAAACCCTTTCAGTGCTTATTGTGACATTTCACTGTAACATTTTCTAGAGGAAAAGTCAGGGAATAACAGAAGGTAAGCTGAGGACCATAAATGTCTCTGTAAATTTTAGAGTGTGGTCTAGACCTACTCTATCTGTCCTAAGATAACGTCTGTTATGATGTAACACTAGCTAAGTTTACATCCACTTGTCAATTGAAGTTCGGTAAAAAAACTCATGCGAATAAAGGCGGTGAAAGTGTGTTTCCATCCAACAGCTTTAAAGCGAATAAAAACCTGTTCGTGATGACGTCACATGCTGTTTTGCGGTCAAATTGGTATATCGAATTATTTGAGACATTTTATGGTGTATCCATTAATTTTCGCACTGAATCGCACAACATTTATGCAAACATTTGCGAATAAAGTTTTGCTAGACAAAATAGATTGCGCCGTCTACCTAAATATGAGTACTAATTGCAGAAGTAGTGATAGTGCTTATGTGCCAGCTGATAGCGACATATCAAACTATAAAAAGAAAACAACGACAACAAATTGCTATAATGATGCAGATGCAAAAGCATGTAAATGCCCAACGACAACAGAGGCGGCCTGTGGTGTGCGTACGAGAGCACCCCAAACTGTTCTGGAATATTGTCGTTTAGAGACACGCATTTTTGGATTTGACCCGTTGTGTAATTTTACTGGACCGTCCCTTGACCCAGATAAGCCACGGCCCTCTGGTTCCAACCGTGAAGCATACGAAACGTTTTGGTCAGCAAGACCACCGTGTGTTTACACCGTGTGCAATGCCATATGAATGAGGATGATGCGAAGAGGTATAACCTACCTGGAGTGGATAAGGTTTATGAGATCTCGCTATCTAAGTATAGAGCGCACCTTGTGCCACAGGTGTATGGCGAAATAGATGGGACTCACGTCCCGATTAGACCCCCTGCTGAAGGCTGCTATTTTGTGAATAGAAAGGGCTGTAGCTGACGACCGTTGCATGATAAGGGACATTTGCGTCGGCACTCCCGGCAGTGTGCATTGGGCGTGCGGTCTTCACCACTTCTGACCCATTTTTTATTCGATATAACTTAATTCGCATAAAAATGTGTGGATGGAAACATAGCTACTATAAATAGAAGTGAATGTTCAGTCTCTAGAAAAATAAAAAATGTTTGCCAATCCATCTTGTAATTGTATTTTTTTTTTTTATTTAAATTTGCCCTGCCACACAAAACCTTTTTTTTTTTTTTAAAGATTTTTTTTTTGGGCATTTTAGGCCTTTAATAGACAGGACAGCTGAAGACATGAAAGGGGAGAGAGAGGGAATGACATGCAGCAAAGGGCCGCAAGTCGGGGTTGAACCCGTGGCCGCTGTGTCAAGGAGTCCCAGGGGCAGGGGTTGCAAATTAGTCAAGGCTATAAACCTGTATGCATGGCATCTACTTTGTATTCTTTATAAAGCAATGTTCTATGCATTTGTCCCTGTCAAATAAACATTAAATAAATAAACCTCTATATATGGGCGCCCGCTCTACCAACTTAGCTATCTGGGCACCCCAAAACCATTTTTATTTGTATTTTTTGAAATATGTTAGGTCCATATGTGTTTGTGTTATGTGGTGAATGTGAAAATTAACTGCTACATCCTCTGTCAGCTCTAGCCACTGAAAAGAAGTAAGCGGGGAAATCAGGCCAATTACAAAAGCTGGTCAGTCTGACGTGGTGTTGCCTGAGCTCATTCCTATTCATGAGCTCACCCAGTTGCACTGGGTAAAGGATGCTGATAGCCAGGCTCTCATTGGCTAGCTGTTAGCCAATCAGAGTCAAGCAGCTTAGCTCGTTGAATATTAATGAGAACTGGGACAAATCGAGCTGAGTCTTCCTGCAGGCTTTCTATACCACGATATGTCCCATTGAGATTAAACATCTCTTTTTCAAGGAGGTTCTGGCTAAGACATAGGCAGCAGCACAAAGATACAAACAAGTGACTTTAAACAGGGGCGCTAATTTAGGAGCAAACAAACCTATAAAGTCCTATGGGTTAGAGGTCTTGTTGACAATAAACGTTGAGCACTTGGACCAATCCATAGACAGACCCATATTACCATCCCTAGAGACACACTCCTAATATGGCTAAAATATATTCCAAATAGCCAGTAAATGTTTTGCTCATGTTTTATGTTCATGTGCCACAAATCAACATAACACTAGCACTTTTGCAATTTGTTTGCTTCTTATAAGCAAAAATGGCGCATTTCAGCTTTACAGGAACTGATGCTGACAGCACATACAATATATTTCAGTTCCACTAAGTATCTAGCCTCAATTACCGTATTGGTCCAAATATAAGACGACCCTGATTATAAGACCTTCTTTCAAGACTCATTTTTGGAAAAAATGCTTTTTTTTAAGAAAATTGTTATGGTTTGGACATTTCTGTTGCCTGGTTTTGTATATTTCGGTTGCCTGTATCATTATTTCTGTATGTTCCCTGTGTTTGTATATTTATTCTGTATATTTCTGTTTAGTTATCTCCTTGTCTATTGTGTTTACCCTGTCTTGACTGTGTTCTGTGTATTGTGTATTTTTTGGTTAATTCCTGTGTTCTCTGTCGTGTTGTGTCAAGTTTCTGTGTTTAGTTGATTTCATGTTTTCTGTCGTTGTTCCTGTTTCCTGTTTTTTTTTTTGATAGTCTGTTTTCTGTCTTGTCATGTCTAGTTTTACTTTCTGTGTTTCCCGCCTTTGTTGATTACCCTGCCCCACCCTGATGTGTTTCACCTGTTGTATCACCTGTCCCTCATTTGTTCATTACCTCGTGTATTTAACCTCTGTGTTCCCTTTGCCTCTTGTTGGATTGTTTTGTATCCGTTCCCCTGTCTTCGTGAGTTGGTGTTCCCAGTTCTGCTAGTTTATATTCTTTCAGTTTGTTTCAGCCGTGTGCTTTGTTTTGGGCCCACTTTTCCCTGCCTCCTCGTAATAAAAATAATTTTATTTGAAAATAATTCTAATAAAAACACACTGAATAAAACAAGGTAGGCTGTTGTTTTTAACATCTTTTAAATAAATAATATTTTCATTATCTTTTTAGATGAAAGTGTCACATTTAAATTAATGGTAAATATTTCCAAGGCCATCAGCTGAATGACTGCTCTGGTAATGGGCATCCCATCATTCCATTTTTGTCATGTAATCACACACTTTCCTGTCAATCTCTTGGAAGCGGCCACTTTGACGACCACGGTAAGATTTTCTCTGGCTGTTTGCATTTTTAGATGGTGTATCATCTCCATGACAAACGCCTTGTTGTACTTCCGTTCTAACTTCCTACTTTTAGGCTTTTTGTAGCTGGATATGTCATTTGTTGCCTCTATTAATGTGGATAACGTTGGTGATAGTGAGATGCTTGCTAAAGTTACATTTCTAGTGATGAATCGGCAAAAACGTGTTTTGTTTCTGAGTCACGGCTTTGTTTTAACGCCACTGGGCGCTCTTTCTCTTCAGTCTCTCTCTATCTGGCTTGACCATATAACGTTAGCGTGCTTTCCGGGACGTTGACGTCTAAAACTGCCATTTCGACAGCTGTTTGTAACATTTCTATAGTTTATAGCTGACATTACCAGCTGACTTCTCTACTGGCTGTTGAAATAGGTGACGTCCCTTACGTTCTAAAACCAGCCTCTGCAACTTTTTTGAAACATGGACAGACACGATTGCTGTGTCTGTCCATGTTTCAGGCCCTGGCACTAACTAGCTGTGAGGGACGGTGACTCACTTCAGTTACCGTACAGATCCACTTTGGCAACATGACTGGTGTCGCGACGTCATACCTCCATGGTTGATGCTCCACGCCCTTGACCGGCAGCTGATTGGACGAACACGTCACATGGGTCTGGCTACTCCCAAATTTCAAAACGACAGTATGGCGGCTCGTTCGGAATACAATCTATTATTTCACGAAAATAGTTCACAGAAACGTGTTTCTGAAAACATTTTAACCCTTGTGTTGTCTTTGTTTCAACCTTGAAAAAAACACATTTTTTTCTGACATTTGTTTTAGCTTTTTCCAACGTTTTAAATTTTTCTTCTACACATTTTCAGCGCTTATTTCTACGTCCAATGTTTTCTGATATAAAACAAAAATTTAAAACGGGCCAATGTGACCCGAAGTCAACACAAGGGTTAAGCAAGAAATAGGCCATACAGTTGCTGAATCTGTCTTCATTTCAGATCAACAAAGGTCAGTTTGAAAGATTTTCGCCTACTTCTATTGGATAGTCGCGTCACGTTCAATGGATTCATTTGCATAAAGATGGGCATCGGCCAGCTTTTTGGACGTGCAGCATTTTTTCAAATGTAGCGCCACCTTCCCGGGATGCTTTGTAGGTGCGTTAAAGTCGCTTGACGTCACCCATAGAACTAAAGTGGAGTGCAGTGCGACAGAAGCGTCGCACGGCCAGGTGAATCTGGTTTAACTGTGTTTTTTGCCCCCAATGGCGCCTTCCAGGCAGCGCTGCCTGAAGGGCACTAGGATTAGTCACTGGTTATGGTTATGGTTAGGGTTAGGTTTGGGTTAAAACGCAACGCCCAGGATGGGCGCTGCGAGGGGCACAGGCACAAGAGGACCACTGGTGTGAATAAAACACTTCAAAATCGCCTTAAAAAAGCCGGGTTCAGTTATACAAAAAGCTGTTTAAAAGACGGCCAGATATTAAAAACAGGTTAACAGGCTACTTTATATATATATGTATATGTGTAGCCCGGCGTCACAATACAAAATTAATTCTTAACCCAATATTAAAAACATTATTTCTCCTCAAAAATGAAAATGAAAACATTTAAAGGGTCTAAAATATTGTCTGAATTACTTACACATACCATTAAAAATTTGTAATAAGTGCTGTGTTTAAAAGTGCTTTAAGAAGTAAAAAGTGCCAAACAATAAATAACCATAAATAATTTAAAATACATCATAGAATAAAACCACACTGTTAGTAAAATGCATAAAACCTTAAAATCTTGAGGCAAGTAATTCAATTTGTAATAATAAATATTAGCAATAAAGACAAACACAATCAAATTATTAAAATATAGATAAGGCAGAGTAAAATTTATAAAGGACAACCGAGGCATCTTTAAAATATTTATTTTAAAAAACTCATCCTAACATTAACATATTAGGTAGGACCCCCTCTGCAGGTAGAAATTGAACACCCCAAAAAAGAAAGGAATAATAAAATCCAAGAAGCATGCTATAAAAGATGGAAATATTACAACAAATACAGTTATTATTAATCATAAATATGGATTAAACAATAAAAAGGTCATTTAAAATAGAAACGAAGGAAAAACAAGAAAAAGAAAAGAAAGCATGCAGGGGGGTTAAAAGGTTGGGTATGATGCGCTGCAGAGGAGGTCCAGATAAGACCTAAGGAGAGAGGAGACCAGAGCAGTGGGAGGAAGTATTTCTAAAAATACCCTGTAAAACTTGAATTAAAAAGAGAAGTGGATCCATTTTAGTATTTTTCATTTAGACCAGTAGGGTCTATGGTTTTTAAAAGATGGATCCACTTCCTCTCCGCCGCCCGACGCTGAGCCGTGGTCCAGGCTCTGTTGCTCTCCAGGCCCACATAAGAACATTTTGAGAGCCGTGGAGTTTAAAATGTGCATGTAAAACAGTTGTGCCATCGCCCTTATTTAAAACATACTGGTGTTGTTTGATTCTTAAATACAGTGCATTTCTTGTCTTCCCCCACACGCAATTTGTGGCAGGCCCTGTACCTAATTGCATAAAACACATTAATGGTTGTGTGCTGCAGGACCTGCCCCGGGTTAAAACCAACTCTGCTGTGGGGGTTAAAAATGTGGGGGAGACTCATAAAACCAAGATCCGAACCCCAAAGCCCCTCCCTAGGGTCATTGTTTTTGTTGAGGTTGGTATGGACTAAAATATCTTTAAGATTTCTTTCTCTTCTCTATTCGAGAAACTGCCGCTGACCTCCGACTTTATACCTCTAAGGAAGGGCCTTGAGTAACCCCTCAACCTCAATCGCACTAAAAAGTGTACTAGTGGCCTCCTCCACATGCTCCGGAAAGGTGCAAATCCTGTGGAAGCGTATCAGCTGGGACTTAATGAGGCCTCTGTATGTGTGTTTGGGGTGATAGCTGGTCTTATGGAGAAGTGCATGGCGGTCGGTGTCCTTGAAATAAACTTTGGTGGCTAGTGTTTTCGTCTGGTCGCCGGAGATGCGGAAGAAGACCCGTGTGTCAAGGAACTCCACTGTAACGGGTTGTAGGTTATGTTTGAGTTTTATTTTAGGGTGATGTGAGTTGAGGATGTCCAGAAAAGTCAAAAATGTGTTGTCCCAGAGGCCGAAGATGTCGTCCAAGTACCGGAAATGAAGCAGAGGTTTGAGTTTATGGAATACTGTTTCCTCCCAATGGGCCAGGTAGATGTCTGCGTAGGCTGGGGAATACTTCCAGCCCATTGCAAACCCACAAAGCTGGAGATAGTGTTTATTGTTAAAAGTGAAGTCGTTACTGGTGAGTGTGATCTGGAGTAACTGTAAAATGTGGCTGTCGGTGTCTGGATGGGTCTGGGTATTTATCAAAGATGTGTTTTATGGCAGAGAGGCCAAGTGGTGTTTCAATGTTGGTGTATAAAGAGTCTATATCTATTGAAAAGAGGAGTGTGTGACCGGGTGCTTGAAGGTTTTTTATTTTATTAACAAATTAGTATGTGTCTTGGATGTAGCTAGGGTGCAGTTTAGAAAGTGGGTTAATGAAATGGTCTATGTATTCTGTTATGTGATATGATTCTGATCCACAGTCACTTAGTATTGCTCTGCCGACCGGAACAACAAAGGGGACCGTCCAAGTCACAGGAGGCTTGTGGATCTTCGGGAGGAGGTAGAAGAGGCAAGACCTGGGCTCATCCGGACCGTCCAGGTATTTTTTCTATTTTTAGTTAATGTATTTGTTTTGATAAAGGTTGTCTGTAATGTCCCTAATAAGTGTTTGTGTTTCTTATTGTAAAAAGTGAGTATGTGGTCTAATATGTGTTGTTATTTAACTGTCTGTTTGCTTCTAAAATGTAATTGTTCTTTTCTTGAATGACTTTGGCACCCTTTGTCTGCAGATTTTATGACTGTGTTTATTTCCTAGTGAGTTAATAATGTGTTTGTTTGTGTTCCTGACTAATGTTGGGTGTTCTGTGTGGAAAGGGGCGCCAATGTGTGAGTGTTTGGTTGTTTTTATTGATTAATTGTACTATTTCTGGTGATAATGTGTCTGTGTGTTGTTCCAGTGGGACGGTCTGGTGAAGAGCACAGGCTCCCGCCTCTGTCCTCCCTGGAAGTGGTCCAACAGTTTAAGCCTCCTGTGAAAGGTGTGTAGGTCCCCCCTGAGTTCCGGCCGGGTAGGTAGGTAGGTAGGTGGGGAGGAGGAAGATAGTTGGAGGGGAGGTCATGCTGGGTGTGGAAGTGGTGGGAAGTTGTCAGGGGAGAGCTGAAATAGCGGAGGAGGCCGTGAGTTTCCTCCTGTATCTAGCCCTCCCCCACTGAAGTGCCTTGTTAAATGATGCCTGTGCGAAAGGTGGAAGGTCAGCTGTGTGGCAATGAATGTGTCATAGTGATCTCTGAGTATATTCATGTTATTGTTCATCCATGTGTCTGTGTTGAGTTTAACCAGTTCTAATGTGTTAAGGTTAGGTGCCTTGAAGGCAGCGGTCGTAGCGCTGCCTGGAAGGAGCAGTTGGGGGCAAAAAAACACCATTGAGCGTGAATCTGTATGGTTAGGAGGGCAACACGTGTTTTACTCGTTTCGTGTTGTTGGCAACATCTGTTGTTGTAGGTGTATTAACATAAGAAGTCTAGACCCCAAATATAAGATGACCCCACTTTTTCAGACGTATTTCCAGGGGGAAACGAACGTCTTATATTCGGACCAATGCCAACGGTGCCATCACAACTAAATGAATCAATATCGTAATATCGTATAATGGTAATAGTAATTACGATAAACTATCATGCCAAAATTAAAGTTTTGAGTATATTTTTATTTAAGATTGTTTAGGTCTGATTTTGGCCTTTTTCTCCTCCAAGACCGGTCACTTCTGTTGAATCAGGATTTTCAATCACAGACTCCAGGTCAGATTCAGTTTGTATTTGACTATATTTAGAAATGTATAAGAAAAGTGTACACATATAGTCTTGGCTTCAGACACGACATCTCCATTAGAAAGCTAACCTACGTCTATTTGCAGGTATTTACATTTGCATGACTTAAGATTTGGAAAAGCTAGAGCTAGACATCATGAGAACCTATACATCCTGCTAGTTAGTTTCCATTGTGTAAATTGACATGCATGTATTTACTCATTATCATAAGACCCATAAAAAACACTCAAGTTGTCAGAGCCAACACCTATACAGTACGTCCTCATGAAAAAAAGTTTATCTTACTTTGAATGATTGCAAAATCAAATACTGTTGGAGATTAAAGAGTCTGGACTTCTTACTTAAGTAGTGACATGTTAAACGTCTATAGGAACTTTAGCTGAACCACCATGTCTAAATGAAGGACTTTAATTGGGGGTTTCATGAAAAGGTCAGCAGTGGGTAAAACGGAAGGGTCAGCCATCTTGAACTGCAATCAATGTGGGTCTGAGAAAGATAAGTTAAGGTATTTCTCTCTCAGCCACAGAGTTAACTAGAGGGTAGATGGTAGAGGCTTGATTTAAAGTCTGCACTGCCAAAGTCATGGCTCGGAATTTTCTGTAGAAGGTCACATCAATCCTTTTTCATTTAACCTTTATTTAATACTTAGAAAACAGTGGTTAATGAAACCCTGTTCCAATGAGTGCTGAGATCACAAACATGAGGAGAAGCACAAAACTGTTTGCAGTACAATGTTCACAGTCAACCTTTTAAAATATTAAGTAAAAGATAATCCAACGTTGAGTATACATATTTGGGACATTTTGACACATGTGCATGACTTACTAAAAAACAAACAGTAACAGCATTTGGGATTGGAATCTAGGAGAGCTAAGTAAGTTGTATTTGGTGATGGAAGAACATGACTAAAAATAGTGATGGCCAAATGAAGCCTCATTTTCTTTATTTTCTAAGCCCACTTAACGGGGTTCTCTCTTCAACAAAGGGTTAAAAGCACCCTGAATTCTTTAAACTAAGACTGCCATCTAGTGGGCTCAGAAAATACATGAAAAGGTTCACAAAGCTTCATTAGGCTTCAATTGGCCATCACTACTAAAAAACAAAATACAAAAAAGTGAATTTATTATAAAGCCACTAGGCGGAGTGCAGGTACTCAAGACTGCAACAAGTTTTTATTTCTTATTGTGAACATATTTTATGAAAAGTCCAAATAATTACTCTCCTACTCTGTCTGTCAGTCTGTGGCCCCAAACCCATTAGTTCTCCAGGGTATATAATGGAATTCTGAAGTTAAATGTAATACCTTTGGGGGGCAGGGATAGCTAACCTGGTTAAGCGTGCACCCCATGTATGAAGGCTCAGTCCTTGCAGCAGCGTCCACAGGTTCAATTCTGACCTGCGTCACATTGCTGCATGTCATTTCCCCTCTCTCTCCCCCTTTCAAATATTTAGCTGTCCTGTGTAGTAAAGGCCTAAAATGCCCAAAAAAGTCAAAATTGAATACCTTTTAAGACCCTTCCCATACATTAACCCTTGTGTTGTCTTCGTTTCAACCTTGAAAAAAACACTTTTTTTTCCTGACATTTGTGATGCCTTTTTTCACAATTTGTTTTTGCTTTTTCCAACATTTTAAATTTTAAAAATGTTCTTCTACACATTTTCAGCGCTTATTTCTACGTCCAATATTTTCTGATATAAAACAAAAATTTAAAACGGGCCAATGTGACCCAAAGTCAACACAAGGGTTAAGACTTCATTGCCACTTCGAGTTCGGCTACACACTTAAACTTACTTGATTACTTATTGACTGTAATATGGCACAACTAAACAGTCTTAGTTTACAATAAATCCTTATCAATACAACATAATTCAGAGACAGGGTTGGAACAAAGCACAAGAAGAATGAATTGAGTGACTAACCCAATGCAAGTTTTATTAGAAAGACAAACTATTAGTATTAACTAGTATTTGACCAATAAATAAAACAATACCTATCATGGCAAGTGCCTCAATTCATTTGCTTTGCTGTCCAATGCTTTTTCAGTTTGTTCTAGCTCAATGCTTTTTTCTTTGTGCCCCCTTCTGAAAGTGTTGGACTTTGTTATCAGTTGAGCCATTATAGATCCAGCTTTTCCCTCAGCCTGCTCAGCAAGTTGATCAGCCCCTTTCTGAAGGATGTCGCACCCTTTATTTCAGATCGTCCTTTTCTTTTTAAGCTGATCTTCAACGGCTTTCCTTTTGAGGCTCTGTGTGGCTCTCTCTCTCTCTCTCTCTCTCTTTCCACCTTAGAACGCCCCACACAGACAAAGTCGCAAAACAACCTTTGTATCTCCACGGACCGAGAACCCCCCTTTCAACCGGCCTTCCCATGGGATAGCAGTAGAAGGCTCTGACAGAATCTCAGCAGCTCAGGATAGGTGCTGAGAGCTCCATGCATGAAAACATCAAGCCACTGCTCAAATGGCTGGAAGGAGAAAAAGCCTTCATCTCTACCTCTCAGACAGAAACTCTCGAATTGTTGGAGGATCACATCACCTACAATATTGAAATAAGTAATTATTCATATTCAATTACATTTCATTCCACAATCATCTGCTTCATCATTCACTGATACATACTTTACAGCATGTGTACACCTTAACCCTTGTGTTGACTTCGGGTCACATTGGCCCGTTTAAAATTTTTGTTTTATATCAGAAAATATTGGACGTAGAAATAAGCGCTGAAAATGTGTATAAGAAAAATTTAAAAATTTAAAACGTTGGAAAAAACAAACAAATTGTGAAAAAAGTCGTCACAAATGTCAGAAAAAAAGTGTTTTTTCAAGGTTGAAACAAAGACAACACAAGGGTTAAAAAAGGTAAGCATAGTGTATTCTAGATTTCCTAGTCTATATCCATGACGTTCCACTTCCGGGCTTGTTAAGGTGATGCCGGAAATTCCGCTGGATGTCTTTCATTTTGGCCGCATGTCCGTTACCTTCCGCTTTCTTTGTGTTGGCATTTTAAACTCTGGTGGATTTATGAACTCCTCAGATCTCTGCAGGGTAAATCCAGACAGCTAGCTAGACTATCGGTCCAATCTTAGTTTTCTGTTTCATAACTAAAACAACCTTTGAACGTACACGTTCCACCAAAACAAGTTCCTTCCTGAGGCTATTTCAAAGAGGCGCCGTTGCTCCGTGCAACGCTTAGCACCTCCCAAGATGACTGTGATTGGTTTAAAGAAATGCCAATAAACCAGAGCACGTTTTTCTCCCATCCCGGAATGCTGTGTGGACTCACCAGACCCTATCGCAATGAGGGATTATATATTTCCTAAAGTAGATTTAAACAAGAATGCACAAGAATAAAATGCACACAACCTATCCACATATATCTATCTCTCTATCTAGCTATATAGCTATCTATTTTATCTATCTATCTATCTATCTATCTATCTATATATATATATATATATATATATATATATATATATATATATATATATATATATATATATATATATATACAGTGAGGAAAATAAGTATTTGAACACCCTGCTATTTTGCAAGTTCTCCCACTTGGAAATCATGGAGGGGTCTGAAATTGTCATCGTAGGTGCATGTCCACTGTGAGAGACATAATCTAAAAACAAAAATCCAGAAATCACATTGTATGATTTTTTAACTATTTATTTGTATGATACAGCTGCAAATAAGTATTTGAACACCTGTCTATCAGCTAGAATTCTGACCCTCAAAGACCTGTTAGTCTGCCTTTAAAATGTCCACCTCCACTCCATTTATTATCCTAAATTAGATGCACTTGTTTGAGGTCGTTAGCTGCATAAAGACACCTGTCCACCCCATACAATCCGTAAGAATCCAACTACTAACATGGCCAAGACCAAAGAGCTGTCCAAAGACACTAGAGTCAAAATTGTACACCTCCACAAGGCTGGAAAGGGCTACGGAGAAATTGCCAAGCAGCTTGGTGAAAAAAGGTCCACTGTTGGAGCAGTCATTAGAAAATGGAAGAAGCTAAACATGACTGTCAATCTCCCTCGGACTGGGGCTCCATGCAAGATCTCACCTCGTGGGGTCTCAATGATCCTAAGAAAGGTGAGAAATCAGCCCAGGACTACACGGGAGGAGCTGGTCAATGACCTGAAAAGAGCTGGGACCACCGTTTCCAAGGTTACTGTTGGTAATACACTAAGACGTCATGGTTTGAAATCATGCATGGCACGGAAGGTTCCCCTGCTTAAACCAGCACATGTCAAGGCCCGTCTTAAGTTTGCCAATGACCATTTGGATGATCCAGAGGAGTCATGGGAGAAAGTCATGTGGTCAGATGAGACCAAAACAGAACTTTTTGGTCATAATTCCACTAACCGTGTTTGGAGGAAGAAGAATGATGAGTACCATCCCAAGAACACCATCCCTACTGTGAAGCATGGGAGTGGTAGCATCATGCTTTGGGGGTGTTTTTCTGCACATGGGACAGGGCGACTGCACTGTATTAAGGAGAGGATGAGCGGGGCCATGTATTGCGAGATTTTGGGGAACAACCTCCTTCCCTCAGTTAGAGCATTGAAGATGGGTCGAGGCTGGGTCTTCCAACATGACAATGACCCGAAGCACACAGCCAGGATAACCAAGGAGTGGCTCTGTAAGAAGCATATCAAGGTTCTGGCGTGGCCTAGCCAGTCTCCAGACCTAAACCCAATAGAGAATCTTTGGAGGGAGCTCAAACTCCGTGTTTCTCAGCGACAGCCCAGAAACCTGACTGATCTAGAGAAGATCTGTGTGGAGGAGTGGGCCAAACTCCCTCCTGCAGTGTGTGCAAACCTGGTGAAAAACTACAGGAAACGTTTGACCTCCGTAATTGCAAACAAAGGCTACTGTACCAAATATTAACATTGATTTTCTCAGGTGTTCAAATACTTATTTGCAGCTGTATCATACAAATAAATAGTTAAAAAATCATACATTGTGATTTTTGGATTTTTGTTTTTAGATTATGTCTCTCACAGTGGACATGCACCTACGATGACAATTTCAGACCCCTCCATGATTTCCAAGTGGGAGAACCTGCAAAATAGCAGGGTGTTCAAATACTTATTTTCCTCACTGTATATATATATATACTGTCCCTAAACAACACCAGGAAGCATATATAAGGAGAATACAATTGGTCCAAAAACTGAGCCTTGTGGAACGCCATGGCTAACTTTAGCGTACTTGGAGGATTTATCGTTAACATTAACAAATTGAGATTGATCAGAGAAATAGGACTTAAACCACTTTAGTGTGATTCCTTTAATGCCAACTAAATGTTCAAATCTCTGTAACAGGATTGTATGGTCAACAGAATGCAGTACTAAGATCTAATAAGACAAGTATGGAGACAAGTCCTTTGTCTGAAGCAGTTAGAAGGTCATTAGTTATTTTCACCAGTGCCGTCTCTGTGCTATGATGCTTTCTAAATCCTGACTGAAAGTCCTCAAACTATTGCTATGTAGAAAATCACATAACTGATTAGCGACTACCTTCTTAAGGATATATAAGAGAAAGGGAAGGTTAGATATAGGTCTATAGTTGGCTAAGACTTCAGGATCGAGGGTGGGTTTTTTCAGAAGAGGTTTTATCACAGCTACTTTAAATGACTGCGGTACATAACCTGTTAATAAAGACATATTGATAATATCTAGTAATGAAGTGTTAACCACGGGTAACGCTTCTTTAAGCAGCCTCGTTGGGATGGGGTCTAAGAGACAGGTAGATGGCTTTGCTGAAGAGACCTTTAGCATTAATTGTTGAAGGTCTATAGGAAAAAAGCAGTCTAAGTATATGTCAGTATATGTATATATCACGTTTGAGCAGCAGAAGGAATTACTTATGCTACGTATTAAGTTAGAGATGGAAAAAGATATTGCAGTTGAGAAAATGTGA
This sequence comes from Zingel zingel, assembly GCA_023566125.1. Taxonomy (NCBI): domain Eukaryota; kingdom Metazoa; phylum Chordata; class Actinopteri; order Perciformes; family Percidae; genus Zingel; species Zingel zingel. The sequence goes on from CM042323.1 coordinate 10,400,728, forward strand.
CTGGGTATTGAGATGGAAAAGGTGGCGTCAGTGGGGAAATTAAGGCAAGAGACTGAGCAGGCAAAACTTGAGTTGCAGAGGCAGAAGCTGGATTTGATTAGAGATGGCAAAATTCCTGCTGATGTCCTGCTCACTGATAATCCATCTGTTTCAAGTGTGATTCCGCAGCCTGTAGATGATTTGAGTGATTTGAGGTTGGTTCCCAAATTTAACGAGAATGATCCAGATACATTCTTCTCGCTGTTTGAGCGTTTAGCTGTGGCTCAGGGGTGGTCTGATTCCACCCATACTTTAATATTACAGTGTGTATTAACCGGGAGGGCTCAGCAGGCGTATTCTTCTCTTAACGAGTGATTGTGTAAATTATGAATTGGTGAAAGCTGTGGCACTCAACACATATGAGCTGGTGCCTGAAGCGTATCGCCAGCTGTTTAGGAGTTGGAAGAAAGGTGACACGTCTCATTTAGAGTTTGTTCGTGAAATATCTACTCATTATGATTGTTGGTGTGCTGCTACTAGGGTTGACACGTATGAGGCTTTGTGAGAGTTGATTGTTCTGGAAAAATTTGTTAACTCTGTACCTGAGCGCATTGCAACTTATATTAAGGAGCGAGCTGTTAGGACAGCGTCTAAGGCCACTGCTTTGGCGGATTACTTGGTTTTGACTAACGGTGGTGGGTTTTCTACTGTTCGTGGTGGCAGCAGACAGGTGGAAGGTTCCACGCCTGCCGGTGAGTGGTCTGGTTGTCTAGGAAGACCAGTTGGGTTGGACCAGAGAATGGGATGTGGTGCTGGTAGATCTGAGAAAATTTGAAATTATTGTCACAAGCAGGGGCATTGGAAAAGGGACTGTTATGCTTTAGATTCTAGAGCCAAGCAGATTGGAGCTGGTTTCGGCCCCAAGCCAGCAGTGTTGGTTGCACTGGTCTCTGAAGTTTCCATTAAGTTGAATCCAGGTCTGTCTAGCCCGGAGTTGCAGTCTTACTTGCCTTTCATTACTGATGGTGCAGTTTCTTTGGTGGGGAGTGAGGAGATAATGCACGGTAACATTTTGTGGGACACTGGTGCTTTTGACTGATTTATTCTTGCTTCAGCCTTGCCATTTTTGAATGAAACATACACAGGTTCTTTTATGCCAGTGGTTGGAATGGGATTGAAGATTCTTCATGTGCCTGTGCATAAGATGATGTTTTCCTGTGATTTGTTTCAGGGTGAGGTGTTGGTCGGCGTGCGGCTGGGTTTGCCCATGGATGGTGTTACAATGATCTTGGAAAACGATATAGCGTGAAGCCGGGCGTGGGCTGATGTGGCACCTACTGTTTTTGTGGCTCCAACGCCGTTGGCTAGTAGTAAGCCTGACAAAAATGAAGCCAAGTTTCCTGTGGTGTTTACAGCGTGTCCCTTGACGTGGGCAATGAAGTAACACCTCCTATTTTATTTTAATTTTTAAAAGAATCCCATTCATTTCCAATGGAAATTGGCTTTTTACTCAATAGCTTCCAAGTTATGGGACCCAAACACCCCAGACCAATGCAGACCTGTTCTGCTATGTGGTACTAATAAAACACACCTCACTTTAAATTAATATTTTGTACCTCCTTTTTTATTAAATGTTTTGTGTGGATGTATTGGACAGTTCGCTCCCTTCAGTTGTACCATTACTGTCTTCACTAGAACAGCTGTTTGTACCTTTCTCTCCCTTGTCTTTGTCTCTGAATTTTGTTCATCTTCACTGTCACTTTCCCTGTATCCTTCAACTGTTGGTGGTGGCTGTGTTGTCCCTTGATATCTCTGAACCAAGGACATCTGTATTACCTTTCTCTCTCTCATTGTCCTCTCCCTTAATATGATGATATCCAAACAGAAATTCAAACTAATGTTATTCATAAATATTAAAAGTTTCAATGTCATTAATATCTAAAATGTAATTAAACAATGTTATTCTTCTTAAAATCAACTGCAACTGCTGAGTTGATTTGCACTGCTACAAGGGGCCAAAACTGACATTGCAACACCTCTGGGTAAAAGATGGTAACCTATCCAGTATTAATGTTTAACCCCTTAACTCTAGCCAGGTTGTCAGCTTGCAAAATACTTGTCTTACTCATTGTTGACCCCTCAAGTAGTTTTCCCCCTAAAATGTTTCCTTTTTGCCAAATCTGTATTGTACAGTAAGACAATAAGGGCGGCACATTTGAGGGGTGTCTGGCGGGCCCTCTGTTTCAATTTGGTATTTCCAATATTTATGCTAGGTCAATTGTAGGCCTATGATGTTCTTTGAAGGGGCTGCATTTGAGAAGTTTCTGGCAGGCCCTTTGCAGCAGGTCATTTGTCTGGCATGAGCATTTTGGGGTGTTGTACCTCCTTCGTTTGATCTACGTCATTTTACCAGCCTATTTTGAGGCTCCTAGGGGCAAAACGCAGTAGTGGGTCCGCAGCAGACATCCATATCTGCATTTGTTTGGTCATCCCCCTTAATGATTGTTCAAAAGTTGGTACTCTTTTCGTTTGATCAAAAGGCCCTGGGAGTGTTAAATGCTCTGGCAGTTTGACAGTGCTACGAGGCATCCCCCACTGATCTAAACAGCTAGCAATATCCTATACTGAAGCATCACCACCTGCACCTAGCTGTTAGCTACAGTCGCATAATGATAAGCCTCCCTTAACAGCCTTTCTCATGGTCTTGGACAGTTACAATTCTACCTACAATATACATTTTAGTTGGGAGCCTACCTGTTTGCAACACTTAAGTGCGGACTCCTTGTCTGTCATGCTGCCAAATCACCCTCAACCACTTCTGAAGATTTTCCTCGTCTTTCTTAAATACAGCAAGTGTCACAGAGGACCACTGTTCTGGAGTGACATTCTCACCAAATCTGTGAGAAATGAAAGATTTTATAATGTTATCTCTTCGTCCTGCCTCTTGCCAGAGGTCTTTCCTTTTTTTTTCTGGCCACGTTTGAACCGCCCCATCATCAACTGCCATGTAGTTAATTCAACTCCTCTCCCATGTGCTCTAACGTTTTCTTCATGTACATTTGGTCACTGTCATTTGAACTCATGTTCGCCATGTACTGGTCCTCAGGATTTCAGTCAACGTGCATTGTGGATTTTTTTCAAAATAAAAGCTTGCGTCTGGTCCGCTATGTCTTCATACTTTGGTGTTTTGGATGTTTTATATACAATACAATAACTTTTTCAGCAGATGTCTTACTTACAACACGGTGTAGTTAGCAAAGCAGTTTTGTGTTTATATGTGCAGTCTACAAAGCTATAGCTCAAATTGGCTGGCTTACTAAACAGGGAGGGACGAGAAATCCTGTCTGTTTTTTTTTTTTGTATTTCAAGAGCAAATTGCTCCACAATATGAATACAGATTGATCACTTATTTTGTTGGTAACCGTTGTTGTATAATCACAATATTACACTTGAGGAGGCCTACACTTCAGTGATGTGCCTTTTGGACCTCGAAATTAAACCCTCTCATGTAACATGGCTTAAACAAACGTCAACATTAAACGCTGACGCAGTTTTAAATGTTTTATTACCACGAGTTTACAGACACGTCTCTGCTGATTGAGTATCACCTGTGACCTGAGCCGAGACACACCCACCAAACGAGAGAAAACATATCTCAAACATAGACTTAATATTTACAGTGTATGATCTCAAAGCAGTTGCACACCGGTGCGTGCACACCGTTCTGAGATTGAACTCTCTCTCTCTCTCTCTCTCTCTCTCTCTCTCTCTCTCTCTCTCGCGCTCTCTCTGGGGTCGAAAAATCAAAAATCAAGCTGATCCACTTAGCGCTCCCTCTAGAGGCCTGGAGAACCTTTGTTGTGTAATCTGGATGCAGCGTTTTTTTTTTTTTTGCATCTGTTTTCGGGGTTTGTCTGCTTTTCTTGCTGTTTTGTCTATTTGCATGTTTTCTTAAGTTGCAGGGCATTTGCCCCTGTTGGCCACCGTACATAACTCACACACATATCAATCAAGAATCACTCACAGAAAAGTAGGAAGTAAAGAGCATGTGAAGTGATTACAGAGGCTTATTAAGGACTGGCCCTGACCATGATAAGGTGCTATGGTAGATTGTGTGTAGTAGTGGTAGTGCAAAAGTACAACAAATAAACAGTAAACAGTGTAGGGATATAATCAGTGCAAAGCTGTCACTGTTAAATAGAATTCATCGAGAAGTATGGACATTGTGTAAACATAGAGAATGGTTTAAGAAGATAATGTAATGTAAGAAACTAGAGCAAC